>LR812534.1:16726284-17123784 GCA_903798195.1 Danio kyathit | reverse complement strand
CTTCTCATCTTTACAAAACTTATCAACCATCTTCTTCCACTGAAATACAAATAGAGAGAAAAGTTACCATACACAAGAAACAAAAATCAATAGTTTAATTACTTAACAGGGCATCAATACTTTCTACTCAGAAACAAATAGAGTTAATATATTGCATACAAAGATTCAGATTTGTTTTTTGTTTGCTATGTTTGTATAGCCTGTTAATTTTTACAAACTCGCTTACTTCCATAAACTCATAACCTATATAATCATAAGTATTGTGCATATACAGTATATTCACGATTACATTGAGTATTCTGTATATACACTGCCGGTCCAAAATAAAATAAAAAAGTCACCGCTAGGATTTAATTTGAAGCAAACAGGTAAGAGCCTCCCATTGAATAATTACTGCATGGATGATTCTGTTTCAGCTTTTAAAAAGTTATTAAACCCTAACTGATGCAGAGAGGAGCTTCTTAAACCACCATGTCAAAAGTCATGGAAAATATGTTAATCTGTTTCAAATTTATTGGCAAGGATCAAGCAAATGAAACATCTAAGGAGATTTCTGAAACTACTAAAATTATGTGAGGAGCAGTCCAATGCATTATTAAAAACTGGAGGGATAGGATCTGAAGAAATGTGGTCAAAATATCTAAAATGTTTGAAATTGGCGATTACTTAAATGTCTGCAGAAATCTAATAATATAAAAAAAAAATCAAAAGTAGAACTCACAGCTATGTTTAATAGGGAAATTAAGAGTGTAACAATGTGAAGTGAACTCAAGGGATTGGGACTAAACAGTTATGTAGCCTTAAGAAAACCACTTATCAGTGAGGCTAATTGGGAAAAAGACGTTGGTTTGCTAGGGAGCATAAAAATTGGACTCTGCATGAATGGAAGAAGGTCATGTGGTCTGATGAGTCCAGATTTACCCTGTTCCAATGAGATGGATGCATCAGGGTAAGAAGAAAGGCGATGAAGTGATGCACCTATAATTCCTATTACCTACTGTACAAGTCTTTTGGGGCAGCAATGATATGGGGATCCTGCAGTTGGTCAGCTCCTAGGTTCAGCAATGTTATGTGCCCAAATAATGAGGTCAGCTGACTACCTAAATGACCAGGTTGTTTCATCAATAGATGTTGTCTTCCCTGATGGTACAGGCATATTCCCCGATAACAATGCCAGGATTCATTGGGCTTAAATTGTGAATGGTGTTTCAGGGTGCATGATGGATTGACCACCACAAAGTCCAGACCTTAACTCAATTGAGAATCTTTGGGATGTGCTGAAGAACACTTTACGCAGCACTCTTTCTTACATCATCAATACAAGATCTTGGCGAAAAATTTATGCAACTGCATGAGAATAAATGTTGTCACTGATATTATATTCTCACCTTCTGTTCAGCACAGCGTTGTACACCCTTTTTCTCCTTGCAGCAACGGTTATATTCTCTCTCCAGGACATTGATAGCCTTTGACTGGCGGATTAGCCAGCCGTAGCCAGTGTGAGGAAGACAACTAGTGATGTATCGTGGTCGGATCTTGCGATGAGCACAGATATTCGCAATGTTGGAGGACTCAGGGCGCCCAGGTGGAAAAGTGAGGTCTGGAGCTGCAGTCTGCTTCTTTAGTGCTTTTGGAGAAGCCAATGAGCTGAATGATTAAAGACATTACATAAGCATAATTTTGAGCATATGTGAAAATATTATTTAAAATGTGCTTATTTTCATGGTCGGAGGATAAAAGTATTGAAAGTAAAACATGCTGAGCCTGAGAATGATTAATTTAGTCTGTTTAATAATTGAGTAGATGACAAATGCTTTTACTGTTCAGCTGCCTTTATTTGTCTGACTAATACGCAAAGCATAAATCTAAACAAACAAAAATGACTGCCTTTCCCAATTAATTTGTCTGCTTCCCTTTGTAAAAATATTGTTTTTATTATTTATAAAATATATAATAGGACCTTAAAAGGAACACTTCACATTTTATTGGAAATACGTCTTTTAAAAGCTCTCTAGAGTTAAATAGTTCAGTTTTACCATTTTAAAATCCATATAGCCGATCTCCAGGTCTGGTGGGATTGCTTTTAGCTTAGCTTAGCGTAAATTATTGACCTTAGTGAAATTAGTGTCTCGCTCAAAAAGATTCCAATAATTTTCCTATTTAAAGCTTGACTCTTCTAGTTACATGGTGTACTAAGAAAAATGGAAAATGAAAAGTTGCTAGGTCAATACGGCTAGGAACGAAACTCTTATTCTGACATAAATATAAATGAACTTTGTTGCCGTACCATGGCTGCAGCAGGCACAATGATATTACACAGTGCTGTTACCTACAGTGCATCCAGAAAGTATTCTTCACGCTTCACTTTTCCCACATTTCCTATGTTACAGCCTTATACCAAAATGGATTAAATTCATTTATTTCCCCATAATGACAATGTGAAAAAAGATTTTTTGAAATTGTTGCAAATTTAAAAAAAATTAAAAACCTGAAAAATCACATGTACAAAAGTATTTACAGCCTTTGCCGTGAAGCTATAAATTGAGCTCAGGTACATTCTGTTTCCATTGATCATTCTTGAGATGTTTCTGCAGCTTAATTGGAGTTTACCTGTGGTAAATTCAGTTAATTGGACATGATTTGAAAAGGCATACACCTGTCTATATAAGGTCCCAGGGTTGACAGTACATGTCAAAACACAAACCAAGAATGAAGACAAAGGAATTGTCTGTAGACCTCAGAGACAGGATTGTCTCGAGGCACAAGGCTGGGAAAGGTTACAGAAAAAAATCTGCTGCTATGAAAGTTCTAATGAGCACAGTGGCCTCCATCATCCGTAAGTGGAAGATGTTTGGAACCACCAGGACTCTTCCTAGAGCTGGCCAGCCATCTAAGCTGAGTGATCGGGGGAGAAGGGCCTTAGTCAGGGAGGTGATCAATAACCCGATGGTCACTCTGTCTGAGCTCCAGCGTTCTTCTGTGGAGAGAGAAGAACCTTACAGAAGGACAACCATCTGTGTACAATCCACCAATCAGGCCTGTAGAGTAGAGTGGCCAGAGGGAAGCCACTCACAGCCTTGAATTTGCCAAAAGGCATCTGAAGGACTCTCAGACCATAAGAAACAAAATTCTCTGGCCTGATAAGGCTAAAATTGAACTCTTTGGAGTGAATGCCAGGCATTGCGTTTGGAGAAAACCAGGCACCGCTCATCACCAGGCTAATATTATCTCTACAGTGAAGCATGGTGGTGGCAGCATTATGCTGTGGGGATGTTTTTCAGCAGCAGGAACTGGAAGACTAGTCAGGATAGAGGGAAAGATGAATGCAGCAATGTACAGAGACATCCTGAATGAAAACCTGCTTCGGTTCATCTTCCAGCAGGACAATGACCCAAAGCACACTGCCAAAATATCAATGGAGTGGCTTCACAGCAACTCTGCGAATGTCATTGAGTGGCCCAGCCAGAGCCCAGACCTAAATCCTATTGAACATCTCTCGAGAGCTTGAGAGGTACTGCAAAGTCGAATGGGCAAAAATTCCCAAAATCAGGTGTGCCAAGCTTGTGGCATCATATTCAAAAAGACATGAGTCTGTAATTGCTGCCAAAGGTGCATCAACCAAGTACTTATGTACATGTGATTTTTCAGGGTTTTTTATTTTTATAAATTTGCAACAATTTCAAAAAAATCTTTTTTTCACATTGTCATTATGGGATATTGTGTGTAGAATTTTGATGAAATAAATTAATTTAATCCATTTTGGAATAAGGCTGTAACACAAAATGCACCGTAGCTGTGGGCTATTTCCATGTGCTGCATAATATCAATGCACCTTTATAATGAAATCACTGCAGAATGTCTCTTTAAGTAATATCACACAGCAACATAAGTTTTATAAAATTCTCATAATTGGAATTTGGAAAAACACATTAATTTTGTTGAATCTGAACTTCTTCTGGCTTTTTCAAAACATTGGAAACAACATCGCATATTCTAGTTTACTTATGTAGTCAACTTTGAAGAGCTGTTTGTTCTGTTTAGGTCACCAATTTTGTGCCTTTACATTTTGTGTTTTAAAATCATTCATTGTGGAATAACCACTAGAGAACTTTGGCAGTAAAATTTGTCAAAATTGACAAAAAACTGTCTTACAATTGTCTTGTAAACTTAAAATATATTATACATACAGGTTAACATTTAACTAAAAATCAACCTGACTTTATCAAGGTACACAAATTACATTTTTGAGACGAATTACAGATACTTTTTTCAGTTTAATAAAAATGAAAGTATTGTTTAGCAGTCAACAAACAAACAAGCTGCAAAATGTAATTGGTTCTTATGACAGAAGTATAAGGTAATGTAAATAAATTCACATTCACAGGTTCAAGTGACAAACTGCAAGCGTTTGATGTTTATATTGTTTTTATATTAGCTAAACATGACTTTTCATGAGTTTTGGAACACACTAGCTATCAGATATCCTTATAACTAACAGACTGAAATGAACATCTAGAATCCTTTATTTTAATTTCACAGGGCCTTGAAGGTTGTCTTCTTTCTTCTGTACACTTTGTGTAATTATGTGAAAAATAAACAATACTTCAACACAAGTTTATTCTGTGTTAGATGGGATTTATTAAGTCTTTTTAATGTTTATTTTTATGACAGTCTATCATGTGGTATTCACTCAGACTACTCAGGAGCCAGAGTTGCAATATATTGAGTATATTGAGTATTTACTAACAAATCAATTAAATTTATTCTATTAAAAGTTTCATTACACAGGGTGATAAAACCCAAAAATGAGAAGAACAGAAAGAGAAAACAGGTGTTTGAACAAAATCATATATGGACTTTCAAAATTCGATAAAATTATATAAAAATGATATAAAGAGAAACTGTTTTGCTACACCATATATTGTACTGACCACTGTGTTATAAAACAAATGTGTAAAAAAAAATACACATCAATCAACATCAAGGTTATTTGTAAATTGTATTAAATCCCCCAATCTTCTTTAAAACAATGGCATGAAACATTAGTTTTTAAAACAGTTTCAGTTTTATGGCTTTTTTTATGATCTTTAGAACTACACGAAGAGGCAGTCATTATTAAACAAAAGTGTCAGATCATAGGTCTTAAAAGTTTATACAAATAAAAAGTTTAGAAAAGTGTAAACATCTTTTCGTAATACTGACACCATAGATCAGGGCTGCCCAAACTCAGTCCTGGAGGGCCGTTGTCCTGCAAAATTTATTTCCAACCCCAATCAGACTAGGCTTTCTAGAAACATCCATGCAGATGTATTGAGGCAAGTTGGAGCTAAAATCTGCAGGACACCGGCCCTCCAGGACCGAGTTTGGACACCCCTGCCATAGATGGTATAGGATAAAAAACATAGAAACAAAAATCATAGCTGTGCAGTTTCTCTAATTCATCTCGATTGACTCAGGTCAAATACATACATTTGATTACAATTCAAATTACCAAAGATATATTTAATTACCAAATATATATTTGTAATGCCTGTTACAATTTTAAAGAGCACCTCAAACCAAAATACTGTTTATACTCCCAGAGAAACCTACCCTTTGCAAGCGCTGGAGTTATATTTGAAGCCTTGAAACTTCTGTGAAGCATTGCCATTGGAAATCTCGGAGGAAACTTGATAAGAAGAATCCGAAGCCTCCTTATCAAAACAGCTCCATCGTGCCCTCCCATTTTTCTTGCAGCAAAAGTAGTGGCTGGTCTTTATGGTGAATTCCCGAGAACAGTAGGCAGACAGACTCTTCTTCCACTAAAATGTTAAAAAACACAACAGTGTTATATATACAGTAAGACTAATGAAATGGCGAAAAAGAAAAAACAGCAGTCAGAAGACAATCTTTCATGCACAAACATTCAAGGCCGTTTTATTTTGACATTGGTCCATTTGAGGATATCAATGTTTTGGATACCATCTCACCAAAGACTAAATTGTGCAAAGGAAACCAAGATTTAATTTAAAGATAGCCTAACATGACATGACAGACTTTTCCTATGCACACATACAGTTGAAGTCAGAATTATTAGCCCCCCTGAATTATTTTTTCCCCCCAATTTATAAACATAATAGTTTTAATAACTCATTTCTAATAACTGATTTATTTTATCTTTGCCATGACAGTAAATAATATTTGACTAGATATTTTTCAAGACACTTCTATACAGCTTAAAGTGACATTTAAAGGCTTAACTAGGTTAATTAGGTTAAGTAGGCAGGTTAGGGTAATTAGACAAGTTATTGTATAACGATGGTTTGTTCTGTAGACTATCAAAATTTTTTTTTGGCCTAAATGGCTAATAATTTTGTCCTTAAAATGATGTTTAAAAAATTTAAAACTGCTTTTATTCTAGCCGAAGTAAAACAAATAAGACTTCCTTCAGAAAAAAAATATTATCAGACATTTTTCTTTGCTCTGTTAAACATCATTTGGGAAATATTTAAAAAAGAGAAAAAATTCAAAAGGGGGTGACGCAGTGGCGCAGTGCTGTCGCCTCACAGCAAGAAGGTCACTGGTTCGAGCCACGGCTGGGTCAGTTGGCATTTCTGTGTGGAGTTTGCATGTTCTCCCCGCGTTCGCGAGGGTTTCCTCCAGGTGCTCCGGTTTCCCCCACAAGTCCAAAGACATGCGGTACAGGTGAATTGGGTAAGCTAAAAAAAATGTCCATAGTGTATGAATAAGTGTGTATGGATGTTTCCCAGAGATGGGTTGCAGCTGGAAGGGCATCCGCTGCATAAAAAACATATGCTGGACACGTTGGCGTGACTATGGGACTAAGCCGAAAAGAAAATGAATGAATGAATGAATGAATGAATGAATGAATGAATGAAAGAAATTTAAAGGGGGCTAATAATTTTGACTTCAACTGTACATATATATTGTTTTAGTATACAACAAATATAGCAACATCAATGCAGATAAAGTAAATTACAAAGTAAAAAAAAAAGGTCTAAATGTCTTTGCAATACAACTTAATAAGAAACCTAAAACATCTGCAGTTTCTCCTTTAGCAATGTGAGGAATTTGAAAACATGATTTAAAAAAACATGATTTAAACCAGATGCAAACAAACAGTCACATTCTGTGTTGCAATGGTCCCAAACATTTAGGATATTTCTGCACATTGGATCTATTTTTTGTATGCCAAAACCCAAAAACGAATTAGCAGTTTCACACTTTCCATTGTCTTGACTTCCAGTATTTTGGTCCACACTTTACAAACTAAACTCATGCTCAGTGGGCATGTGTATATCTTGCTGGCATCAGTAGTTATATCATTATTAGTCACATGTGAGGAGCTTGATGAATCAGGGAACAATACATAACAGTCCAGAAGCCACACCTCTGTTTTTAAACGTTTGTGTTTCAGTCCATCTTATTTGATGTGTTTTTGAAACATTCTATTTTTTGTGTTTAATGCCAATGTAGCGTAAACAACATGCATAATCATACCAAAACTTTTGCATTTTCAAATGAAAATGCACTAGTGTAAATCTAAGTGGGAGTGATACAGGTAATTTCACTTTTGAAAATGACTCTACTCCTATCAGTGTACAATATGCTTTTTTATTGTAAATAAAGGCTAAAAGTGTTGTGAGAAGCTTAATGCTGCAACGGTTCATTCACATGGCAGTTCATTTTTAGTTCAATTAGTTCATTTTTTGACATTCATGACACAGAATTTATTAACCACTATTGTTTGACTTTTATTGGAGAGACAAAACCCATGCATGAGCTTATGTACAAATATATAAATATATATATAAATATATATATATATATATATATATATATATATATATATATATATATATATATATATATATATATATATATATATATATATATATATATATAGTTGTCAACATTCTAAGTGAATCAAAAATGTTTTCAAAATTGTCCTAGGACAAGAATGGGTGTTGTTCAATAATTTAGGACAAATCTGATGAAATGTGATGATCCACTTCAAATGTTAACTACAGTACTGTATATATTTGGGGTGAATCCTCCTTTAAAAAAAAATTAGGGAAGACTCATGATGATCTATCTCACTAATAATTAGAAGGTATAAATCTCACCGCTTGTTCAGCACAACAGATCTGTTCTTCCTGTGTGCCATTAATGCCACAGCAGACACTGTACCAGGACTGGAGTTGATTGACAGCCTCACCCCGACGAGCCTCATTACCAAAGCCACTCGAAGGAAACATGTCCTTAGGGTACCGGACTGGAGCTTTACTAAACTGACAGATATCTTGCAGATTGCCAGTATTCGGAAAGGCTGGTGGAAAATCAACCTCTGGTCCTGTCCTATGTCCAATAGAGCGAGGGCCAAACACCGGGGGACCTGAATAGGCAGATAAAATAAAGAATTTTTGTAATAAATGCTAAAATGAACACCTCTATAATTTCTTTTTCAGATATCGAGACACACTGATGAACCGAATCTCAGCTCCTAAACCGAAATACATTATAGCTTTGAATGCAAAAGTACCTATAGGGACATTCTCAGGGTGAAAGTTTGTGACTTCTCTCTGGGTCATGTCTGAAGAGCCTGCAACTAAAATACACACAAAGTACACACAACAGAATGTAAAAAACACAAACAAGTTGTACACATGTTTATTCTAAGTGTTAGGATTTATTGAGAATTTTTAACCAGACTTTTAAATCATGTTTTATAACACAGTAGTGTATACTGTAATGTCACCAGTGTTGCCAATTAGGATGGGAAGAAAGCCGGAGTTGCAATACCAAGAGCATTTAAATAAGAAATTGATTACATTTGCTCAACTAAAAGTTCAGTTGCAAACACACACACACAAAACAAATTTACGGGCTTTCCGTTGACAATTTTAGAAGCATCATGCAAGCACTTACCCATCACTTTGGAAAAGTCAGGAAGGACTGGTCTCTGCATCATCAGAAATTCTATCTCTTAAATAAAAAGCAGAAAATGATTTTCATTTGTTAAATTTATATAATTCTGGCACTTAAACACATAAAAGTCACAAATGTGAATACAATGTTTTGATTTTTATATAGCAACACAAGCTTTTAATTCAATAAAAACATGCATCCATTAGAAAAATTTGCCAAATGATTAATCAACAGGCCAGGTCAATCACAGACTATAGCCTTACCCTCAGGGCTAAGTGGTGACTGTCTCTGGTAGCCATCTGCAACTGAAAGAAATTTTAAAATAAATTCAGGCTCTTGTTTCAATAAGACAAAATTTATTTCAATCAACCACTGGGACATTTCTGTGTTCATAAAACAAACAGCAAAACCAAGAAGCACTTTGTCACAAGGGCTCCATTTTGAGACTGCACCAAACTTTTCATTCATTCATTTTCTTTTCGGCTTAGTCCCTTTATTAATCTGGGGTTGCCACAGTAGAATGAACCGCCATCTTATCCAGCATATGTTTTATGCAGCGGATGCCCTTCCAACTACAACCCATCTCTGGGAAACATCCATACACACACATACATACACTACGCTACAGACAATTTAGCCTACTCAATTCACCTGTACCACATGTCTTTGGACTGTGGGGGAAACCGGAGCACCCAGAGGAAACCCACGCGAACACAGGGAGAACATGCAAACTCCACACAGAAACGTCAACTGACCCAGTCGAGGCTCGAACCAGCGACCTTCTTGCTGTGAGGCGACAGCACTACCTACTGCGCCACCGTGTTGCCTGCACCAAACTTGTAAACTCTTTTTCAGTGATCTAAAGATATTTTATGATTTCATTAGTTCAATACAGAGTAATCCTAAGGTTCTTAAAATACTCAATGTACATGATTAATATGCTTGAGTTAAATGTATTTAATTGTTGTTAATTCCCTTGTATACTGCTTTATGTAGAACTCTGCATTCCCTTTTGTAAATCATTTAAAAAAGGTCTCCGTTTTGAGAGGAGGCAAAATCTCTGTCACCCTAATCAGGATGATAAAGATCCAGTCATATAAGACTACTTTCAATAGTCTCTTATGACAATTGACTTTACTATCACAATGTATGAAGTACAGCTAATGCAGACTTTATAAGAGCAAGCTGTTTCCACGAGACCACTCATTGCAAACAGTATGAGGAAATGTTTACTCTTAGGAGGATTTCTCTATGACATAGATTTGTATAATCTGACAATGCACAAATTGGACTAGTTTCATTTTGTGCATCAGTGACATACAAAGTTTGATGTTTTGATTTATTTTAATACAAAGCAATTGTCATATATTTATCTGAATGGCAAATTACTTGATATCCACTACCATTACAGTAACTGAAAATTACAAAAAGTGTTTACAGCATTCATACAGACCTTCATCAACCAGCATATCAGTAATGTCCCTTTGGAGAAGTGAAGAGTCTGGGAAAGTAGGACACATCAGTATTAAAACAAACAAACAAACAAAACATTGCGCAAGATCAAACATCTGCACACGTTTTATATAACGCTCAATGTTATGACCACAAAAGCTAGCCTATAAAACATTACAAAAGCAAACAATACTATATCCTGAACACCCCAAATTTAGGATATGCTTCCCTAAATCAAAATTACATAAGTGTGACCACATTTTCTTAGATAATGCTATCTGTGCAAACGACATAAAAACATACCGTGACGCAGGACTAAACTATTTACCTTCCGATGCATCGCACAGAAGAGCGAATAAAACCGTTAAATAAAGTCCCACGCCGCGTGGAGAGCTCATGGTGGGTGTTGAGTCTTCAGTAAAAACCCTTTACAGTTAACGCTAACAGTTGTCAAACGTTGAGCCCGCTGCTGTGCTGGCCGTTCCGCTCTTGCGCTTTTAAATGCAAAACCCTCCCAGCCAAAACGCGTCAAGTTCAGAAGGAGATCATAGCCAGGCAGGAGGGAGGAGGCGGAGGAGGACCATCTTCTGCTTTCGTAGACTTGCTGACACACTTTTGACTCTTGCTGCCTTCACAGAAATCCACTAAGCTTTAATGGGTACGTGTCCCGTCCTATACCAGCCTAAGGTCAGATGTGTGAGAACGGAAGGGAGGTGTTTACCGTCATAAACCCTCATTTCCATGTCATTACATTTCCCAAAATCTAACAATGCGTTTTTGTTTTTGTTCAGTGAATAGGGAACGACAAAAAAAATGAAAAGCATCACCGTAATCTATTTCTATGCGTTTGAAAACGAAAATATATTTAATTTCACTCGTAATACAGCAATCAAACTGTTTTTAAGGGTCAAAAAAAATACATTTTAGAAGAATTGCAGGAATGCATTCTTTAAGTTTATATTTAGAATAAATTCATTCAGGGTAGCCTAACAGGAATATATATTTTTATATAGGCTACACTGTACAAATTATGTGCATCTATATTGCATCCATTACAGTGGGAGTCAAGAAGACATTTTACAGGCTAATGTATTTTCTTAAAAAATAATTAGTCAAAATACTTTTAAATGCTTTTAAATATATTACATATTATAATATAGTTTTACCAGAAATATTATAAGAAAATGTCCAATCTTCAGAATATTATTCTGTAAATATAATATTTATTATTTAGTTATATTTTTGGCAGTTTTTTGTTGAATTTTGAAACATAAAGTATATAATTTGAAAATATGTTTTTATTTTGTACATTTTGTAAAAAAAATCTACAGATTTAAACAACACATCAAATAAAAAAATAATCATTTTTTAACTTAATTTTTTTTTTTACAATGCAAATCCCATTAGAACCAATTCTTTGGCACTGGTGGGAGGCGTGCATTGGGACGAAACCGTAGGCTGAGGTTCTTATGGCCCGTTTCCACTGAGTGGTACGGTACGGTTCGGTACGCTTTTATGGCTGTTTCCACTGTCAAAGGGTACCTAAAAGTGAACCGTACTGTACCACTTTTTCGGCACCCTTTGCAAAGGGTATCAAAAGGCTTAGCTAGATGCGCAGCTGAATGCTATTGGTTTACAGAGATACATAATTCGCTCGTGCAACAAGCCAGAATGAAAACAAAGGAATCACCATGTTTTAAATACACAGCCGAGACATTACACTGTAATAATATATACATATATTAACGAGCCATGGTCGACCCGAGCTCAAACAAACCTTGTCGCCGTCTTGATGAACATCTACGAAGCCAAGAAGAAGAGCAGATTCTACCCTGTGCCCTGTAGTTTTTTAAGAGCCAGTCTAAAGTGCAAGTGAATTCTTGCTTGCGCTCACATCTATATTTGAAATAACAAACTTCTTGAGCTGATGATAATAACGTGCGCTTGATTATTGAGGTGCTTTTGAAACCCCGATCGTTTCAGAAACTGACAAACGCGAGAGTGACGTGCAAAAAAACAAAGAAGCCGGAAAAAAAGGAGCAAATTATTTTTTCAGCAAACGTGAACAAACTGCCATGTTTAACTATTATCATCACCTTTTGGACTATAATGAACTCGGAATGATGGAAATACTTTCTAACAAGAGGTTTACATGTGCTGCTGGAGATTAAAGCCACAGATCAGAGGTTTGCACTGACTGTGGACTATATTTTGTGTTGTTTTGAACCTAAATAAGGACTAAATGTATGCTGTGTGTAGTTTTTGTGTAATTGGTAACATATTGGAGACTGAAAGTGTCTGTATGTGTTCATATATGTTGCATTAATTAATTTATTTTATATAATTGCAGACGTTACAGTAGGCTATTTCGAACTGTCATTAATCTGCAGCTATAATAAAATTATGTTCATAGAAAGATTTGTAATGAACATTTATAAACAAGTATTTATGTGTATAAAGCATCTGTTTTGTGAGAAGTGCTTCTCATATGATATGTGAATGACCCATACAGCTTTACTGTAGGCATTTTCTTGAGCGAAAATTACGTTGACTGAAACTTTCTGTCGTACACCACGCCCACCAAAAGAGTACCATTGGTACCCTTTTAGCAATGGAAACACAAGCCTGATAAAGGTGACCCGTACCGACCCGTACCGTACTGTACTGTACCACTCAGTGGAAACGGGCCATTAGTGTCCCACCAGTGATGATATACAGCCATATTGCACTGCTACGATTGTGATATTGCATTCATACAACAGTTCGACAGCATAATCGTGTGTATAAAAAAGAAAATCAAACACAAACACTTTTTTCCGTAATTCCTTCACATCTGCAGCTGACAACAGAACAGTAGAAGCCATTGCTAATTCACCAACGTCATTTTAAAGCAAATATTTGAATGATTCTCTAGCGTAATGTCTAAAGCAGGGCTATTCAATTAGTTTGTCATGGGGGCCGGTTCATGAAAAGCATCCCAAATGGGGGGCCGGAGATATGACTTGCAATATAAGTGATGACACAACAGCAAGATAAGAGCTCATATGCTGTATTTTTGCTCTTTAAGACACCCACGTTGACCTTTTCTACATTAAAACGTTAATATGTTGTATTTTGAAACTACATAATATCACTGCATTGTACAATGTGGCTTTTTTTACAAGCATATCCAAATGTATTTAGAGGCACAAAATCAGTGTATTGCTCCAGTAGGGTTCTTCTACATTCAGACACATTCATGTGTTATGTTTTAAACTGGGTAACAATTAGGGATGCAACGGTTATAGATTTTGGTTGTACGATTATAGTCTGTTAGAAAATCACAAGAAAACTGCTTATATATTGAAGTGATGTTTATTGCTGCTCAGTAACCAAATACAGCACAAAATACAAAAAACAAAAAATAGTCCATTTCTCTATTTGGACTTAAATAAATGAATGAAAAAGTTTTTGAATTAAACATGAGTGATAATTTTACAATGAAAATAAATGACAGAACAGTGAATAAATAAATAAAATTAAGAATAAATAAAAATAGTTTTTGTCTAATGTTAATTTAAGCTATATATAAGATAAGAGTTTAAATGAACTGTTGTTATTATCTGCGTTCATATATAATCATTTTAATCATTTTTAATAATTCATCTAACATATATTTTGTTTACATTGCACTGAAAGCCACGCACAACTCTCACCACTACAGCCTGAGATAATTTCTACTGCGGGTGTGTCGGTCCGCTTGTGAGCCGTGCGCGCACCGCTTCCAATATTCGTCTCAATTGGAAATACTTGCACGCGGAAAAGACGCAATATGTCAACAGCTTGCTGCTATAGTTAATCCAATGTGCGTGCGTATTGGCATATCTTTAGTTGCAGCAGCTTTTTTCCGTGCAACAGAAATGCTGCGTTGAGAAGCCTTAATGAATAAAAGCAGGGTTAATAGTGAAATCAGCTAATCATTGCATCCCTATTAACGATATCAGTACATTGTACAAAAGGTCTTTTCTACAAACATCCAAATGTTTTCGGCTGCTCGCGCCACTCACTTAATGTCAGGTGACTCGCGCACTGCGCAGCCTTTAACTGCAGCACATGCTGTATTGAACAGACGTACGTCACTTCATAACTATAGCGGCCGTTTTTCGACTGAACTAAATTTATTTTTGATGTCTTGTTCACACTATTTAGGGGGCCGGAACAAATTGCCTTGGGGGCCGGGTTCGGCCCGCAGGCCACCAATTGAATAGCCCTGGTCTAAAGTGATAACAAAACAGCTTATTTTGCACAATTTAAGATTATAAGGCTGAACGGCATGAAATGCCATCAGTCTAGAGACATTTCATTTTTCTGTTCCAATCGGGAGACCACAATAATTAACCCCGAAAAATCCAAAGCAATGCAATCCCTACCAGATATTGTTGTGTTTGTGATAAGGAAAAATTCTAAACACATGCAGGCATTTCATCTTTCTTTCTTTTTACTGAACTAGTCTGCAGTAACGAAAACAAGAGACTCATTTGAAACAAACAGATGGCTAACCTAAGTAACTCAGGGTTATACAGAGAGTGGCCAAAACTACATACATTCCTGATATGTGAGATATGTGATCTCACACTCAATATACAATTACAATATAAATACAGCACTGCAGCATAAAAAAGAATGCCACTCACCAATTTTATTTTTGATCAGCTGTAGTTCTTTTCTATTCTTGCTGCTCTTTTTTCCTCTAAGGGCTTATTATGCGGTCTCTTTCGCCATCTTGTAGATGGACAATGTCAACGGTCTTTGCTATGCTCAATGACTAGCTGATGGATGCCAACGCGCTGTCTTTCAGAAATTATAAATATTTCTGTAACACTTTATTTTGATGGTCTCCCTCTAAGGGGGACCATCAAAATAAAGTGTTACCAATATTTCAAATAGGCACTATCCTTATATGTATATAAACTGCATAGATGCAATCTAAACAACTATATTCTTGCCTAAAAAAGCCTTAAAAGTACAATATGTTGTCCAACAGCTGCAATATTTGTCAAACTGTAATGAGTTTATTGATCTGCTGTCTCGGAGTAATACAGAAGGGTGAGGAGGCAGTACGAGTTCTAATTTGCAGAATATCAGCCAATCAGATTCAAGAACCAGACAGAACTGTATATATATATATATATATATATATATATATATATATATATATATATATATATATATATATATATATATATATATATATATAACTTTACAAACTGTATTGTACATTACTTATATAAACATCTGCATGTTATTCAATAACATTACTTAGATTATTGGTCTTCACTCATCCCCCACTAGCTATTGTATCAGCAACAGCCAGGGAAAAACTCATACGCTACCAGTTTAGAGACAATCCTTTTCATGTTTAGGGTTGGGTTGATCTTGAATGCATTCTGGGTGGTGCAGATTAAAGCAATGCTTACACAATGTTAAGAGATGCAGTTAAAACAAATAAAACAAACATGTTAGACAAGCATTCCAAAATTATAACACTGCGATGTCATATTTATGAAAGGCCATTCTAATAACTTTGTTATTCTTTTTTTAACTGCATCTCTAAACATTGTGCACACACTGATTTTTAGAGTCTAAGAAAATATATGAATATAGACATGAAAAGGAAAAAAACATTGGAGTTTTTTTTATCGTTTTCTAATTTTTCATCACCAAAATGAGAAGCTGGCGACGCAGTGGCGCAGTAGGTAGTGCTGTCGCCTCACAGCAAGAACGTTGCTGGGTCGCTGGTTCGAACCTCGGCTGAGTCAGTTTCTGCGTAGAGTTTGCATGTTCTCCCTGTGTTCGTGTGGGTTTCCTCCAGGTGCTCCCCACAGTCCAAAGGTACAAGTGAATTGGGAAGGCCAAATTGTCAGTAGTGTATGAGTGTGAATGAGTGTGTGGATGTTTCCCAGAGATGGGTTGTGGCTGTAAGGGCATCCGCTGCGTAACAATGTGCTGGATAAGTTGGCGGTTCATTCCGCTGTGGCGACCCCAGATTAATAAAGGGACTAAGCTGACAAGAAAATGAATGAATGAATGAATGAAAATGAGAAGCTCTAAATGTGCTCTCTACATGACATCCAGGGTCTCAGAGAAATACCCTATAATATAACATCCTACATAGTGGACATCTATTCCAGGGTCTCAGAAGGATATGCATGGCAAAATTGAAACTGTTGTTTGCATTGTTTTCTATGTATTACCCAGCTAATTTAAATTTCATTCATTTCTACTTCTAGCATTCTAAGAAACCTTCCTTTATTACAAGGAAGCAGCAATGCTGTTATTTTCATCAAAACATAATTCCAGGAGCTGAAATAATGTCTGATGACAACATTTCAAGTGTGCACTTATTTTTTTCTTTTTTGCAATAAAAGTCCTTTTTGTATACCTTTTTGGGTCCCACTTTATATTGTGTCACTTATACCTGTGAACTTACATGGTAATTAGACGTGTAAGTAGTATGTAACTACAGTGTATGTACACACTGGTACAGAGTATTTACTTGTGTATACTGGTGTAACTACACTCATGTAACAACCAACTGAATAGTATGTGTAAGTACAAATGTGTAACAGGACATTGGTAACAACAGTAGGAAAGTACACATCTGTAACAAGAATTATGTAAGTGCATTGTGTAACAACAATATGTACTTGCAGATGTTTTCCCACTTCCACACCTGTTTGCAGATCATGCACTTGTGAACACTGTATGGCAGAACTAATGCTGCATTAGAAGGTTTCACCTTGTGATACAAGTGTACTTGCATGGTAAATCCACAGGATCCACTCAATATAAAGTGTAAAATGGTCACAAATTACTGTTCATACATTCATTCATTTTCTTTTCGGCTTAGATGGGTTGCAGCTGGAAGGGCATTCACTGTGTAAAACATATGCTGGATAAGTTGGCGGTTCATTCCGCTGTGGCGACCCCAGATTAATAAAGGGACTAGGCCGAAACAAAAATGAATTTTATTTTAAACTTTATATTGTGGACTGTTCCTGTGGAGTTACCATGTAACTACACTGTTATTAAAGTGTTGCATAGAAGATATTTCTACAAGTTACACAGTAATTTGTGACCATTTTACACTTTATATTAAGTGGACAGTTCCTGTGGAGTTACCATGCAAGTACACTGGTATCACAAGGTGAAACCTTCTAATGCAGCATTAGTTCTGCCACACAGTGTTCACAAGTGCATGATCTGCAAACAGGTGTGGAAGTGGGAAAACATCTGCAAGTACATATTGTTGTTACACAATGCACTTACATAATTCTTGTTACAGATGTGTACTTTCCTACTGTTGTTACCAATGTCCTGTTACACATTTGTACTTACACATACTATTCAGTGGGTTGTTACATGAGTGTAGTTACACCAGTAATACAAAAGTAAATACTGTGTAAACGTGTGTACATACACTGTAGTTACATACTACTTACTTAGATGTTTAGGGAGAGAAACTATAGTAAAAACAACTGAAGTCTATGGAAAGTCCCCACTGAAGTCCCCCCCCCCCTCTTTCTGGGAAATCAGATTTTTGTAAGGCACATATGTAACAGTTTTTGTTACTCACTGCCTGGAGTACTAGTAGGTTTACTACTATACTTTTATCTATATTCTTTTTATTTTAGAAAAGTCCTTTGAATTCTCATCCTCTAGTTTATTGTATACTAACCAACCAACAGTTTTTGAGTATTATCTTATATAAAAGACAGAAATGTGCTCATATCTGGGATTCTCAAAGGCAGGTCCTTGATCAAAAACAAACACAGTAGAGAAGGTCAAAAGAAAATCTCCACACTGCCACTTTAGCTCTAAAAAATGTTTTATTGTAACAACGTTTTGACTTACATGGTCATGTAGGTCGAAACGTTGTTACAATAAGAAAATCTTAAATAAATAATTTCTTTATACTTATTCTCAAGTAATTATGTGTTAATTAAGGCTGTCGAACTATAAACACATCTAAATAAGTATTCATTCATTCATTTTCCTTCCGCTTTGTCCCTTATTTATCAAGGGTCACCATAGCAGAAGGAATCCCCAACTATTTCAGCATATGATTTTACGCAGCGGATGCTCTTCCAGCCATAACCAAGTAATGGGAAACACCCATACACACTTGCATTCACACACATACTCATATACTAAGGCCAATTTTGTTTACCCAGCTCATCTATACTGAATGTCTTTTGACTGTGTGAGAAACTGGAGCACCTGGAAGAAACCCACGTGCACACGGGAAGAACATGACAACTCCTAATCATTCAAAATGACAAATAGATAATAAATAAGATATTTTAATGTTATTATCACCAGCTTTACTTTTAGCATGATGGCTATCTGGACTGGCTCAGCTGGGCTGGTGTGGGGGTGTCTCAGATGTAGAAATGTGTGCAACACCAAATTCTTAGAAATGATAGAACTGGGCCAGCCATATCAACATTTTAGTCATGTTAACACAACTAACACAGCATTGCTGATAGTAACAACCTTGTAACAGAAGTGATTGCCAAACAGTGCTTCTGTTTTTTTTTAGATTGTTGTGTCTTTCTGTGAGTCAGACACTGCCTTGTTTCCCTTGGACACAGTATCAATATAAACAAAGCCATGTCTGAGAAATTGTGAACTAAATCTACTGTTTTGGTTTGCTATACTTGACATTTTACATGCAGTTCATAGAACACATTGTATTGGATAGGTGTGTCAAGTTGAGTCACTAAAAACATAGAAACTAATGATTTTTCTTTTCATTCTATGAAGGCAAATGTGTGGTTAACTTTTATTACTGTTTAGTAAAGTACATTTATTAATGAACAAATTAGAAAAAAATGAGTAATAGATTTACAAACAGAATAAGAATATATTCCCAGTGCAATTCACCTGTGACTCAAGACTATGAGTAAGATGATTAAATAACTTCATAAATTTTCCTGACCGTGATCTGTCTCCATGAAATAGTGATGATTACTCAGTCACAGAGCAACAGGTCCTAATGAAATCCTTGTGTGTTTTATAGCTGAGGAGGATTTCATGTACCTATAACAACACAGACTTGTGGGAGAAATAAAGTACAAAATGCGTGTTACTTATTGGCTTTTAGGCAATTATCTAAATATACTTCATCCCAGAATAGCACGACTGAGTCATTGTTCACTCAAGATTTCCACCTCGTTTTAACATGTAGAGAGCTTCGCCTTAACACAAGTAAAGAAAAGAACTCTAAAGTTTTGTAATCCTACTTTAGTTATGTAAGTATCTCTCTCTTTTATTTTGTAAGTAACCCAGCCTGATCTCACGAGGAAACGTAAGTATTTTACGTTTTGTCAGTTTAGTGGCTAATTCGTACAAGTTCAAGTTCAATTTATTTATATAGCACGTTTTCAACTGCCACAAGGCTGCACAAAGTGCTTTACAGAGAGAGACTAAGATAAAATAAGATAAATAAACAAACGGTAAGAGCATAAAAACAGTAAACAGCAATAGGCACTTAATGGAAGAAAGCATAAACATATGACATAAAAGAGCAAACATATATATATATACATACATATACAACCCCCCCCCCCCCCCCCCCCCCCCCTGTCTAATTAAAAAAGATGCTATCACAGTTGACAAGTGACAAGATTAAAAGAACAAGACCGTTTTGACCCCCCACCCCCGGAAAGGAGGGACTTATGCTTCAAAAGCTCTAGAGAATAAGTTAGTCTTTAATTTAGACTTAAAGTTAGGCAGTGACGAAGCCTTTTTTAGTTCTAACGGCAGCGCATTCCAAAGGCGAGGACCAGCAATGGCAAAAGCACGTTCGCCCCTACTTTTGAGGTGGGCCTTTGGAATTTTTAATAAAAGCTGATCAGTGGAACGCAGGTGTCTGGGTGGAGTGTAGACAGCAATCAGTTGGGATAGGTAATGGGGGCCCAGACCATGTAGGGCTTTGTACACAAAGAGCAGGATTTTAAATTCGATTCTTTGTGTCACCGGTAACCAATGGAGAGACCTCAAAATAGGAGTAACATGTGAATATTTCGGGGTTTTTGTTAAAAATCTAGCTGCTGCGTTTTGCACTAACTGTAGACGAGCAATCTGAGACTTAGGCAGCCCAAAATAGAGAGAGTTACAATAATCCAACCGGGAGGTTATAAGCGCGTGTATAGCAATTTCTAGAGAGTGTGAAGGAAGAGAGGATTTCATTTTGGAAAGAAGGCAAAGTTGGTAGAAACTATTTCCAACCACATTTGAGATATGTTTATCAAATTTTAAGTTCTGGTCTAATGTTATGCCCAGGTTACGTACCTGGGGTGATCTAAACTCCTCCAGGTTGCCCAACCTGGGGCGTTTGCAATCTGATATATCATTTGGCCCAAATATAATAACCTCAGTCTTCTCCTCATTTAAAAATAAAAAGTTCTCAGAGAGCCAAGCTTTCACTTCCTCCAGGCACAGAGACAGGGAGTTCACAGCAGAGGACTCGTTTTCCTTTCTGAGTGACAAGTAGATTTGCGTGTCATCTGCATAAAGATGAAAGTGCATGCCATATTTCCTAAAGATAGAACCCAATGGGAGCATATATAGAGAGAAGAGTGAAGGTGCTAAAATCGAGCCTTGGGGAAGACCACACATTAACGGTGCCGTGGAGGAGGAAAAGTTACCAATTTTGACCGAAAACTTCCTGTCTGAGATGTATGATTTAAACCGAACGTACGAAAATGTACGATTTTAAAAAGGAGGTGTGGCACCTAACCCCACCCCTAACCCCAACCGTCATTGGGTGATGAGCAAATCGTACTAATTTGTACGAATTAGATCGTACGAATTCATACGAATTAGCCACTAATGAAAAAGTTACGAATTGCCGTGAGATAGCGTTGAGTAACCAGTAGTACATTTACACTACCTGACAAAGTCTTGTCGCCTATCTAAGTTTTAGAAACAACAAATAATAACTTGACTTCTAGTTGATCATTTGGTATCAGAACTGGCTTATAGGAAAGGCAAAGGTCTCTAGATTACGCTTATTTTGCCAAAATAAAATATGATCATACCTTGATTTTTAATTAAATAATTAGGACAGTGAAGTCTGACTTTGCTGAGACAAAAGTCTTGTCACTTAACAGAAATAATGTACAGTATAGAATATAAAGTCATGGTGCAGTGGAAAAAGAATTAATATTGTGTATGACTCCCATGAGCTTAGACTACTGCATCTTTACATCTCTGCAGCGACTCAAATAGCTTATTAATAAAGTCATCTGGAATGGCAAAGAAAGCATTCTTGCAGGACTCTCAGAGTTCATCAAGATTCATTGGATTCATCTTCAATGCCTCCTCCTTCATCTTACCCCAGACATGCTCAATAGTGATCATTTCTGGTGACTTTCAGGAACTTTGATATGGAGGCTGAAGTATGAGAAAGAGCTCTGCAGATCTCTTGCACGTCCCCAAACCATGATTTTTCCTTCACCAAACTTGACTGATTTCTGTGAGAATCTTGGGTCCATGCGGGTTACAATAGTGCTTCTGCAGTATTTGTGATGATTGGGATGCAATTATACAAAAGATCCATCGGACAAATCTACCTTCTGCCACTTTTCCAAATGATGAACTAGAAGTTATTATTTGTTGCTCTTACAACTGGAATTGACGACAAGACTTTTGTCAGGTAGTGTATATTGCACAACCCTTAATCAAATTGAACTGTGTCAATTGATGCTTTATCACATCTTTATTTCAAAACAGGCAAGAAAATCTTTAGCTAGAAACATCTTGACCCTCTGACATGAGGAATTCTATTTACTTGTTTGTTATTTAGTTATTTAATAACAATAAAAATGGCAATGCCCACTAGCTAGGATAGCTGAGCATCTACAATGTAATACTGTTGCTGATTCGTTGATTTGACTTGCTTCTGTTGTCCTCATTTGTAAATCGCTCAAGATAACCTGCTAAACAAATCAATGGCAATATGAATGTTATTCTAGTATACTAGAATAACATATAGAATAACATATACTATATTTAAAAACTGATCAGTTCTGAAAGAATTAGGTTTTCTTATTCTAACCATTGTTTGGCATCTCAATATGGGAACACCTCAGGTGTAACCAATTAAAGCTCATCCTGTATGTAAACTGTAACTACATGCCGTTTCAGCATTCTCACTCTGTTCCCTGCACTCTAAAGATGGTTATTTAATGGTTCTTTGTACATAGTAATTGTTCTTTTTAGAAATTAATCCTGGAGAAGCCTTTTTATGCTGAAATGGTTCTTTATGTGGGTTTATGTTTCTTTATTTCCCACCTTTTTGTTTTTCAAATCACCTGAATGAAATTTCACTCATAAAAGAGTACTTTTTCACTTTAAAAAAGTAGAAGTAATAGTATCAAATGTGTCACAAACTGTCCATTTAGGGTACAGGACACATTGTGCTTCACTTGTGTGCCTTTAAACGAAAGAAACACAGTTTTTTTTTTACTATTACTTTCCCTCTTCATTCACAGAGATAACACGGGTGCATGATTGTTACAGTCATTAGCAGGAGTAGCCACCAGACTCACTAGAGGGTACTCCAGCTATATGAACGCTCCATCAGCCATTCACCCAGACTACACCTCCCATCATACTTTGCATCTCACAGCTGAAACAGTTTACTAATATGGACTCTGACCTGCAGACAACTGCTGATCATTGACATTGATTACATACACTATACTGTATAAACACCATACAGTTTCATTGCAGTATCTATACAGATACACAGTATCTTAAAAGTATTAATTTGCTGAAATGCAGGATTTAATAAAAAAAAAGGGAAAGGGGAGCGAGCGGAGGAGGGGGAGTGGTGGTGGTGTGGGTGTTGGGAGAACGGAAGAAAAAGAATTGTGAAAAAAATGTATTTCTGTCTTGGACTGTTTTATTCAATTCAATTCAGTTCAATTCATGTTTATTTCTATAGCACTTTTACATTGTAGATTGTGTCAAAGCAGCTTAACATAGAAGATTATAGTAAATTGAAACAGTGTCAGTCCAGTTTTCATAGTTTAAGTTCAGTTTAGTTCACTTCAGTGTGGTTTAATTTTCACTTCTGAAAGACCCAACACTGAAGAGCAAATCCATTGATGCGTCGCTCTACAAGTCCCGAACCATGCAAGGCAGTGGCGACAGCGACGAGGAACAAGCTTCACCAGTTGACCAAAGTGAAGGAAAAAAACCTTGAGAGAAACCAGGCTCAGTTGGGCATGACCATTTTTCCTATGGCCAAACTTCTTGTGCAGAGCTGCAGTTTCAAGCAGGATCAATGCAAAGACTCATCTGTCATTGGGGTCTTACAGGAATCTCGTCTCATGCTCTCCACTCCTCCATGACCACCACAGCAGCTGCTCAGGATACGGCCTGGTCCAGGATTATGGAAACCTTGGGAATAATAAAAACAGACTAACATAAATGCAGATGTCATTCAAATTATAATGTCTTTTGGGAAGTGTTCCCGGCTCCGGTTGCCCTAAATAATGCAGACTAACAATTCTTTAGAGGATTTGGATTTCAAAAGCATTTGTGTTTTATGTGTTTGCTAATGCAAAGAGATGTGTCTTTAATCTAGTTTTAAACTGGCAGAGTGTGTCTGCTTCCCGAACTGTGCTAGGAAAGCTGTTCCAGAGTTTAGGTGTCAGATATGAGAAAGATCTACCGCCTACAGTTGATTTTGATATTCTGGGAATAATCAATTGTCCATAAATAATTGAGTGTAGTGGGCGTGAGGGGCTGTAATACATTAGGAGCTCCCTCAAATACTGGGGAGCTAAGCCGTTCAGGGCTTTGTAGGTAGTCAATAAAATTTTTTATATTTATACAATATTTAATAGGTAGCCAATGCAATGATGAAAGAACTTAAGTAATATCATCATATTACTTTGTTCTAGAAAGCACTCAGCTGCATTTTGAACCAGCTGAAGTTTGTTTATTAGGCCAACAGGGCAAACGCCTAGTAACGCATTACAATTGTCTAACCAAGAGGTCATGAAAGCATGAATAAGCTTTTCTGCATCAGACATTAATAGCATATGTCGAAGTTTGGCAACATTTTTAAGATGAAAAAATGCAGTTTTACAGATGCTTGAAATCTGGCCTTGAAATGACAGGTTGCTATCAAAAATCACCCCCAAATTTTTGACTGAAGAGGAGGACTGAACTAAGAATCCATCAAGGGTTAGACAGTGTTCTAGGTTTATGCATGTGAGGTTTTTGGGTCCAATAAGCAGGACCTCAGTTTTATTTGAATTTAGTAATAAGAAATTATTAATCCAATTTTTAATATCAGCTATACAATCCGTTAATTTCGCGAATTAACACAAATTTATGATTGTTTGCTGTCAGATTAATAGTGGTGGGCAGAGCAAGACTTCGTGAAACACTGAAACAGTCAAAGCTGATGCGTTGAGGTGCTAAAATGTTTCAAAACCTATTTCTACAGTGACGCCTAGTGGTAATTTTAAAATATTGCTCTGACAACAAAAGAAAGAAAAAGAAATTGTTAAGCCAACTGAATAATTATAACCCTTTATAAGTGCTCTTGACTGGCATAAAGGCATGTTGGGTTGGGTTTTGTGTCAGCCATCTCTACTGATTATTGGATTACTCTAGTGGATTAATTCCTTATGATACTATTTTGCTCCTGTTTGACCCCTGCCTGCTGATCCCTGACGTGCATATTCTCTATTATTTAAAACTTCACTTGGAACTTCACTTCTGTTGCCATGCCTCTTTATAACAATTATGCATGTCTTTCATCAATGCTGCTATTTGATGTTAACTGAAAATCCTAGTTTTATGAATGAATGAATATAAATGAATAACATTCCAAACTGTCATCTGAGGTGTTTTATTCCATGTTGCATTTGTGCTGTTATATCTGACTCTGTCATATAGCCTACAACATGCTCTCACAAGTTAATTTTTTACATTTTGGGAGGAGAAAAATGTACGTATGTGGTTTCAACAACCAAATGCATTTAGCTCTGTCCAGTTTTGCCTGGAGTGCATCCCAGACCACCTACTGAATGTATTTTGGAGGGCATTTACACTTGCCCTTTTACAACCACTAATGCATTACTCCCTGCTGAAAAAAACAACTTAAAACAGCCTAAGCTGGTTGGCTGGTTTTAGTTGGTCGACCAGGGGTGCGTTTCCCAAAACCATCGTTAGCCAACTAAGGTCACAAGTTCTGTCGTTACAAACATAGTTTGTTGATTTGCCGTTTCCCAAATCCATCGGTCCAACGATCATTCGCAAACTGCATCGCAAACTTGAGCACTTGAAACGACACCTCTGGAGCTGTAGTAAGAAATATAGTTCCTGGCTGTGTTCTATTCTCACTTATCCCCCCTATGCCCTATTCATTTAGAACATTCTAACATTCAAAGTTGGAATTATAAAAATTAAAAAAAAGCATTAAGGTAATCTCTCTTAGGTGTAATTTGCTTTTTAAAGTATATTTACAATTCACGTTTAGCGATCTTCATGTTTACAATATGCGCTCCCTTCACAGTGCACTTTGAAAACATTGATATCATTTTGAACAGCCTGATGGCCGAAAGCTATAGGTGACCTATTATTTAAAAGTGGAATTTATGTTACGTCTCCAAAGCTTGTGAAAACAAAAAAACCTAGCATACGTTAATTCTTTTATTTTATAGTGGGTTATTTATTAGGTATCTGTACTGTATATGACATGAGCCTGTTAGTTAGAACTTTCTGCTGTAGTTTACATGTGTCAAATTTGTAAAAGTAGACTTTCAAAACAATAAAAAATAAATAAACAATATCCTACTAAATAATAATAATCATCATCATCCTTATCATTAATATTATTAATATTACTATTATTAAAGTAAATATATTTATAATAAATCGCCTCATTATTTATTTATTTATTTATATGATTTGATCTGATATTAGAATAGTATTAGCTTTTGTAAGTGATTTTATGTTTTAGAATAGAATATGTAATGTTCAACTTCTCAATAATATTAGTAAAGTAAGCATAGGCCCTATATGTGCCATTTACATATATTTCAATTAATATGGAAAATGAGTGCATGTTTTTAACAAAACGAATATTGGATTTTATTTTAAATGCGTGTTAGTAAACAATATAATTGGCACAAAGAAATGATGGGGTTCTTCTCTAAAGAAGTAGTTACTCCACCCATTTTAGAGCATCATTATGGGCATTTTACATTATAACTAACGTGGTTCAAGCGATGGATCTGCGACAGAGAAACTAGGAGTTTTGGGAAACACTCGTCACTACATCATTCAAACACACCCCAGCTTGGATTTTAAAGCGTTTTGACCATTTCCAGGCTGGTTGACTGGGTGTTCTGGCCTTAGAACAGATTTGTTTGTAAGAATGGTTGGTGAATGAGGCCCATTTAGTGTAAATATTATCCAGTTACACTGAGTTACCACTTATCTTCTATAACTCTCCGTATTAATAGCATCTACCTTATGTCAAAACTGAGTGTAAATTGCATCTGTTGCTAATTGGACTTGATTAAAATCTATTGCAAACATGTTACAAATATTTGTACAAACCAAATCAGCTTGCCCCCTCATCCTACTTTTACTTAAAACATAATTATAAGCAATACATGCTTTGCTATTCTGTACACATTACAAGAACAATACATTCCATACTGACTGTCAGTTCATAGTTTAAACACAAATTGTATTATTATATTTAATCTTTTATATGTTATATATGTGGATTTGCAACATTTCTGTCAGACATTCTCTTCAGGACTTGTACACACAACAACATTCCTCACTTGAACTGCATGGAGATAGTCTGCGTTCTGGACAGTGTTGTTTGAAAGCTAAAACACAGATATGATAAGGTCTGGTAAACATGTGGTAATCTCCCTTCTCACTTCACTCGTGAGAACAAGTTTCAAAGTTTCTAATGTAAGTCATGGATGGACACATCTTCAGCAGGAGACTGTTTTTATGCTTATTTCTTTGTAATGTCTACCCACATTGTTCAACAAATGAAGTCTGCTCTAACAGTATACACCCTGGAACAAAAGGTAATTATGATTTATTTGTTTGCTTACTAACATCTTTATGTATGTACTGGTATTATTATTTGCTATGGTCACACTATGACTAAACATTAGTGTGATTAAATGTCCTCTATAAATCTTTGCTAGTTGTTTATTCTCACAGATGTTACAGATGAAATAATTAATTTAATTTGTATCACAGGAATCCCTGCTGGTAAACCCAAATGTGGCATTTTTCAAAATGTTGTTTAACTTATGGTGTCATAATGTCAAAAATACTAATGTAATGTGAATTTCTTTTTTCTTCTGTGAGTGTTAGATATACCCTGTCAGTAAAACAATAACAATATAGTTAAGAATACCCACACACTCTCTGCAAAAAATGCCTTTCTCTTTAGTTTTTGTCTCTTTTTAGTCCAAATATCTAAAAACACTTGACATTGACAAAAATATCAAGACAGAAAAAATCCAAGTATAAAAACCATTTTGCAGTGCACTGCACACACACGCACGCACGCACGCGCGCGCGCACACACACACACTTACGCGCGCGCGCACACACACGCACACAGTAGTGAAAATGAAACATATTAAAATATATTAGAAATACATTTATTTTATGCTGAGTACACTGCAAATACATTAACATGCCTATGTAAAAAATAAACCTACACTTGAAGTTAGAATTATTAGCCCCCCTGTTTATTTTTTCCCCAATTTTTGTTTAACGGAAAGAAGATTTTTTCAAAACATTTCTAAACATAATAGTTTTAATAACGTATCTCTAATAACGGATTTATTTTATCTTTGCCATCATGACAGTAAATAATATTTGACTAGATATTTTTCAAGACACTTCTATACAGCTTAAAGTGACATTTAAAGCCTTAACTAGGGTAATTAGGCAAGTTATTGTATAACCATAGTTTGTTCTGTAGACTATTGAAAAAGATGTTAGCTTAAAGGGGCTAATAATTTTGTTCTTAAAATGGTTTTAAAAAAATTCAAAACTGCTTTTATTCTAGCCGACATAAAACAAATAAGACTTTCTCCAGAAGAAAAAATATTATCAGACATACTGTGAAAATGTCCTTGCTCTGTTAAACATCATTTGGGAAATATTTAAAAAAGAAAAAAAAAATGAAAAGAGGGGCTAATAATTCTGACTTCAACTGCATATTGTACTACAAATAAATACAAATAACAAACAACAAATACATTTTTGCACTACAAATAACTTATAATATAGTGCAGCTTTTGTACATGCAATTGGAGAAGTATACATTAATCTGAATTACAATATGCTTCAAGAAATGATACTGATTAAACTCTTCTTTTTAATCTACAACTTGTTTGAAACTACAGTTGACGTCAAAATGATTAGCCTTCCTGTAAATGTTTAATTCTTTAAAAAATATTTCCCGAATGCTGTTTAACAGGAGCAAGATTTTTTCAACACATTTTTAAATAATGCTTTTAATAAGTAATGTTTAATAGCTAATTTATTTTGTCTTTGTTTTGATGACAGCACATAATACTTTTCAAATTATTTTGGAAGATACTAGACATTGTGCAACTAAAGACTTAACTAGTATTAGGTTAACTAAGCAAGTTAGGTTAATTAGACAAGACATCAGTGTTCTGTAGCCAATCGAAAAAATAAAAAAATTTTTAAAGGGGTAATAATACTGACATAAAAAATAAAAATATATTATAATATATTATATTTCTAGATATATATTATAATATAATACATAATATATTATATATATAAAAAGGTTTTATTTAAGCTAATCTAAAACAAATATGACTAAATAAGAAATAAGAAAAACATATTATAGGAAATACTGTAAAAATATTCTTTCTCTGTTAAACCTCAGTTGAAAAATATTAAAACAATTTCACAAGAGGGCTAATAATTTTGCCTTCAAATGTAAACAATATAGTGAGTGATTGTACATTGTGCTTGAAGAATAGATGTTATTTAACAGAACATAACAGAACAGAACAGAACATTTGTTATATAAAACTGTATATATAAAAATTTGTTATCTAAAAGGTTAACACAATGCCTAGAGGAGGACAAGTGTGCTATTAGTATAGTTATTTTAAACTACAAAAAAGAAAGCATACTTTCAGTCTTCCTTTTAAATGCTTAAATCTAATTAAGTACTCTAAGTATTTTTAGTTTGTTGTTGTTTTAACTCTTTTGATTGAGTGGTCTAATAAATAACTTTTTCCAAATAATATTACATACTCCCCCAGTTTTGGAAACAATGCATAATTTTACCCCTATAAAAAAAGAAGTACATTTGTTTTACTATTAGTATATTTGTTTTAAGCTAAAAACAAATTAGTAAATTATATTTCAGGCTTTTTAATCACCTCTCTAAAATTTAATTTAGCCACTTATATGTATAAATATGTATAAAAGTGCACTTAAGTATATACTTAATTATACTGACAGAAAAGTCTTATTATATTTGGCCTATACTTGTATACTGACATATACTTAAAATATAACCACATACGTGGCTTGTAGTTTTTACTCTTTTGATTGAGTGCCTATTAAGTTACTTTTTCCCATACAGTAATATTTCATACTCCCCCTGTGTCAGAGACAAGGCTCAAGGCTAGTCAAAACTTGACTTAATTGCGTCTTGGAGCTTTGTTAATTGAAAAAAGCTTGCAGTGATGTACAGTATCTTAAAATACAGCAGCACCAGTAATGTGTTTCTCTTATTTTTAAAAAGCTGCTTAAATATTCTAATTTAACTAAGGGCCCAGTGTAGTAAAAAAAATAAAATTATATACACTGTATATATATATATATATATATATATATATATATATATATATATATATATATATATATTCATTCATTTTCTTTTCAGCTTAGTCCCTTTATTAATCTGGGGTCACCACAGCAGAATGAACTGCCAACTTATCCAGCATATGTTTTACACAGCAGATGCCCTTCCAGCTGAAATGGGAAACATCCATACACACTCATTCACACACACACAACAGACGATTAAGTCGACCCCAATTCACATGTACCGCATGACTTTGGACTGTGAGGAAAACCGGAGCACCTAGAGGAAACCCACGCAAACACGGGGAGAACATGCAAACTCCACACAGAAACACCAACTGACCCAGCCGAGGCTCGAACCAGCGACCTTCTTGCTGTGAGGCGACAGCACTACCTTCTGCGCCACCAAGTTGCTATATATATATTTCAAGAACTTCAAATGTGTTAAGAATTTGTTATCTTTGCTAACTAATCTTATTTTGGATCCACTAACTTTGTTCTAGTTACATTTTTAATGAACTTATGGTAACTCATACCTTTTAGTGTATTCAGATTACTTTTATGTGCTGAATTGGGGCAACTTAGAACAATTCCTGGAGGGCTGCAGCCCTGCAGAGTTTAATTCCAGCCGTGCTTCAACACACCTATTTGTTGGTATCAACCAAGCCTAAATCACTTAATTAGTTTGATCAGGTGTGTTTAATCAGGGTTGGAACCAGGCGCTGTTGCCTCGTCCATATTTTTACAGTCATTGGTTGGAACTAAACTGTGCAGAGCTGCGGCCCTCCAGGACTTTGAATCCTGAGATTAAAAGTATACTTAGCATACTGTAAGTACTGTATATGCCTGTAAAATTGTATACTTTATTTTCATTATGAATTATGAGTGCATATATATCATAACTTTACTGTTTCTGATTCATTTCTGAGTATAATTTTGTTACTACAAATGACACATTTTGTCTTTAATGACAAACTAAAGATATTTTTTATTTTTTTGCTAACTTGCAGTACAACACTAGAAAAATACCATTCAAATAATTGTATACTTAGAATGATTGCAGTATAAAACTGCTAGTGGTTTAGTGGAAGTATACGTATATGTGTTATGGGTGAATTAGACATATGATCCAAAAGTTGCTGGTTTGAGTTCCAGTACTGCCATGGATTGTTGGTGTGTGTGTGTTCACTACGGTGTGTGCATTTGAAGAGGTTAAATGCAGAGCCCAAATTTTGAGTATGAGACACCATGTCACAATGTTTCTTCCTTTGTAAATAATTGTTTACTACAAGTAAACTACTACACTATAAAATTCCTTTATGTTTTTCCAACTTTAATAGTAACTTTAATTGTTTTGAACATAATGTCAATGTGCAGTGCAACATCACATCGATTCCCAAAGAGTGATAAAAAAATCTGGCCAATTTTATGTAATGTTAAAGTAATGTTATGTAATGTTACGAATCTCATTTGCAGAATCAATAATGTTTAAATTAAACTGGTCATCAGTGCAGTTCAATTTGTTTGTTTATAGCAAGGGAAAATACAATGAAGAGATCTCCAAAAATTTGTACTTTTAGACTGTAAATAAAATTTTAAGTACTTTTTTCTTCAAAAATGTAATTAATTTAAAGTGTTCATTTTTAATTGTACTCAATTATAAATCTACAAATATATTACTTGAGGACTTTACTCAAGTACTTTACACCTCTGATAAATAATTAATTAGAATACTTAAGAAACGTTTTTAAATTAGCTACAGATTTGGCAAGCAATAAACAGTCACACCCTCGGCTCATTCCTGCCCACCCAGTCACCGCTCTGCCTCACAAACCACCTCTCTCCAATCCCACGAACCATCACCGGCCTTCCAACCACCTGCACCTGTTCCCCATCATCAAGGACATTATATAAACCCACATCATTCTTCCACTCATCGGCCAGTATTGAAGTTGGATGGTTGTCCTCACCTTCGTCTCCTCCTTCTTTTCTTCCATGGATGTTCCTTATGTGCCTTTGGATCTTTCACACTGATCAAGGGAAGTGATTACTCCCATATGGTGTTTATTAGAAGATCTACCATTAACCTGATGAACTGTGTGTCCAGCGCAATCTCACGGCAATTCGTAACTTTTTGATTTAGTGGCTAATTCGTATGAATTCGTACGATCTAATTCGTACCAATTAGTACGATTTGCTCATCACCCAATGACGGTTAGGGTTAGGGGTGGGGTTAGGTGCCACGCCTCCTTTTTAAAATCGTACATTTTCGTAGGACTGAAATCAGCCACTAAACTGACAAAACGTAAAATACTCGTGAGATCAGGCTGGTGTGTCTGTATACTCACCTGCTGATATTCCAACGCAATCTCACGGCAATTCAGAACTTTTTGATTTAGTGGCTAATTCGTATGAATTCGAACGAACTAATTCGTACTATTTAGTACGATTTGCTCATCACCCAATGGCGGTTGAGGTTAGGGGTGGGGTTGGGTGCCACGCCTCCTTTTTAAATTCGTACATTTTCGTACGACTGAACTCGTACGAATTCGTACGAATTAGCCACTAAACTGACAAAACGTAAAATACTTACGTTTCCTCGTGAGATCAGGCTGGATATTCCAAAGAACGAACTACTGTATGTGAGATTGCTAACATCAGATGTTTACATTACAAGCTGTAATGCTTGTTTGTTTTGAATAAAACTGATAAAAGATAACCATCCTTGTCTACCAGAGTGACATAAACATGACATAAACATGTGAATCGGTCGGTGAAAAAAAGTATTTCCTTGATTTTATTTTTCATTTACATATTTACATTGTGTCCTAACTACACAGGGCATGACACCGCTCCCCTTTTCTTTTTCATGTTAAAAGGAGTTTTTGTCCTTACAGCCTGTTACAGCAATTAAGTTTCTATTTTAGAAACAGTTTCTATTTCTGTGATGTCAAAGCTGCAACAGCAGCATAACCTATTTAACCACTGCTTTATTCAGTGTTAAATGTAACCAATTTTAATACCATTTTATGTGACATTTATTGCCATACAGAAAGCAGCAGCAGATACTTTCTCAGATCTTGAAAATGAAGAGACTAGCAAACGTAAAATTGCAAAATGATAGTTAGAACTGTGATCGACAAACCAACAAATCTCAGCCACTCAGCATATACTTTTATTAATGTTAAAGAGCTTTAATATGTAAACCCATTAATTAGATTGTAAACCTTACCATTTCAATGAGTGCAGTGCACTATTCTGTGCTTCTAAATGTCTGTGGTATTTAAATATTTATGTCGTGTCATGTCTGATGCAGACAGACAAATTGCTTCTTGCTGCAATCTTATAGATTCAAAGGTTGTTTTGTTATGCTGTCAAACTGTTGTATAAACGCAATATCACACTCGTAGCACTGCGCTTGTCAGCACTGCTTTATTTACAGCAGTGCTGGGATGCACCCATATCACAGTCCTACTTGTGTGAAATTGCTCATATGTAAATAGAAGTCATTTTGTTAACTTCACAGAGCAAAGATAAATTTGAAAATGTAAATAAATACCCCTGACAACTCGATCTTCATTTACAATGCATATATACATACATCCTAAATAGTTCTGTCTGCAATTTGCTGCTAAAGAGTCCCGTAATCTCTAATTATGCCTATTCATCTACTAGGTGATCCAGGTGAGGAAGGAGCAGAAGGTGAAGAGGGAATAATGGGGAAATCTGGCCCATCTGGCAAGCAAGGTCTCTGAGACATGTTTGGTTTGTTAATTGCTGAATCATTAATAGATTAAAGCAAACCAAACTCAATTCCTGGAGGGCCACAGCTCTAGAGAGTTTTGCTTCAACTCACACCTGATTAATAGTCTCTAGTAGTCTTGAAGACCTTGATTAGTTGGATCAGCAATGTGTTTGATTAAGGTTGGAGCAGAACTTATCACTGTGGTCCTCCAGGAACTAAGTTTGAAATCTATGGGTTCACACTGCACGTTTTGCCCAATAGTTTCGCATGTCACTGCATTTGAAAGTTCAAGCTTGTTAATCTCTGACCTGCCAAATCGCATCTCATGATTGCATGGGACCAATAGAAGATCAAATCATGATCTCTCTGTACAGAAATGTTACATATGGAGCACTTGCTTAGTTTTTTAGCATCTAATCATATTGTTTAATCCCATCCCTTTTCGCAGAGCTGTATGACAGAATTTCGCATGCTCAAACTTTAGTCTGACCGCAGCATTACAGGGAAGTTGATTAAAGTATGCATGCTTACTTTTCATAGCCACAAATACCAAGGGAATGTTGGGGAGGGGAAATGGAATGACAAGAAAAGCAGAGATGCCTGAAAGGCTGAAAGCCTGTACTTTCACTTTACATGAGAACCATTAGGTTTTAGAATTTTTTTTTATTGCAAACTTTTTTTAGTAGTGTGTCCAAAAGTAACATGTAAAAAATATTACATACAGTACAGTCTTCAGAGAATCACTGGGTTTGACTAGCAAAAACCACAGAAAGTGTGACAGAGGTTAATCAAAACCGCACATATCAAGATTAAGTGTGTTGTAATAATCTGCATGATTCCTTTGGAAAAGCATTGTGAGCATTTCTTCTTCTTTAGGCCTCCCTGGTGAATATGGAGACAAAGGACAGATTGGCCAAATAGGAAAGAGAGGACCTAGGGGAATGAGAGGTTAGACTCTGACTAGGAATTGTTTGTTTATGTATGTTGTATTCACATTTTCTCACCAATAACATTACAGTATCTGGTATTGTATACCACTTACTTTTACTGCACAGTATCTTTTACTCCATAGTGTCCATGCCTTTCACAGTTTACCTGTCTTTGTTTAGAAAAGTATTTAAATACAAGTAAATAGATTCTTCTTCTTCTTCTTCTTATTATTATTATTATTATTATTATTATTATTATTATTATTATTATTATTATTATTATTATTATGATCACTTTTAGTAGTAGTGAGTTCTTGTGGCGTCTGTCTGGCCAGAACAGATCCAAAATGAGTTTGTATACTGTGGAGTTCCTAACAAAAAGTGTGTATTGCTTCCATCTACTGGTCATTCTCAGTTATTACTGGATTAATGGATGTATGCTTGTAATTTCACAATTTTTCTGATTTGATAAAAACCCATTTCTTGTAACTACCCCTCATTTTCTCAAAACCTTAAAAAAGCACCCCTGACTCTGCTGACAAAAGCAAACAACATCTTCAAAATAACTTCAGAATTTCATTATTTAAAATGAATGCTTGCTAATCACGCGCACATACAGTTTAGAGTCCTGTACACTGTACGTATACAATAGTATTGTGCTCAATTGTCTTGCATTCTGTAACAAGACAACAGCGCAACTTCAGATGTCAAAAGGATCAAAGAAATGTTTAAATGACAAGAATGTTTCTGTACAGCTAACAAAATGACTCAGCATCATAGGCCTGATTTATAGATAAACACAAATATAAGATGTATAGAAGCATTGACAAACGACTCTGGGATATTATCTATTTTGAGGGCACCAGGGAGCCACTATCTATTTGTGGGTGACTACCGGAGCTTCTAGTAGAGGTGGCATGTCTGTGACATGGACTTTCTTCATGCACAGAATCAGAAAAAAAAGAGTGTTTTTGACCTTGCATGCATATCAGCCTGTAGTTGGGGACCCCCAAAACCAAACTATGATCTTTTTTAGGCATGATAGGGGCAATTTAATATATCCATGCAGCAGAAGTGGCATGTGGTATGGTGCAATTTTAGGGTAAATGATGTAGTTATAATATGATAAAGGAAGATCTTTCTCTGAGAAATCAGTGACAGGTGGGACAAATACTGGAAACTGTGGACAATTATGGATTATTGTGACAAAGTGAAAGCATGAGTTAGTGAACAGAGATCATTAGGAAAACATTCTCTATCCAAATATTCAATTATAGAAAGACTGGTTTATGCAGTGCAATAGCATGTTTGTTTCCCCGGAAGCCAGAGCAAGTTGTTTAGACTTTGACAGATCTTCCAGGAATTGGTCAGGGAGGCAGTTTCTCTGCAGCTCCATCAGTTGTCCATCAGAGAGCTTCTGTAGCTCAAGAGAATGCAGGCCAGCCCAGGACATGCCTTTTTGTGGTGTTGGGAATAAAGGTGTAAAGTTTATCAATTATGGTCAAATAAAAACTGATAAAGTGTTTGTAAAACTTTGCACTCTTCATTAATACAAGATTCAAGCAATGAGGATATCAATGAACATATATTGCCTTCATTTTGCTTTTGTATTCTGGACTGTAGACCTTTGTGAGGCCATGCTGACTGCACAATAACCCTGGCCATGGATGTCCTCAACATTCAGCTTTCTTTCAGCAAGTTTGTTAGTAGGTTTTCAAGCTGTTCTTCTGCTCTTGACTGAATTTTGCAAAGCTGAATGAACTGTTCCTTTATGGTCATGTTATGCACATACTGTAACTAGAGTTGGGGTCGAGTCCACCTTTGTCGAGTCCAAGTCAAGTCCAAGTCCTTAACCAGTCGAGTCCAAGTCCAAGTCCGAGTCCAAAAGGGGTCGAGTCGGACTTAAGTTCGAGTCCTTAACATCCGAGTCCGAGTCGAGTCCCGCCGAGTCCAGACAGTCATAAAACTCATTCATTAATTTTCTTTTGGCTTAGTCCCTTATTAATCAGCGGTCACCACAGTGGAATGAACTGCCAACTAGTCCAGCATATGTTTTTAAGCAGCGAATGCCTTTCCAGCATCCATTTTTTTAGTTAATTAAATTCACCTATAGCACATGCCAACACAGGGAGGTAACAGTGCTAAGCGCTGAGCCATGGTGCTACCTAAGTTAAATGGAAAAAATGGAAAATAATAATAATAAAATTATAATAATAATAATAATAAATCTAATAAAAATGTTCAATTAACAATTAAACTGTTAAATTAATATTTTAAACTTTTGATCAATTTTTACAAAATGCCTTGTAATAGTTTTGTTAGCTTGCTTTAAATGAAAATAGGAGGATATGTAAGAACTTTTATTATTTTACAAGACCCACACATTTGACATTGTTCTCATACCACTTTCTCACATTTCTTCTGTTTAACTTACGCTTGCATTACCAAGGCAACAATGCATTTTTATTAACATTAATTCCAGAGAACTCTGTTATCAGCCCCAGTGTGGAAAATGAAACCATATTCATGCCGACTGACCCAGATCTGCACAGAACATAAAGGTTCAGCAAAGAAAGACCATTCGGCTTCGCTCTTGTCTTAACAGGGAAATTTGTTCTAAACAAAGAGTGAATAAATAGCGGGGGTGATTGGGTGCGAAATAAAACCCAACGGGAGTGAGACTGAAAAAACAGTCCAGCACAGAGTTCTAGGCTGATGATCTGGGTCCTCCTGTTAGCGATAGCCTAAAATAGGGGTTCTCAATGTCTACATTAAAAGGTCCAAATCTGAATTTTTATTAAGGTCAGAGGTAATACTTAGAAAGAAGTTTTTGCAACTGTGGGACACGCCAAAAAAATATGCAGTGCTCATGCATTGTGAAACCTGCGTAACAGCCTTTCATGCTGAGGTGTCGGCACAGTGAGTTTTGCAAGTGGACAAAACAAAAATAAAAACATTATGATGATGATCTTATTTTAACTAAACATGCTGTGAAGCAGAAAGGAGGGATGAAGAGTCAGGGAGGTAAGATTAGGCCTAAAACAGTTCACCATTCAGGTCTAAAAATACAAAAGATAATTCTCATTCATTCATTTTCTTTTCAACTCAGTCCCTTTATTAATCTGGGGTCATCACAGAGGAATGAACCGCCAACTTATCCAGCATATGTTTTACACAGTGGGTGCCCTTCCAGCTGCAACCCAACACTGGGAAACATCCATACACAATCATACTCTACGGCCAATTTAGTTCATCAATTCCCCTATAGCGCATGTGTTTGGACTGTGGGGGAAACCGGAGCACCCGGAGGAAACCCATGCCAACAAGGGGAGAACATGCAAACTCCACACAGAACTGGCAACTGGCCCAGCCGGGAATCAAACCAGCAACCTTCTTGCTGTGAGGCGACAGTGCTAACCACTGTGCTACCATGCTGCCCACAGATAATTCTATAAAATATATATTTTTTGTATCTTATGGAATTGTCAAATTAAATTAATATTCTTGCAAAATACTTCTTAAATGATCTTAGTATATCAGTCCAGTTGTGTTCCAGTTACATTTAGGACAAATTTCTGTTATTTATTTAGAATATTAATTGCATAATATTTGTAATACCAACAATAATAATAATACTTTTATTTATTCAAAATAAACCTAAATACTTTTAATATATTTATTTATAATAAATATTATAAACAAATGGAGGGTGGGGGGCTTTTGAGGATAGGTCATGATCCTGGTCCTCAATTCAAAAGACAGTGATGACATCAGCATACAACTATGCATAATTCTGAATAATTTCAAAATGAAATTATGAGATGATTAATTATGCTATACACATATTCTTGCGCTTTGTCATTGACTACATATAAATAGACTATTTTCAAATCAGAAATTGGTCATTATCAGATTCTCTCTTGCATATTCAACATAGGGCAGATATACTGCCACTCACACTCAGTAAATGTTTATTCTCACACAGAAGACTCACATTGTGGACACAGGCACACTCAATCTCTCCAATGTCTCTCATCAATATATTACCTGAATATTAATTTTTACACAAACCTCATTCTATCTTTAAAAAGATTTTTCTTTTGCTTGAATTTGTGGACTTAGTCCAGTGATTATCCATTCTAAATGTTGACTGGATTTAAATATAACTCTACATTAAAACCATTTGTGCTAATATTGACTTAATATAATATGCAACTCCAAGCAAGATCATTATTACAACATTTTTGCTATTTTATCATTAAATTACTGCAGTTTTACACACTCTTTATACTCTCCTAACCCTATCCCCCATAATCAGAAGCTGTTTTGGGATCAGTTTATTATACGGAACGCGTCCGTCAGTCAGCAAGCATGCATAGACTACACAGATTCAGAAGTTGTGACGATCGACGCACAGCTTTAATAGAAAGAAAAAGAATGCTGACGTTTTTATATTAATTTTAACGTGCTTTCAACCCAAAATAAAGTGAAAGCACAGTTCTCTTGAACAGGTCTTACAGTTCTATCACATTTGAGATCGGCTGTGTTGACGACACTTTTACTTTTCATAGTAAGATTAAACATAAGTGGGAAGTATTGGAAAATTAAACGGGATGATATCGGATGTCATTACAAGAGTCACACAGGAAAACTGAGAATATTACAGAGTCTGGATTTGAGAAGCCCTGGCCTAAATCAAGCGCTGAACGCATCTTTCTCTGGCTCAGAGCCAAAGCGCAAACTTTGAATGTGGCACTTATTTGCGGATATATTGACACCAATATAAACAATAAAACATTATCTTCAGTATGTATAAGCATCTTCCCTACGATATGAATACAAAATTCAAGAAAATAAGCTCTTACCTTTCTTTGTTTTCTTTCAGCACATCGGTGGAAGACAAATTATTGCTGATTTTGAAGTCATTATTGTCCTAGACCTAGCCACGCATTGTGTGATATGGCTATTTTTGGTTACAAGTTTAAGGAAATCAAAAGACTTGAGAAATGAACGAATCAATTTTTTTCCGGCTCTAAATGCATATGACTGGCTTCTGTTTTTCACGCGATGAACGAAGGGCTCAAACCCGATAGAAGACTCAAAAAAGGAACTAATCTTCTGCTCCACCTGCACAGTTGTGCACGTGCGCAAATGAACAAATCCCTATGAAAGGACTCATCGTTCTCAAGTCATACAAAAGATTCGTCCAAACTGAACAAATCGTGCAGGTGGGACGAGATTTCTCATGACACCTGTGCGGTGCGGCGGCGGAAAAAATGCTGGGAGCCAGAGAGTTCGCTAAATTCTTGTTAGTTTCATGCTGTTATTTATTAATTTTTAATCTCTTTATTTATGTTCTGAATGATGTGGACTCGACTGGACTCGTGATATTTTCCCGAGTCCAAAATGTCCAAGTCCGAGTACAAGTTTACACAAGTCCGTGACAAGTCCGAGTCCAATCAAAACTGGACTCAAGTCCGGACTCGAGTCCGAGTCCAAGTCCGAGTACCCCAACACTAACTGTAACACACCACAAAGCACAGCTGTTCTATGTTTGATACATCAGTTCATCTTTTAAGTAAAAAGCAAAATATTGATGCAGAACAGTTGTGGTAGAATGCTGGTATAATTCAAGTTAAAATGACTCAGTTTGGTTCAATTTCATTCAGTTCAATTAAATTGTTAATTAACAGTTAAGAATAATACAAATGTCACTACTAAAGGACAAATCCACTGAAAAGCAGATACACCACCCCTATCCAAGCAAGCCAGTGGTGAAAGTGGCAAGAAAATAAACCCCCCATTTAAAGGTAGTGGGAGAACAAACCTTGTGAGAAACCAGGCTCCTCTGGGACAATTTGTTGTCCTCTGGACATTCATAAAGGAGTAGATCTGCAGTCTAAAGCTTAATTCACATTAGCAGAGATGTTGTAGCTGCCTGTCGCCCATGGTGGTGACTGAAATTGCTAATGAGCATTCCCACCTTGACGGCGCTTAGATAATGTTTATCATGATTTGCACTAACAGCGAATGAGTATTCTTGCTGCTGATATTAAACATCGTGGAGATAAAATATTAATATGAATGGATTTCATACACTGTTAGAAAAAATCCGTTAAATTTACAGAAAAATACCGACAGCTGTGGTTGCCAGGATTCTGTTTAGAACTGTTTTTAACATTTTACATTCGGAAATTCAATCTACAGAATATTTCTGTTAAAAATACATTCCACAGTCTGTATTTTTCATCAAACACATTTAACCCCTCAAATCCCAGAGCAAAATCCTCACTAGTGTCCTCACTACAGAGGGTTGAACACTCAGGCAATGATGAAGTTAATGAGATAATTAAGTGTCTAATTAAAGGAGGATTGAGAATTATTGATGAACAACTGTTAACAAGCAGAATCACTGAAGAAAATAAAACACAAAACACACAGCCAAAACCAAAGATGAAATCAACTGAAAATAAAACTCTAAATAAAAATAATAATTAATAAAATTAAAACAAATTACACAATAAAAAATTTATTTCTCAAGATCTCGGCAGAGATCATTAAACAACAGACATTTCTGTTGTTCATTTGAAGTCACCATGATGGAGGTCAGCATCTGCTTTAGTTGGGCTCTTCAACTTCTTGGTTTAAAACTAGTCATTATTTTGGTTGCTATAATTAATTGTGTTAATCACACTATTGGTATAGCATGAAAAGCCAAAAGAAAACATAAGAATCAGTCTAATGACATTAACTATGAAATCAAAGCCACTCTCACCTGCTTGTGTTCTCGTTCAATATCATGTTAGTTATGTGTGAGAAATTAATAACACGCATAAATGAAACCACTGGAGCTTTAACAATCAATGATTGTTTAACACAGTGGTTCTCAAAGTGAAAGTCGGGACCCCCAGAGGGGTCGCGGGACAATGAAGGGGGGGGTTGCCTGGTGATTTTCAAAAATCTATTTATTTTTATTAAACCATAAGAATTACCATATTTTATCCATAACCTACAGAAGAGAAAAAAATATATACTATATAGTTACTATAGTAGCTTATAGTTACTAGTTCTATTGGATTGCGACCCCTGGGGTAATTACATTATATTAAAGACACAGCAATAGCATCAGATGCAGCAGATTGATTTTATAACACCAGATTAAACTTTCTGGCACATTTACAGCACTGACATATATATATATATATAAAAATTAAACGAAGAATAGACTTGGGTCTATTGGTGTGTGTGCGCCATTGCATGCAAGGTTTCTGTATGTATAACCACCTCAGAGGATATTAGAGGGCGCGAGTCACTGGCATTGTTATTTTGGGGGTCGCGGGTTGAAAAGTTTGGGAACCCCTGGTTTAACAGGCCTATATACACCTTTCACAATGAGAATGTTTGAACTATGGCAGAACTTAAATACACACAGACATCAACAATTAGTCTTTGAATCTCAATAATAGTGACAAACAAAAAATCTAAATTAAATAAAAAACAAACCAGAACAATAAAAAACAATCTGCTGAAATATTACCCACCAAGAACAAGATAAAATAAAGGCATGAATTCAGTGATTTGTGGTCATTCACTCTGTCTAGTGGACTAATCTAATTGACTAATTTAGGGACTAGTGAATGAGGGTGTGTGGTGAGATTTCAGACACTGCCTACTTTCTCAAAAACAAAGGTTAGATCTAGTACAGTTATTTTCTGTATATTGATTTTCACTGTATATTGTACAGACTTTTACTGTTAAAGTCACTGACATTTATTACAGTGTACATAAAATGCTTAATTACAGAGATGAAAAAGAAAACAAAAGTTTTCTCTGTCAATGTGGCTATTAATTTGCTGTAACGCCAATCTTTGTAGGTTTACAGCCCAGAGATATAAAAAATTGGTGTAGGAGCTGAGAGAGCTTTACTAATAATAAGATGTCACCAGAAGTCACTAGCTCTCCTTTAAAATGAATGGCTGCATGTCGCTTTGTTTCTGGGTTTCGCTTGTAGTCTGAATGGTGCTCCAAGTCTGATTTATACTTCAGTGTCATGCCTGCAGATGGTCTGGCGCAGCAATCACACAGTTGCATAACTTTCGCTGTGCCTGACACCGACCCTGACGCACACCTCTCAAAACATTTAACTACAAATTGCTGTGATGCATAATGCAGAATGCAGGCTTGGTAGCGTTGATGAGTGTGGGTGGAGCAGAGAGCCACGGGACAGGAGCGAGCCTTTTGGCATGAGTCTTTAACAAATGTTGAGTCCGTAGAGAAGCTTCAGATGGATACTTTTGTTTTGTTTGCTTTTTGAATAAAGTTGTTGCACATCCGAAAGTTCCTGTACCATTTGCTCTGGATAAGGGTCAGATCTTGTCACGAACGGGTCTTGAACCCGGGTCTCTGGTGTGGAAACTGGTGTGTGTAAACCACTGAGCCACAAGGGCGGTTGTGTTGGACCCAAACGAAAACACTCCAAGTGGGAATCCAGGAAACAAGGATTTATTAAAAAAAAGGTTAACTTAGATTCTTCTCAAAAATGAAGTAGCAAAACAGACAACTCAGGTTCTTCTCAGAATGAGGTATATTACAGATTTTAACAGTGCAAAAAAAAAAACATACAAAGAAAACTCCACGAGGGGAGAAAACAAACAGACAACAATGCAGCAAGCAACCGGATAAACAAAACAGTCTTACTAGACGTAGCTCAGGAGAACAAGGGACCGCAAGGCAAGTGCACTGGGACTGACTCAAAAACCGAGTGAGGAACAGAGAAAAAGTGACAACTTAAATACACTGGCTGGAACAAGTCACAGGTGATCGAAATAAAGTAAATAAGAACACACGAGGAAGAACAAAGGCAGAGGGGGAACATGGCGACCTCTAGGGGAATGGAGACAAAGTGCAGGATGGTGACAGGACCCCCTCCTTTAGGAACGGCTCCTGACGTTCCTACCAGAACACCCTGGCCTCTGGGCGTGGAACTCCCGGATTAAACTAGGATCCAGGATGTCTTTGGCAGGAATCCAGGAGCGCTCCTCTGGCCCGTAGCCCTCCCAGTCAACCAGATACTGAAGTGAATTCTGGACCCTTCTGGAGTCCAGTATCCGGCGGACTGTGTAGGCTGGCTGGCCATCGATGATCCTGGGAGGTGGAGGGGGTCTGCGAGGGGGGGCAAAGGGAGAAGACAAGACAGGTTTTAATAAAGAGACATGAAATGTGGGATTAATTCTAAGTGAACGAGGAAGAAATAAACGATAAGAAACAGGGTTAACTTTCCTGGCTATTCTAAATGGCCCGATGAACTTCTGGGACAATTTTCTGGACTCAACCCGGAGAGGAAGGTTCTTAGTGGCCAACCAGACTCTCTGACCAGCACGGAAGGCGGGGGCCCTTCGACGACGGCGATTAGCCTGATGCTGGTATCTCAGGGAGGTTCGAAGGAGAGCGTTTCTAGCTCTCCTCCAGGTTAGTCGACAGCGTCGAACGAAGTGTTGGGCTGAGGGTACTCCCACCTGCACCTCCTCCTCAGGAAACAATGGAGGGTTATAACCAAATTGGCATTCAAAAGGGGATAGTCCAGTGGCTGAGGACTTGAGGGTGTTGTGGGCGTATTCGGCCCACATTATGTAAGAAGACCAACTGGTGGGGTTGTTGACTGCCATGCACCGTAGAGTGGTTTCCAGGTCTTGGTTAACTCGCTCGGTCTGACCGTTAGACTCAGGATGGAACCCAGATGATAGGCTGGCAGTGGCCCCGAAGAGTCTGCAAAAAGCCCCCCAGAATCTGGACAAAAATTGTGGCCCTCGGTCAGACACAATATCTTGGGGAATGCCAAAAACTCTAAAAACATGACTCATTATGAGCTCAGCCGTCTCCTTGGCTGATGGTAACTTGGACAGGGGAATGAACCGAGCAGCCTTAGAGAATCGGTCCACCACAACTAATATGGCAGTGTTGCCCTGGGAGGGTGGAAGTCCCGTAATGAAGTCCAGGGAGAGGTGTGACCACGGCCTGTGGGGAACAGGTAAGGGATGGAGCAGCCCCTGAGGTCGCTGGTGTGATGATTTTCCCTGGCAACATACTTGGCAAGCCTCCACATAAGCTTTAACATCTTCCTTCATGGAAGGCCACCAAAAGCGCCGTTGGAGGAAATCTAGAGTGCGGGTGCTACCTGGGTGGCAGGTCAATGGGGACTCGTGACCCCACTGCAGGACCTGAGCTCGTGCTGATCGAGGGACATACAGCGCACCCAATGGCCCACTGCCTGGATCAGGTTCCTTGGTTTGGGCCTTACGGACCACTTGCTCCAGATCCCATCTAAGGGGAGCGACAATTCTTGTACTAGGAATAATAGAAGAAACAGGTCTTTCCTGGGTCTCGGGAGAGTAGGCTCGGGACAAGGCGTCTGGCTTGAGGTTCTTGGAACCGGGTCTGTAAGTCAGGATGAAATGAAATCTGTTAAAAAACAGAGACCATCGAGCCTGCCGAGGGTTCAGTTGTTTGGCCTGCTGGAGATATTCCAGGTTCTTATGGTCTGTAAGAACCTGGAAAGGATGTTGAGCACCCTCAAGCCAATGGCGCCACTCTTCCAAGGCCAATTTCACAGCGAGCAGCTCTCGATCCCCTACATGGTAGTTGCGCTCGGCATTAGACAGGCGGCGTGACATGAAAGCACAGGGGTGTAGTCTTCCATCCTCATTCCTCTGTGATAGGATGGCTCCTACCCCCACATCTGAGGCATCCACCTCCACCACAAAGGGTCTGTCTGGATTAGGGATAGAGAGAATGGGAGCTGAGGTGAATCGATACTTGAGATTCTGGAAGGCAGTTGCTGCTTCAGGGCCCCAGTCAATCTTGACTCCTCCTCCCTTTGTCAGCGCTGTCAAGGGAGCCACAATAGAGCTGAAATTCTTGATAAACTTCCTGTAAAAGTTTGCAAAACCCACAAACCGTTGCACCTCTTTTACGGTGGTTGGAGTAGGCCAGTTGAGAACAGCCCTAATCTTGCAAGGGTCCATCTCCAGGTGACCAGGGGTGATGATGTACCCAAGAAACTTAGTCTGAGCTACATGAAACTCACATTTCTCTGGCTTGACAAAGAGATGATTTTCAAGGAGTCTTTGGAGAACCTTGCTGACGTGCCCCTCGTGCTCCTCCACTGACTTGGAAAATATTAGTATATCATCCAGATAAACGAATACGAATATATTTAACATGTCTCGGAGAACGTCATTGATAAGTGCCTGGAACACAGCCGGGGCATTGGTAAGGCCGAAAGGCATCACTAGATATTCATAGTGGCCTGTGGGGGTGTTAAAGGCCGTCTTCCATTCATCTCCTTGCCGTATCCGCACCAGATGGTAGGCATTGCGAAGGTCCAGCTTAGTAAAAATGGAAGCTCCTTGCAGCAGCTCAAAAGCAGTAGCCATGAGAGGCAGGGGATATCGATTCCGAACGGTTATCTTGTTGAGACCTCGGTAATCGATACATGGCCTAAGCCCCCCATCCTTCTTCCCTACAAAGAAAAAGCCAGCACCAGCAGGGGAAGTGGAGGCTTGGATGATGCCACTTGCCAGGGACTCCTTGATGTAAGCATTCATAGCAACCTGTTCAGGGGTAGATAAGGAGAAGACTCTGCCTCTAGGAGGGCAGGAACCAGGGAGAAGGTCAATTGCACAGTCGTATGGGCGGTGAGGTGGCAGAGAGGTGGCTCGGGACTTACTGAACACTGCCTTAAACTGATGATAGACAGTGGGAACTTGGGACAGGTCTACAGACTCTTGAGGCTCGGGATAAGGGGCTGAGGGGCTCTGGGTAAAACAGGTAAAGTGACAAGAGGGACTCCAATCTAGAATGGAACCAGTAGACCAGTTGATATGGGGATTATGTCTGTGCAGCCATGGATGACCTAAAATGACAGGATACTCGGGAGAGTCGATAAGGTAGAAAGTCTCCTCCTGCTGATGTTTAGCAATGGTGAGTTTCAGGGACTGAGTGGCCTCAGTTACTTTGCCGGGTTCTAGGGGTCTACCATCCAATGCAGTTACTGCCTGGGGATGAGGGAGAAGGTGGGTAGGGATCTTAAGTTTCTTGGCCAAGGATAGATCTATGAAATTACCTGCGGCACCTGAATCGATCATTGCCTGGACTGGAAGCTGATGACTCTCCCAGGACAAAATGGCTTGGAGTGCTAGAACGGTGTTGGCAGGAGGAGCTCTTATTTTCCCCATCACAGTCCTCCTGTAACTAGGTGGGGACCATCGTTTCCCGACAGCTCTGGACAAGTGGACCGAAAGTGTCCAGAAGTACCACAGTAAAGGCATCGTCGCTCCCTCATGCGTCGTTCCCTTTCACTGGGAGAGAGTCTGGAACGACCTAGCTGCATGTCTTCTGGAGGCTCGGGAGCCTGTTCAATGACTGGGACGAATCTAACAGGTGGGGCATGAACTGGGGATATAGGTTTGTGAACCGGAGCTTGGGACTGGGATGCTCTGCCTCGAGTGATTCTCCGTTCTCTCAGGCGATTATCAAGGCGAATGGCCATATCAATAAGGGATTCAAGGTCTTTGGCTGGTTCCCGGGTGGCCAACTCATCTTGAAGGGATTCAGCTAATCCTCCCTGAAAGCAGACCCTTAGGGCTTCGTCATTCCATCCTTTTCCTGCTGCAATGGTTCGAAACTCAATGGCGAAGTCTGCAGTGCTGCGGGGGCCTTGACGGAGAGTCAGCAGACGTTTGGAAGCCTCCTGCCCACTAACTGGATGATTGAAGACCCGCTTGAACTCCTTCTCAAAGGCTGTGTATGACTTGCAATAACTAGTCTGGGACTGCCACACCGCAGAGGCCCAAGCTAGTGCCTTGTCAGTCAGAAGGGTGATAATATAAGCAATCTTTGAGCGGTCAGTGGGAAAGCTTGAGGGCTGAAGCTCAAAAGTGAGAGAGCACTGGGTGAGGAATCCCTGACAGGAACTAGGATCTCCAGAGAATGGCTTGGGGGGTGGAAGTCGGGGTTCGGCAGCAGCTACTGGAGCTATGGGAGGATTGTTGGTACTTAGAGGTGGTGCAGCAGGAGAAGGAGAAGCACCAGAGAGGTTTTCAAAAAGCTGCCGAATGGACAACATGACATCTGCAAGGAGCTCTGAGTGTTTTGTCATCAACTCCTCTTGACGATGGAGGACCTCTTCATGGCGCTGGAAGGAAGCTTCATGACTGGCAATCACCGCCAACAGATCTTTGGCACTGAGTGTTTCTGGGTCCATGTCTGACTCGGTTTTTCTGTCACGAACGGGTCTTGAACCCGGGTCTCTGGTGTGGAAACTGGTGTGTGTAAACCACTGAGCCACAAGGGCGGTTGTGTTGGACCCAAACGAAAACACTCCAAGTGGGAATCCAGGAAACAAGGATTTATTAAAAAAAAGGTTAACTTAGATTCTTCTCAAAAATGAAGTAGCAAAACAGACAACTCAGGTTCTTCTCAGAATGAGGTATATTACAGATTTTAACAGTGCAAAAAAAAACATACAAAGAAAACTCCACGAGGGGAGAAAACAAACAGACAACAATGCAGCAAGCAACCGGATAAACAAAACAGTCTTACTAGACGTAGCTCAGGAGAACAAGGGACCGCAAGGCAAGTGCACTGGGACTGACTCAAAAACCGAGTGAGGAACAGAGAAAAAGTGACAACTTAAATACACTGGCTGGAACAAGTCACAGGTGATCGAAATAAAGTAAATAAGAACACACGAGGAAGAACAAAGGCAGAGGGGGAACATGGCGACCTCTAGGGGAATGGAGACAAAGTGCAGGATGGTGACAGATCTAAGATTATGTGAATCTTGGGATAAGGAAAGTTAGACAAACATGAACATAGAAACTATGTTCTTATACAAATTGCAATCAAATAATCATTTTTAATAAAAATATTTGTTTCTTTCTGCCGTTCTCTGTCTTTGGCTGCTTTGTATTTCAAATGTAGCCTTTTCCAAAGTTCTATCCTATACCTTTCTTTTATAGACAACCAAATCATGCTTAGCCTGTGTGACTCTGTTCTGATATGCTCTTTTATTTTCCCTTTAGCCTGCTTCCACAGACTTTCCCCCACTGAGTTCCAGCCTGTCCCGCTCTTATATTTTTTATCATTCATGAAATGCCTGCAGCAGAAACAGTACATTCTCAAGAGAATTCTCTAACCGGGTGTTTTTATACCACTGTCTCTAAAAGATCATTCTTGTTAATCTTTTGAGAATGCTAATATTGGACAACAGGGTCCTACTGAAATTAAAAATTCAGTAAAGACCACATTGTACATAATATTGTATTCCTTTACATGTGCTGAATCTGATGGATTTTGTAACTGAAGCAAAAACTCAAAGTCTCTTATCTCTTTCTCCCTTGTGGCTGTGGATTTCTAACTCTCCATATCTGCCTCTGTCTCCTCCCTCTCTGTCTCATTATATTGCCTTTCTTTCCCAATCTGAATATTTTCTTTTTCTGGCTCTGAAACAGATCACCACCCTTATTTTGTTTAGTTTAATCTAGGGCAGAATAGAGAGATAGAGAATGATAATTAGTTTTCAATATTAAACATTTAATATTATACAAAATAATCTTTGTTAAGCATATTTACTGTATAGCTTGTACACTTTTTTATTAGATTACTGGTATAACTGAAATTATTGAACAAAGTTATTATAATTGGAAATATACAAGTATTTATTTTGACAAACGGAATGCCTCTATAATATCCAAAAACTATTTGTGACTGAATCTGGAAGAGAGGTATATACACATTTTTGTGAACACATTTGTTTTCTCTGAATCACAGTTACACATGGGGAAAAAAACTCTCTGGTATGACAGATCTGACCTCGACAACACTTCCTCTATTCTACTTTGTTCGTGTCAGAATTCTGTGCACCTGTGCATATTTTCTTGTTTATAGTTATGCAGAAAGAGTGAGGTGTTAGAAATATATGGGTATAGTCCATTGAAAATTTGGTTGAGAGAATGGAATCTTAGCAATTGTTGAAAACCACAATAATTAGTGGCTGACTGTGTGTTTTAATTAAATGAACAGGTGACAAGGGAAAACAAGGAACTGATGGAATCCAAGGGTTAAAAGGAAAACCTGGTAAATGTCACTTGCAGATGTGTTTTCTGTTTTTGTAAACACTTACTGTTGAAACCAGAAGTTTACATACACTGTATAAAAAGGCACATAACCATTTAAAAAAGTCAGATGTTAATGTGACTAAACTTTTTCTCTTTTAGGTAAGTTAGGATTATCAAATTTGTTTCTGTTATGCTTAATAGCAGAATAATGAGAGAGATATTTTTTGAGAAATTGTTATAACTTTTCTTGAAAGTCAAGTTTACATACAATAAGATTATTATACCTCTGAAAAAGTTCAGAGGATGGTGTCAAGGTTTTGGAAGTTTCTGATTGGCAAATTGACAACATTTGAGTTAATTGGAGGCACAACTGTAGAATAGTATTTAAGAAAAACCACAAACACACTGCTTCCTTGTGTGACAACATGGGAAAATCAACAAGCCAGAATCAACAAAAAAGCCAGATTACAATTTGCTAAATTAAACTGGGAAAAGGACAAATTTTTGGAGACATGTCCTGTGGTCTGATGGACCTAAGATTGAACTGTTTGGCCATAATGGCCAGTGTTACATTTGGAGGACAAAGGGGAAAGCTTACAAGCCTAGGAACACCATCCCAACTGTGAAGTATGGGAACGGTAGCATCATGTTGTGGGGCTGTTTTGCTGCAGGAGGGACTGGTCCACTTTACAGCATAGATGGCATCATGAGGAAAGAATATTATGTAGAAATACTGAAGCAACATCTTAAGACATCAGTCGGGAAATTAAAACTTGGCCTCAAATGAGTCTTCCAAACAGTCCATGACCCTAAGCATACTGCCAAATTAGTTAAAATGTGCTTTAAGGACAACAGAGTGAATGTTTCGGAGTGGCCATCACAAAGCCCTGAGCTCAATCCTATTGAAAAGCTGTGGGCAGAGTTGAAAAAGCTTGTGCGAGCAAGACAGCCAACAAATCTGACTCAGTTACACCAATTCTGTAATGTATGCACTACATGTTGCAAGGCTAGAGGGTGCTCTAGTTATCTTGATACCTGTGTCACATTGCACCTGAAGAAGTCTGGCTGTGTTTACAATTCTTGAGTAAAGAAATAAGTGTGTTTAATACAGCGATCGTCTCAGTGTGTTACTCATGTTATATTAATGGCAAAATATTAAATTTTGGTGACGAGGATTAACTTCTTTAATGGATGTATGTGATGACGAACTCCTAACTTTATATACAGTGGATATAAAGACTGTCGCAAATGTAAAACAAATAATAAACAACACCCGACGAGATGGCAGTGTTTCTGGGCCATATGGACGCCTTTGATGACTCACTCGAACAATGGGCTACCTACAGTGAAAGGTTTAAACAGTTTGTTTCTGCTAACGATATTGCAGATGACAAACGAGTCGCGGTGTTGTTGAGTGTCATGGGCTCATCTACATATGGACTGCTGCGGAGCTTAATCGCCCCGGAGAAGCCGGGTGCAAAAGCATATAATGAGATTGTGATAATTTTTTTTCCAAAACCAATCGTGATTGCAGAGAGATTCAGGTTTCATAACCACGGTCAGCATGACACAGAGACTGTAACACAGTTTGTTGCCATCCTAAAAAAACTGAGTGAACACTGTGAATTTGGAACACAATTGCAAGACGCCTTGCGCGATCGTTTTGTATGTGGACTGAAAACGGAGTCCATACAGAAACGGCTGCTTATGAAAGCAACTCTCACGTTCCAAAAGGCAGTGGAGATCGCTTTATCTATGGAAACGGCCGCGAGAGAATCACAACAGTTAAGTGGCTCTTTAAAAGTTAATGCACTATCTCTACAAGCTAAAGAGGAAAGGAAGTGCTACCGTTGTGGAAAAACAAATCACAATGAGAAAGATTGCTATTTTAGAGAGCCACAGTGTCACAACTGTGGAAAAAAAGGCCATATTTCCCGAGTGTGTAGAATTAAAGGGAAACACAAGACAGAAAATGTAAAACCAAAGTGGCAGAAAAAGGTCAATCATAAAAAGAAAGTGCATCAAATGAAAGTTAAAGATTCATCAAGCGATGATACCACAGATACAGAACTGGCACTGCATGTGGTGAATAATAAAGATGATTTATCACATATTTGTCTGAAACCAAAAGTTGATGGATAAATTTTGGAGATGGAATTGGACACTGGAGCTTCTGTTTCTCTAATTTCCAGAGATCTTTACAATGCAAAATTGGCTCACAGACCACTGCGCACAACAAATGTTATTTTGAAAACATATACAGGAGAAGCAGTGTCCACTATAGGGCTTATTAAGGTCAAAGTGAAAATTAACAAACAAAAAGCAAAATTGCCACTTTATGTGGTAGAAGGAACGGCCCCACCACTTTTCGGCAGAGAATGGCTCAAGAAAATCAGGCCAAACTGGCGTGAAATTAAGACAGTGCGCACTGACTCACTTGAAATTATGCTGGCAAAGCATAAAGATGTATTTCGGGAAGGACTAGGCATGTTAAAGGGTATCGAAGCCAAAGTGTTACTTAAGCTGCAATCTCAGCCACTATTTTGCCAAGTACGCAATGTTCCTTTTGCCCTAAAGCCAAAAGTTGAAGCCGAAATTAACTGATTAGTGGAGCTTGGAGTTATCTCCCCAGTGACGTGCAGTGAGTGGGCCACACCGATTGTACCAGTTATAAAGAGGAATAGGGATGTGAGAATATGCAGAGATTTTAAGGTGACAGTGAATCCTGTACTGTGTGTTGAGCGTTACACAATTCCACGCATAGAGGATTTATTTGCATCCTTTACAGGAGGTCAACGTTTCACCAAATTAGATCTCTCAAATGCATACCTCCAAGTTCAGGTAGCAGAAAGTTCGAGGAAGTACCTCACAATCACCACATCGAAAGGGTTGTTCTGTTATAATTGTTTACCATTTGGACTTGCATCGGCACCGGCGATTTTCCAAAGAGCGATGGATCAGATTTTACAAGGCCTCCCCAAGGTGCACTGCTACCTCGATGACATATTGGTGACGGGGTCCAATGAGGAACAACATCTCAAAAATGTGGATGCAGTTCTCAGTCGTCTAAACGTATTTGGACTGTGCCTTCAGCGTGAGAACAGTGAATTCTTTAAGGATACGTTGGAGTACTTGGGGCACATCATTGATGCTCACGGCATTCACAAGTCACCAAAAAAGGTCAGGGCAATTGTGGATGCACCTGCACCTAAGGATACTACCCAACTTCGTTCACTTTTGGGTCTACTAAACTATTACAGTAGATTTATTCCTAATCTGGCATCAGTGTTGGCCCCTCTTAATGCTCTTTTGTGCAAAGAAAAAGAGTGGCTGTGGTATCAGGGGTGCGAGGAAACTTTTGGTGAAGCTAAGAGCTTGTTGCTGTCACAGGGCGTGTTGACACATTATGATCCCCATCTGCCAATCAGGTTGGCTTGTGATGCCTCACCATACGGCGTAGGAGCTGTCATCTCGCACATCTTTCCAGATGGACTGGAAAAACCTATCGCCTTTGCCTCAAGAACGCTGACTAAGGCAGAGCAAAATTATGCTCACATCAAAAGAGAGGCACTTGGTATTGTTTTTGGGGTACGAAAATTCTACCAATACCTATTTGGGAGAAAATTTACATTACTTACAGATCACCGTCCGCTTACAACCATCTTTAGTCCAACAAAAGCCATTCCAGCCATGGCTGCAGCAAGGCTTCAACGCTGGGCTTTGTTATTAGCAGCTTATGATTATGATACCGTAATATTCCACATACCACTACAAAGGAATCACCTGCCATGTTATTCCTACATCGGAGATTGCGGTCACGTTTTGATCTGATCAAGCCTAATATGGCTGCTGTTGTTGAAAAAGCTCAAGAGAAACAGTGCCAGCGACATCAAGCGCATGCTAAAGACAGGACATTCGCAAAAGGGGACAAGGTATTCGTTCGTGATTACCGGCGGGGGAAAAAGTGGATGCCTGGAATTGTGTTAGCAAAAACAGGACCTGTATCATACAGAGTGGTTGTGGGACTATCAGTTCACTGGCGGCATCATGTTGATCAGATGTTGGCACATCGAAGTGATGTTGACTGTGGAGAGGACATTGGTCCAGAGAACAGTAGGTTCTCAGAGGACAATCAATCATTTCCAACTGGATCAGCACAATTCGAGGATGCATCTATAAAGGATACTGAGGTATTGCTGCAAACTCCCCACAAAGAGACTAAGCGTTATCCTGAAAGTACCATCAAGCCCCCAGCACGTTAAGGTTTAACTGTGTGGGATAATTTAATTGTGTGCTATTCCTGTTAACTGTCACTGTTGATTGTTACTTGAAGAGAATAAGCACAATGTGGTTCATTGAAGGGTTCTAGTATAGATGTAGGAATTCTCGATTCATAGTGTGCAAAAATTTGTTATGTTGTAAAGGTGTCTAATTGTTGTTGAAGTACAATCCTACTAAGTGGTGAGGAATATGTAATGTATGCACTACATGTTGCAAGGCTAGAGGGCGCTCTAGTTATCTTGACACCTGTGTCACATTGCACCTGAAGAAGTCTGGCTGTGTTTACATTTCTTCAGTAAAAAAAATAAGTGTGTTTAATACGGCGATCATCTCAGTACTGTAACATCCCCGGCTCGTTCCTACTCACCCAATCCAGTTCCACCACCTCATACCAGTCCCATCCAATCACGAGAACCTTCCCCCGAGTATTAACCATCTGCACCTGTTCATCATCAGCCTGGACACTATAAACACTCACCTCCTCCGTTCACTCTTCGACCGGTATTGAAGTTGTATGGTTGTCTTCACCCAAGCCCCCTCGTCTTCTCTTCTTCCATGGATGTTCCTTCTGAGTCTTCGTAACCATCGCACTGATAAAGGGAAGTGACTTTACTATCTGACTTTGTCTGAAGATCTGTAATCACCCTCATGCTCTATATGCCTATCACCATCAACGGAGGTTTAGGATGCTAACCCATGCTTAACACTCACCATACTAACTAGGCGGAGACTTGTGTGGAGGTTCTCAACTATCTTCTGATTCCCCTTGAACTGTGTGACTGTGATTTCCCCGCTGTGCTACAGCAAGCAGCACTGCCAAGCTCTAACACCAGCTCTACTCTAGCAGTGCTGTGAGCGATATCACCGGCACCTAAGATCTGCCTTTCACACAGCCTGTGTGATATTCCTTTGTTGCTTACTTTGAATAAAACTTGTGAATAAGATAACCATCTCTGTCTTCCTTGTCTACCAGCGTGACAAGTGTGTTACTCATGCTATATTAATGGCAAAATATAACAAATTCTAGCAGGAAGATTGGGCCAAAATTCCTGCAAACTATTGTGAGAAGCTTGTGGAAGGATTCCCAAAACATTTGAACAAAGTTGTACAGTTTAAAAGCAAAGCTAAAAAAAAATACCAAGGAAATGTATGTAACCTTTTGACTGTCTAGAAATTAAAACATTCTCAAAAAAAAAAATTCTCTCATTATTCTGGCATTTAACAAATGTAAGTCATTTAGGTAATCCTAACGGACCTAAAATAGTAAACGTTTAGTTTGATTTACCATCAGACATTTTTTTTTAAAAAATGGTTATGTTCCTTTTTTTAGAGTGTATGTAAACTTCTGGTTTCAACTGTATATAAACATCAGTGAACAAACGTTTTCATAATTATTACAGATGATCTAACACTGCCTAAAGACTGTACAATATGTGTGACAGGTTCAGTCTGTGATTGTGGGAAGTACAGAAAAGTGGTTGGACAGATGGACACCAGTATAAGCAAAGTGAAAAACGCCATCAAGTTTATAAAGAAAGGTGAGACTTGTGTGTGTTGAATTAATCAGATTTGCTTATATGGACATTATATAAATGTCAAACGTACAATAAATAAATGTAAAATGTAAAGAAATAACAGAAAATTCTATCTCTATCTATCTATCTATCTATCTATCTATCTATCTATCTATCTATCTATCTATCTATCTATCTATCTATCTATCTACACTGTAAAACCCAAAAAGTTAAGGTAACTCAAACTGTTTGAGGAAAGCGATTGCAACAAGTTTAAGTTCAAAAATGAATCCTTATGAGTACTGTGAATTTAATCCATTTGAGTAAACGAAGCAATTTGAGCATAGTAAAACCTGATAAGTGAAGAGAACTCAAACCAACTGAGTACTGTAAAACCCAATAACCCAATCTTTGCAATACCTGATAAGTAACTACTATCAAAGTATTTGATGTGTTTATACAATATGAAAAGGCTATTTTTGGCTCCCATGGACAAATTAACAGTAATAATAACCGTAGATGAGCTTAACAACATCTTCACTCCTTATTGCATGTCACAATTGTTTTCACTGAAAACACACACAAATGTTTACAAGACACTAACTACTGTTATGTTTTGTCAATTACTTTTAAAGTGGTTCTAGGTATCAGGGAGACTGAGAACATGTTTTACCTGCTTGTCACGGAAGCACGGACGTATCAACAGTCACTTTTGAACTGCAAGTTGCGTGGTGGGACCCTTGCTATGTCCAGGACCGAAGAGAAAAACAACTTGTTGGCCAACTATATCAGAGAGGCTGATCTTAATCATGTGTTCATAAGATTACAGGCAGGGGTAACAGAGGTGGGGTACAAGTATTTAAATGGTAACCCTCTCTTAAATACCACAGCTTGGGCAATTCAGGGGGCAGACAGTGGTAAAGGTGACTGTGTGCAGCTTGGTAGAACAGGAGCCTTGAGCCAGGTAGACTGTGGAGCCACACAATACTATATATGTGAGTTTGTAAAAAACAATAACACTACAAAAAATTCAATCATGTGATGATTTATGGGGTCATAGTTGAAACCCTTAATTATTAATATTATTACTATTTATAATAATAATAATAATAATAATAATCACAATGTCACACTTTACAATAAGGTTTCATTTGTTAATGTTAGTTATGTATTTACTAACATGAAGTAAGAATGAACAATACTGTACAGAATTTAAGCATATTTAATGTTAATTTCATCCTTATTAAATGTTTTATTAAAACATAAATGTGTGCTTGTTAACATGACTAAAGTCCATATAACAAGGACTAACAATAAACAACTGTATTTTCCTTACACATGACTGTTCATTTTTTATAATATACCAATAATAATACTATGTTAAGCTGTATACATGATGATTGGTGTTTTTACCTTTTTTCCTTTTATTGTTATTATTGATATATTATTGTGTACAGTATTATTATTATACACTACTGATTAGTACTAAAATTATTGTAGAATTTACAGTTTTTCTAAGTGTCAGATCAGAAATTAAATTTGTAAAACTACTTGTTCAACTTTCACATCATTTAGTCATTGTGCACATCAAAATAACTTTCTTGTTCTTTCGGCAGCTAGCTTTCTGCAACTCTCACATGGTCACCCACTGAAGCTAAGCAGGGCTGCGCCTGGTTAGTAGCTAAATAGGAGACCACATGGGAAAGCTAGGTTGCTGCCAGAAGTGGTGTTGTGAGACCAGCAGGGGGCACCCAACCTGTGGTTTGTGTGGGTCCTAATACCCCAGTATAATGACGGGGACTCTATACTGCTCAGTGAGCGCCGTCTTTAGGATGAGACGTTAAACTAATAGCTCGTTTCCACTGACTGGTACGGTACGGGTCACCTTTATCAGGCTTGCGTTTCCACTGTTAAAAGGGTACCAAAGGTACTCTTTCAGTGGGCGTGGTGTAAGACAGAAAGTTTCAGTCATTTTCGCTCAAGAAAATGTCTACAGTAAAGCTGTATGGGTCGCTCACATATCATATGAGAAGCACTTCTCACAAAACAGATACTTTATACACATAAATACTTCTGTCTAAATGTTTATTACTAACTTTTCTATGAACATGAGTTGATTATAACTGCACATCAATGCGAAATAGCCTACTGTAACGTCTGTAATTATATAAAAAAAATAAATGCAACATATATGAACACATACAGACCCTTACAGTCTCCAATATGTTACCAATTACTGAAAAACTACACACAGCGTACATTTAGTCCTTATTTAGGTTCAAAACAACACGAAATATACCCCACAGTCAGTGCAAACCTCTCATCATTAAATGTGTCTTTAATCTTCAGCAGCACGTGTAGCCTCTTGTTAAAAAGTATTTCCATCATTTCGAATTCATAATAGTCCAAAAGGTGATAATAATAGTTAAACATGGCAGTTTGTTCACATTTACAAAATAATATGCTCCTTTTTTCGGGCTTCTCCTTTGTTTTTTCGCATGTCACTCTCGCGTTTGACAGTTTTTGACAGGATCAGGTTTCAAAAGCACATCAATAATCAAACGCACGTTATTATCATTCGCTCAAGAAGTTTGTTATTTCAAATATAGACCCGTGGCGAGCGCAAGCAAGAAAGCAAAACAGCTCGCGCTTCAGACTGGCTCGTAAAAAACTACGGGGCACAGGGTAAAATATGCTCTTCTTTTTGGCTTTGTGTCTGTTCATCAAGACGACGACAAGGTTCGTTTGTTATATACAGTATAATTAGTAATTATGCCGTAATCTCTTGGCTGTGTACTAAAAACATGGCGGTGTCTTTGTTTTCATTCTGGCTTGTTGTGTGAGCGAATGACATATCTCTGTAAACCAAGAGCGCTCAGCTGCGCGTCTAGCTCCGCCTTTTGGTACCCTTTCTTGTGTTTGGTACCCTTTCGAAAAGGTGCCGAAAAAGTGATACGGTACGGTCAGTTCGGTACACCTTTTGACAGTGGAAACGGCCATAAAAGCATACCGAACCGAACCGTACCGTACCGTACCACTCAGTGGAAACGTGCTATAAGTTCCTGACTCTCTGTGGTCGTCAAAAATCCCAGGATGTCCTTCAAAAAAGAGTAGGGGTTTAACCTCGGCATCCTGGCCAAATCTGCCCATTGGCCTCTGTCTATCATGGCCTCCTAACCATCCCCATACCATAATTGGCTTCATCACTCTGTCTCCTCTCCACCAATCAGCTGGTGTGTGGTGTGTGGTCTGGCGCAATATGGCTGCCTTTGCGTCATCGAGATTCCCCCCAAAGTGTAAAGTGCTTTGAGTGCCCAGAAAAGTGCTATATAAATGTAAGAAATTATTATTATTATTATTATTTTGAACAAGTTGCGAATGCATTGGTATATTCATCCAATTGATAGTTTTCAGTCATGTGATCTGTGCAAAGGCTGGTGGGCAAAAAAACAATGGGCTGTAATGACAGCTACACTGGGATCTCCATAAAATGCAGCACAATCTGGTCGTAAATATTATCGGATTGTCCTGCATTTCTATGGAGATCCCAGTGTATGAATGGAGATTCCAAGCTATGAACATCAGGATCACATATCAACAGAACAACTGAGATGATCACAAACTGTATATTGTGGGCACTCCATGTTGTTTACAACACAGTTTTTTAAAACACTCATGTCCTGGTCAGAGCTCCAATTTTATGATTTTTTTTTTCCATTTACCTTTTGGATATTCCTCAGCAATTTAGTCATTATTGACTGCGTATAGCTCGCAAGTGTCTGCTTTTATATTTAGTGTCCTTTTTACCTTCGTCTTTTTTTGCTAGAACGGAAAATCTAGGGTCACACTTTATTTTGATGGTCTGTTTGTTGAATATGTTACATTTGTTACATTAGATTATAAGTAGACTGTTACTGTAGGCTGGGGTTAGGGTGAGTGTAAGTTGACATGTACTTGCAAAGTTTCTTATAGTCAGTTAAATGTCTTTTGAAGGAGCATATCAACAGATATTAAGCAGACAATCTACTAATACTCAAGTGGACCATCAAAATAAAGTGTTACCAAATCTAGTCATTTACTTCTGCTATACTTTATACTGCTTTATACTTTGCATTTCAATTCATTCTTTAATTGCACTTAACCTGCAATTCCGATTAGAAACTGTATAAAAAAGCATATGCAATCGCAATGATGTAACATAGATTGTTATAAAGCCACAGTCACACTAGACTTTTCATTCCATTGACTTACATTTGTATGTATGAAAATGCATCAGACGTAGATGCATGAGACCAATAAAAAAATCAAACGCGATTCTTTTGTACAAAAATGTAAAACACTGAGCAACTGTTCAATTTAGCAGTGTTGTTTTATCCTGCCCCTTTTCGTACAGTAGCACCGTTATAACAAATGTTGCATGCTCAAAGTGTGGCCCTGGCTTTTATCATTCAATCACTTGTCAATAAATTTAAATTGTTGTCATAAATTGTCAAGCATATTTTCTACACAATCATTCATTTTTTTCGGCTTAGTTCCTTTATTAATCAGGGGTCACCACAGCAGAATGAACCGCCAACTTATCCAGCATATGTTTTACGCTGGGGATGTTTTTCCAGCTGCAACCTATCACTGGGAAACACCCATACAATGTCATTCACACACATACACTATGAGCAATTTAGTTTATTCAATTCACCTATAGCTCATGTGTTTGGACTTGTGGGGGAAACTGGAGCAGTTGAAGGAAACCCACGCCAACACAGGGAGAACATGCAAACTCCACACAGAAATGCCAACTGACCCAGCCAAGGCTTGAACCAGCAACCTTCTTGCTGTGAGGCGACAGAACTACCTACCCCATTTTTACACATTTCTATTTTTTTTTTTTTTTTTTAGTAAATTTGCAATGGAATGTGCAGTTGAATTGTTCCTTTTACTAATGAAGATAATGTAGATCAACCAATGATGAGTGAATCTCATGAGCATTCCTTTGGAAAGCACAGGCAGAGGACAACACAACAGTTGAAACATATGACAATGGATAAACATCCAGAAAAAAAGATTAGCCAGTAACAGGAAGAAAAAGAGTAAGGATAAATAGTGGATGGGTAAAGAGACAAAACAGAGGAAGGAGCAGAAAAGGTCAAGGACATAGGGTTATATTGAATGAAATAAGATCCACTGTAGTAGGTCATGTTGTCAGTTATGACCTTAGAATGGTAGAGATTGTGATAAAAATGAGAATCAGTGGTCTGTCAGACTGTCAGGTGAGGAGGTGTAGACAGACTGCACTATTATTCATTCATGTTTTTATTTTTTATTTTTATAAAATGATAGGAAAGTTGGGTCTAGACGGGTCTACACTGGCAAACATGACTGGTAGGCTCACGTGGAATCTGCGCACTCATTTTGTTTCATTACTTGTGTAAATGTGTACAATTATATTTATTCAGTTTTTAAATTAATTTCAGTAATATTACTGACTAATATGAAAATGTTCATATGATTTATTTACAATACAGTTAATGTAATGTACAGTGTAAAGTAATATTTTCTGTCTTTTAGTAGATATATTATATGAGAAACTTGCTTTGTTTACCAAATAAAGTTGATCTAATTGGATTTGCATTGTAAGCATTAAATAAAAGTTAAAAAAGGTATTATTTTTTATTTCATATATTTAATTTTTAGTTCCGATACTCCCAAAACAATTCTGCATAAATCCGCAGATTTTTAACAAAATTTTGCGCAGAAATAGCAAAAAATGTCCGCAGATTTTGTATGGCCCTACTGATGGGACACCTAGTATACACTCTCAGAAATAAAGGTATGCAAGCTGTCATTGTTTGCAAAAATACAAATTCACCATAATTCTGAAAAAGTGCATGCGTGTAAAGGGGTGACACTAAGTGAGAAACACAAACACACTGCGTCATAAAAAATGTTAAGCCTTTTATGTAGTCTCTTTATAGCCATATGTTGTTTTTACAGTAATTAAAATACCAAAATTTACACTTCAAATCACTTTGTCCAACAACAAGTATCGAAACCTTGTTAGAAAGAAGTATTTTGACAAGCAGCATTGTAGAGATCGTAATACAAGAACCTAGTGTTTACACCATGCAGTGTTTCCTCTAGGATTTTTTCCAGCTGTGGCGGCAGGCCTTTCGATCTACCAAGTACCTATGGTATTATTTCAATGACAAATGTCGTGATGCAGTACTACAAGTCGAGATCGGATTTGTGTAATACGAGCATGCAGGTCTTTTTGCTTGCACTAGGATTTCCTCTGTTTGTGCACAAAACTTCTTGCACGCCCTCAAATATACGCTGCTCAAGTGCAATTTAGTGGTTTTATGTAGTGAATATGTCTCCAACCTTTATTAGATTGGCTAGGAATATTTATGAACGTCTCCAATAGACCTACAGAGTGGCATTAATGCATCCTGAGGTAAAGTGAAACGGCTATAAACTCCAGCAAGATATAGTCTTTGTTTGTTTTATGCAGCTATAGACCTTTATCTATAAATAAAGTATAATTATGGAAACTGTGTTCATCCTAACTGAAAGCTGTACGACGTGTTTGCTGGCCTCATGCATCTCGCACCTGTCAGTTAGTCAGTCAGCATGTCACCTTAAAGGGTTAAACAAATAACGCACAGCACTACTACGGTTACAGAAAATTTTGCGCTGTTATGATTAACTTAACTTTTAATACGTTTTGGTGCGATTATAACTATTTAAAAAAAAATGACAATGTTTTGAATGAGAAGCTGTAATGTAGCCGTGGCGGGATGAATTTTGGCGTGGCGCCCCGCCATGGTAGAATGAATGTAGCGGAAACCTTGCCATGTCATTGCATGTGTTTTTTTAATGACCAGAGGGTGCTAATCTGCCTTTTGTTTTTAAATGAGTCTCTATTTTACCTGGAAATACCAAGTGTATCTGTCTGTGGACTGCAAGACAGGGGCGTAACATGAAGGTTCGTAACTTAGTAGTAAGTTAGAGACGCTTAACTTGCAGTTATGGAGATCCCATTGAACCATGTGAGATGTCACAATGAGATGCTATTGGGAAGATGGCGGAATTACTTACAAGAGAACATTTTCACCACATGTTTTCATGAGTTTTCTCCAAATTTATCCACAACCAATTAATTTGATATATTATTATATTCATTCATTTAGCAACTCGCTGACTTCTTTGAGCACATCAAGTATGAAAGCCTCTGCAGCTGTACGTTAATAAAGATGGTGGTTGGATTTAGGGTTGTACTGTAGTAGGTATAGGCGTTAATTACTGTGATGATTGGGTTTAGGTGTGGAGTAGGTGTAGATGTTAATAACTGATGGGTACATCGCCATCTTACCGACAACATAGTTTGACATGTGGGTCTCCATAGCTTCAAGTTACGCCTCTACTACAAGTTATGCCCCCTGTCATGTTATGCACCTGTTTTGCAGTCCGCAGACAGACCCTACTCGGAAATACAGCACTAATTTAAACATTATTAAAAATAAAAATTACAAAAATTCCGTTGTTTTCAATAGGGGAAATGTATGTTAATTAATGCATAAATAAAGACCCTCTCAAAATTCAAAATAATATAAATATTATATACATTTGATTAAATTAGCTAAAAAAACAACAACAACAACAACAGTTGGTACTTTTCTGTTGTTCATCCCTTTTTGACCAGCTAAGACCACAAGTTTGATTCCCAAATAAGGGCCAGATACCAGAGGGTTAAAGCTGTACTAGAGACCACACATTAAAGTGCATATTAAAGCACTGAAAATAAAACAGATTTGAAATTCAATGTTGTTTTTTCTACATTAAATGTTTTTTTTTTTTAAATCAAATACATAGTATACCTAAAATTAATATTGCAATAATTACCCTATATTCTACAACCTATTTATCATTACCGCAACCAATGTTCATGAAGTGTTATTTATTTATTTATTTATTTATTTTTAATCGTTTGCTTTTCAATGCATGTGCATAATCTACAAGTTATGTCCTTACAGGTTAGCCATGTCATTTTAAAAATACATCAGGTTTAATCAAAATATATTAAAAAAGGGTTGTCAGTTGTGTAGGGTGTTTCGGTAATGAGAAAAAACAATCAAAATAAAAAAAAAAAACGTTAATTAAAAAATAAATATTATTTCAAAATCTCAAGTAACTGTACATGACTGTTAATAATCCCTTTTTTAAAAATTTCTATGTGAATTCGTTTTTTTAACGGAGTGGATTTTTCAGACTGTTGCGGTAATGAGATTTTTCATTGCTTATTTTTGAAATTATGTTTAAAAAGGTACTAAATGATATGTATATATATTTTTATTAATGTTGACAAACGCTCCAGACTTTGTTTCAAATATGTGCAAAAACAAAAAGTTAATTTAAACATTTTTTAAAAATTCGGTTTGAAATTTTTTAAACTAAGTTTTCGTGGGAATCACCCATGTATGTGCTCACCATGGGATTCTACAGTGCAAAGTAGTCCACAGAGTTTACTGGTCTAAGTGTAAACTGGCTTGCATGTTCCCTGCTATTGATCCAAACTGTGATAAATGTCATGCTGAATCTGCAAATCTAGTTCACATGTTTTGGACCTGTCCGGCTTTGTTTCCTTTTTGGGAGTCTGTTTTTAATTCATTTTCAGCAATTACATCTGTTAAAATGTATCCTTCTCTGTTAATTGGCCTGTTTGGAGTTCTACCCCCTGACTGTGAGTTACCATTTAATTTTTCTGAATTAATGGCTTTTCTGTCATTATTAGCTTGTGTAGCTAGTGTATTTTGTTGCAGTGGAAGTCTCCTCAATCCCCAACCCATACTCAATGGATTAAAGACACCTTATTTTTTGTTAAATTTGAAAAAATTAAATATAGTCTTCGAGTCAGTGATCAAATTTTCTAACATTTGGTTCCCATTCTTGGAGCATGCTAAATCTCTGAAACTTGAAGCAGTTACTGTAGAATGAATGGTTGCCCATCTTGTATTTTTAGTCTTTATTTTAGTCTGTACCTTCCAGATGAGTACTAGTTCTGATTTAGCACTAGCATACAACTCTTCTTGACATAAAACTACAAGTTTGAAGAATGTGCCACTTCCCCAGCCTATTCAGTTTAATTTATTTTTTCTTTTCTTTTTTTTAATTATCATTATTTATTTGACCTAATACACCATGCTGCCAACCTTAACTTTCAGTACTGACCTGTTTATTTGCTTAATTTGTTTAAATGAATGCACATCATATATTGGTTATGCACATCATATACTGTTTGTTGCACAATATGAGGATTATAGTGTGGTTTATTTTTATTTCTTTTAATCAATTTTGTACTGTATATATATATATATATATATATATATATATATATATATATATATATATATATATATATATATAATTAATTATTTTTTTACTGTTATTTTCTCTGCTTCTTTTGTTTGTTAACTGTCATCAAAATGAAATAAAAAATAATTAAAAAAAAGTTTTACAACGTGCAAGGACACATGTTTCTTTTCCACCTCTGGAAAACAGCTATCCATGATGTTGTTGCATGAGTTCCCTGCATGCTTTGTTAGCTCTGTGCAGAGCAGCATTTAGCCATACCTACAGAGAGCTTAACATGCTGTAATTTAAGAAAACATGTCATTCCAAAAAACAAAAAAAATCTTCTTAATTAAACATTTCCGTTGCGTTCCATCGTATTTGAAAGTGTTGTGAGAAAATGCATTGAGTTTTCAAAAATTGTTTGTGTTGTGAGAAAATGCAGTGCATTTTATTAATTTGTTTGTGTTGTGAGTAAATGCAGCTTGTTTTTTGAAAATGTATTTGCGATGTGAGGATTTGCAGCACGTGTGCTGTCAAACAGATTGTAATTGCACGTGTTTTCTTGAATTGCAGCATGTTAAGCTCACTCAGCCACCATTTGAATCAGTTGTATGTCAGTGTGTTTTTGGTAGTGTTAGTATTGTAATTTATAATCAATTATTGTGTTTTGGGAAGCTGCACAAACCTGTCAGGATATCTACAAGTCTACAAGTTTCATGCTGCTGTTTTGAGTGCCTGGGTGAGTTTTGTGCAAGAGATGGGATGGTGGATCAAGAACCAAGTGAGACCAAAGGCTTGTGTGGTTATTGCAGGCAACATGGTCACGGATGAAATGTGCATGGTAAAACTTTTTTTTTCCTTGGTAAATTCCAAATCCGTAAAACTTTACTGTCAGTAATTAGAGGCAACGTGATGTGTTTACAGCAATGCAACTAGCTTGTAAGCATTATTTAAGTGTTATTTAATTAATATTAGTATTAATGGCAACGCAGTGGCGCAGTAGGTAGTGCTGTTGCCTCACAGCAAGAACGTCGCTGGGTCGCAGGTTCGAACCTCGGCTGGGCTGGGTCAGTTGGCGTTTCTGTGTGGAGTTTGCATGTTCTCCCTGCGTTCGCGTGGGTTTCCTCTGGGTGCTCCGGTTTCCCCCACAGTCCAAAGACATGCGGTACAGGTGAATTGGGTAAGCTAAATTGTCCGTAGTGTATGAGGTTGAATGTGTGTGTGTGGAAATTCCCAGAGATGGGTTGCGGCTGGAAGGGCATCCGCTGCGTAAAATTGTGCTGGATAAGTTGGTGGTTCATTCCACTGTGGCGACCCCGCAAGGGACAAAGTCGACAAGAAAATGAATGAATGAATGAATGAATGAATTAGTATTAATTGAGCAACGTGCACATGGTGTGCACCTATTTGAATGCCGCGAACTCACCGCAATTCATGTAAATAGAACTAACCAATCTGCTTCACACTTTGTTCAGCATATACACATTTTAGTAATAACGGTAGACTTATTACATCTGACAAACACAGAGCACCCAAACACTGCAGTGCTTTTTAATTTTCTCTATATATAAAACTTGTATCGGAACTGCAGCAATGGTTTGTCTGTTTGTCATCCTCTGGTTGCACTGTAAAAATCTAACTTGAAAAAAGTTGAAATTACTTGTTTTTTCATTGTTGATTTGACAAAAATCTGTGAAAATGTCTGTACAGCTACATTTCAAACGTTTACTTAACCTGAATCCAAAAATGTCTTTATTAGATTAAAAAGATTAGTTTTGTGAGCAAAACTTTGCAAATTCACTCTGCAAGTGGAGTTAATCTCAGGCCTCCTCACAACAAAAATAATAGTAACACCAGTTATAACATTAATGTCATTATTATTAACAACAACAACAACAACAAAATAATACTACTGCAATAATGCTAACATAATTTGACATTTTTATTTATTTGTATTTTTTTTGGTGGGGGGGGGGACAGCTGAAGAAAGACTTTTTAATATGAATTTTCATCTCACATTTACCTAGTTTGCTCTACACAAAGAAACTTTAAACGCATGTGGACTGTTAATTTGTATTCAACTGTTATGTATATGGAAGTTTTTTCCTAACAAAATTAAAATGAAAATTCAAATGCCTAAAAGATCAAATAATAAATCAAAATGTATTCTCAAATGATAAAATAAATGTATTTGATATTTAATTTTCATGAACAACTCAGTAAAATCCTGTGATATTAAAGGTGCTGTATGTAAGTTTTTTTACTCTTCTAAAGCATAAAAATACCATAATATGTGTGCAGATATTTAAGAAACATCCCAAGTGAACTTACTTGTTTAACTGAAAAACAATGCTGAAGTCAGATATTCTGCTTTGAAAACGTTTTTTCCGTGCCGGAACGCTGTCTTTGTTTAGGTAATTTTCACATGCACAATGCCATTTTAGCCAATTATAATTCAGCACTCCGGGTTGCCTTGTTGGAAAACAGATTATGAACGTAAACATTAGGTGAGCAGGTTACATTGTAACCGCGTGTCCTAACAACATGCTGTGACGAGAGAGGCAGTGATCAGCTATTTGGCTGTTTGTACCAGACGAAACACGACAGAAATTTGAATACAGCCTTTCAGAAGCACAGAATATGCACTCACTCATGAAACGGTAAGGTTTAAAATCTGTTTAATACATGTTAACCCTCTTTAACATCATTAAATGTAAAATGGCATTCAAACTCATATTGTTAGCATTTAGCTCTGAATAAAGCACACGAGATTTACCTGAGGTGATCACTGTCATAGGTTTCACAAGTTCAGCTGAAATAGAAGCCTTTTCTAATCATTCAATTCGAGGTGTTGGTTAGGACAAAAACTCCCTTTAATATATAAAAATATTAATATCCCTTTAAAATATTCACTCTATCGCGTGTTGTTGCTTTTATTTAGAACACAGTTTAAATCACTCGCTCCTTGTATTCAAACTGGCAACCCACGCTCACGTTTGTTTTGATCCAGGAGTGCAACACCTAGTTTAACCACTGGGTGTCAAACTTACATACTGCACCTTTAAATGACAAATCAAATGCTCAAACTATAATTTAAATGCTTAAACCGACACCACAAATGATAAATCAAATGCAAATGAGGAGTGCCAATCAACCAGCCTGGGCGGAGCTTTAAGGCAGAGGAGTTTAGTGACAACTACTAGCAGCGCTAGTAGTGACTTTTTTCAGTAATGTTTAACTACTGTATGTAGTTTTTGTACTTCAGTGAAATATTGCAGGATTTGTTTTTCTTTTTATGTGGAGGTAGGAGTGTCATTATTGATGCTACTGTTTTGGAGGTTTCCTGTAAAATAATAAATAAAGGGAAAGTGTACCCAAAACTGATAATTTATCATAATTTACTCACTCTGTTCTTTTTCTAAGCCTTATGAACTTTCTGTATTTATTTACTTTTTATTTACAAAAAAAATGTCATAGATCCATACTGTCGTGATCACCAGTGATCTAGCCTGTGCATATTGCTAGAGAACTACACACAGGAGACTTTAATGAACAACAACTCCCATCATGCACCTCACACACACCAGTTTCTGGTTCCTCCTGATTACAAGCACACAGCTGGAAGCTCATGATGGACTCATTACTAAGACTACAGTATAAAGACATCTCATTCACACAGACTCATACTGAGTCTTGTTTTCCTCTGTAAAGCATTACAAAGTGGTTTTCTCTGTTTGTCCTGTCATGTTTTGATCTTTGTCTTGCTTACCGTTATTGTTGTTTTGCCTCCTGTCCTGTTTTTAATTCTGTGTCCATTAAATGTTCTGTTAACATTTGTCTCTTTTATTTATTTATTTATTTTCTATTGAACTATGTTTGTTTGTTTGTTTGTTTGTTCTGATAATGTATCATTTCTATGTACCAATTTCCAAAGAGTTTTTTTGTTTACTCAATTTCAGACATTTTAGATCAGTGCAACCGATGTTTTCAAAAGTTGAGTACACAAGAAAAAATTTACGGAAATAAGGAATATGTTTTTTTTTTGTTCACTCAACTTCAGGCATTCCAGTTCTGCATACAAAAAATGTTCAGTTGGCACAACTTAAAACGTTTTGTTACAGAGTAGTTCACCTCTTCAGAAAACGAATAATCTTATGTTAACCTAACTAAATGTTTTTTGTATTACTGACAAATAATTTTAGGTCATTGCAGTTGATGTTTTCAAAAGTTGGCTGAACAAGTAAATTTTTTAACCCAGGCTCATTCTGAAAATGTTGTACCGTGGAAGTTTCTGGAGACCGCGAAATACATCCCGGGAGGTACGTATTTTTGCAGTTTTTGTTTTCGCAAATCCGCGAGAGGCCGCTGTGTGTACTTTTTCATATCTCAAATGTCTCTTGCGAGTGCGGTTCGCACCCGCACTGTTCTTGCGTAAACCCACCAGAGTCCGCTGTCGACCTACCGTCTGTCAGTCTGACTGAAAGACTGACTGGGCGACCGGCCAATCGACTGACCCACCCTCCTCCTTCCTTAAACCCAACCAATTTTACCGATTGACCAGCCCACCCACATACTTCCCTAAACCCAACCAACGGTTTACAAAAGCCGTCCAGAAAAAAAGCCCTCGTCTGATTTTTACCACGTTTTTGGATTTTACCACATTCTCACCCTGTTGTTCACTTGTTTATTTTATTTTTTGGATTCTGTTTTTGTCCTATTTGATTTCTAGAACCGCTCTTCCCCGGACTCGAACCCAGTCGTCGTCATCATGGTCAACTCCTCTCTGCGTCTCAAGTCCCTTAACATACACGACGAGCTAACGGGATAAACTGACTGCGGCGGGAAAGGTCTCCACACGGAGGTAAGCGGTCAGCCGGTAAGCGCCAAAAGGAATGGCGTCATACCGCCCCTATTGTTATTGTTTGCTTAAAAAATGAAATGCAGCCATACGTACCTCAGGCTACATAATTCGTGGTCTCCAGAAACGTCCACAGGACTACGTTTTCAGAATGAGCCTGTGTTGAAAAAAATGAAAGGAAATAAGGATTATGTTTTTTTTGTTGTTGTACTGGCTTAAAATGTTTTACAGTGCAGGGTAAATACAGCATTTGCGGGTTGTGAATTAAAGCGCTGCAATGTTCCCTCCTTGTTTCCCGTAGTTACAGGGTGAATACAGCGTTTGCGGGTTGTAAATTAAAGCAGTGCATTGTTCTCTCCTTGAGCCGTGAGAACATAATGATGTTAAAGACATAATCTAGTAGCACACTTATTAAAAATAGGCAATTACAGATTAGTAAACGTCGTCTAATTATAGGAATTATTAAATTTTTTCCTGGTTTTACAGAACTATTTTTTGTCTAAAATGCATTTTACTGAAATGCATTACTGAAGTGTCTTTCACTGACATATTTTGCACACTGGTAATATTTTTTCCCTGAGACATGTTTATAAAAGTTATGTAATTGAATTAATCATAGTTTAATATAAGCTCAAATGAAAGGAACAGGGAAGGAGACTGAAGAAATAAGGTTTGTGTTTGGGTATTAACATTAACCCAGTATTTGTTGCTTCCCTTTTTCTCTGTTTTTTAATTTGAATATTTTCCATATTTACTTTATATTATTTGCTTATTGATTTTCTTATTTATGAATCAATCTTTGCATTAATGTTAATTGTTTTGTTGTTGTTTTTTGAGTTTTTAATGAGTTCAGAATGTATATTTTATTACTAAGTAGTTCATTTTCACTTTTGGCTAATTATTGTTCAGTGTCCTTTCATTGCAGGGATTTTACTTTTGGAATTTTTTTAAAACAAAACAAAACAAAAAAACTCAATAAAATCTTCATTTTATGTTTGCCAAATTAACAGAATTTGTTTTAAACACTCTAGAAGGATGCAAAGTAGGAATCACTGGTCCCTTTATTAAAGATAGTTTAATTCTTCATTTTTGAAGCTGCTAGTTGACAAAAACAGTGCTCTTTTAAAATATCCAAATCATTCAGAGAGTTATTAAGTGGAAGAAATAAGGCTTTACTTTTCTGTTTCATTCATTCATTTATTCATTTTCTTGTCGGCTTTATCCCTTGCGGGGTCGCCACAGCGGAATGAACTTATCCAGCACGATTTTACGCAGCGGATGCCCTTCCAGCCGCAACCCATCTCTGGGAACTTCCACACGCACATTCACACTCATACACTATGGACAATTTAGCTTACCCAATTCACCTGTGCTGCATGTCTTTGGACTGTGGGGGAAACCGGAGCACCCAGAGGAAACCCACGCGAACCCAGGGAGAACATGCAAACTCCACACAGAAACGTCAACTGACCCAGCCCAGCCGAGGTTCGAACCTGCGACCCAGCGACGTTCTTGCTGTGAGGCAACAGCACTACCTACTGCGCCACTGGGTTGCCCCCTTTTCTGTTTCATTGATTGTATTTAATAAGCAATAGAATCATTATGGGCCGGTTTGCAGTGCCAATACTCCACTATTTAGAGCAACGTAGGGCCCCAAAATTGGGCCCTGCCTGGAGGGTACAAGGTAACTCTTTAAGGTAGTGATATAAATATACAAATACTCAATATACAGTATTTCTTTACATTTTCTAACCTTTATTATTACAAAATTGGGATTTCAAAACACTTCTTTATCTAATCAAACATTCTCTTGGGTATCATTGTCTATACCCCAGACCCCGCCCACCTAGTCCATCCAACCCAACCCCCAATGCCCCCCCCCCTTTTTTATGGCATCTCTTACTTAGCTTCTTCCTCTTGCTTGGCTTCTTTCTATCGTCTGATCATATGAACCTACAGATATGTTCTTTACTGTATACTTATACTATACTTGCAGAAATGTAATATATCGACAATCAGCTTTAGTAGTTTGCGGTATATTGATTTATTTAAAAACATGGAATTTATCAAACAAAGAGTTCTTTCAGAGACCATACACATATTTTTATGACTCCAACTATTTCAAAGAAATACACAGTATCTGAGCTGTTTCTTTGGTATGCTTAACTTAAGCATATTCATTAAACATTAACCGGAGTGGTGAAATGGTGACATGACAGAAGACAAAAGAGTAACAATAATAATAATAATAGTAATAATAATAATAATAATAAATATATATATTATGATAAAAAAAATTTAGTAGATAATCTCATTTAAATTTTAAAAAGTCAGCCACATGAAATCAAACTGCATGCCCTCAATAACAGGGGTTTGGCTGAACTGTGGACAGAACAGAATGGGAGCGGCCACACTGACCTGTCAAACCTGTTCCTGATGGGCACGACTCCAACATGATTCTCTTACAGAATGTGTTAGTCCTTTGTTCAACCTGGGACTGTCCAGTTTAATCAGGAATGGCAGAAACAACGAACCCAGCTGCTACTTCTTTTCCAGCACCGACTATTTCTTTGCCCCTTGGTGTGGGAATATTGAGGACGTATTCAGGAGTCCTCATTTGTTCGGAAATTGTAAGTGTTGCTGTTTATATTGATTTCAAAACCCAGTAGGTTAAACTTCTATAAAACATAAAAGAATGACTTTTGATTAAAACAACACATACTATAATATTTGGAATTCAAAGTAAAAAAAAAAAGCAGTTTAATGAACATTCTTCCCCGTTAGTTAACTGTCAAGTTTTAGTAGGGCGTAAGATGACATAGCCCAAGTAACATTAGTTGTTTATTTTCCTTCTCTTTTTTTTTCCCAATCAAAAGGTGTTTGGAGCACTGGTGTGGATTTTAGTAGCATCGACAAACGTGTCTGTGCCACTGTTGCAGGGATGGGTGATGTTTGTGTCAGTAACCATGTTCATCTGTTCATCTGTATACCTTGCCTTGTTTCTGCTGGGATTGGCTGACAAGATTAACACCGACTGGAATTTCATAGTAAGTGTGTATTGCTTTACAGTTTTGCAGATCACAGTGTAGGTTGCTAGACATTAATTATAAGGAAAGTTCCAAAAGTACAGTGTGGACATGTCTCAAGGTGACAGGGTTACTAGAACAGGAAATACCAGTACTTGCAAGATTTGTTTAAGGTCATTTCTTCAGGTCATTTTGTACCACAAGAATAATGTTTATTAAAGTGTTTATTATTTTTGTTTTATGAATGCCACTTTTAAACCTTGTTGGAAACTATGCCTTTTTACATTATTTTTTTGGAAAACTGCATTGGTGCTCCTTTGAAATTTGCAGTTCAACCGAGATTTTTCAACACATTTTTAAGATAATAGTTTTATCTAATAACTAATTTCTTTTGTTTTTGCTATGTTGACAGTACATAATAATTTTAACTTGTTATTTTGCAAGATGCTAGTATTCAGGCTAAAGTGCAATTTAAAGGCAAGTTTGGTCAATTAGGAAGTCATTGGGCAACAGTGGATTGTTCTGTAGCCAATAGGATTATATTTATTATATTATATTATTCACCTTAATTCTTTAAAAAAAATGACTTTTATTCTAAAATTTATCCACCCCCAAAAAGAAAAAAAAAACATATTACAGCGAAACACTGAAAATGTTCTTGCTGTTAAACATTGCTTGGCATTATACAGTATATAAATTCAATATTTGTTAGTGTGCTATACCACATTAATATAGTGATTTTCTAAAACCCGCAAGTCTAGAGCACTTAGACATTGTAAGTGTTAAAAAGACACTTCTCTGGTAAAATAGGTGTTTGTAACTACAGTTGAAATCAGAATTAATAAACCCCCTTTGAATTTATTTATAAACTAATTTCAAGAGGATCACGTGCTTATGATTGCTTGCAGCTGCCCCGCATTATCCAATGGATTATCCACCAATCAGACGATTCCTAGACCACTATAAGAGCCCTAGGTTCCATATCACAGACATCTTCGTTTTGAAGAATCCCCCCCTCCACCCCTACTCCTCCTTTTCTAGATGGGTGGCACGGTGGCCCAGTGGTTAGCACTGTTGCCTCACAGCAAGAGCGTCTTTGGTTCTGGCCATTGACAAAATCAGCAGACGTTTCTGTGCGGAGTTTGCAAGTTCTACCCGTGCTCGTGTGGGTTTCCCCCGGGTTCCCCGGTTTCCTCCCACCATGTTTTTGCAACTTAAGTTAATTGATTAATCCAAATCAGCTCCATAGACATGCACTTAGCAAGTAGCTATCTCTTAAGAGCAATCCCTACATGTTCAATAGTTTCTACAGCAGGGGAGTTCTCGAGTTCTACCTGAGCTCAAACTCCCCTCTCGCCTTGCAACGGGAGGGAGCCCCTGGCTCAAGGATCATTTGAGCTCAGGGCTCTCTCCCAGGACAAAAACCATTTTAAGGTCAAAATTATTAGCCCCTTTAAGCTATACTTTTTTTCGATAGTCTACAGAACAAACCATCATTATACAATAACTTGCCAAATACCCTATCTTGCCTAGTTAACCTATTTAACCTAATTACGCCTTTAAATGTCACTTTAAGCTGTATAGAAGTGTCTTGAAAAATATCTAGTAAAATATTATTTACTGTCATCATGGCAAAGATAAAATAAATCAGTTATTAGAGATGAGTTAATAAAATTATTATGTTTAGAAATGTGTTGACAACATCTTCTCTCCGTTAAACAGAAATTGTGGAAAAGAATAAACAGGGGGGCTTATAATTCAGGGGGGTTAACAATTTTTACTTTAACTGTAGGTATAGCCTAAAAGTGAAGTAAAGTTTGTATAGTTTGACCAACAGTAACCTCTGAAATAGCTAATCAGGGCATACAGTAGGTCAGAATACACTAATCATCCCTCAAATACTGAAAACTTAAATATGTTTAATTAATAAATTAGATGTAATTTCAATAGATACATAAATATGATTCACTGAATCATGTATTACACAAATTTGAGCAAAATTTAGGTGTCAATAAGCTGTTTGCCAGGTGTAAGTACTGTCTATACACCATGATTAATCTTTATTGTCTACCACATATATTTAAGTGAAATATTTCTCGCTGTTTAATTAAAAGTGAATCAAAGTTGAGTGATTTAAACAACTGCATTGCTCTGTTTAATTTGTGTATAAGTTTAAAAAGCATTGCTCAAAAGCATTTACCCATGTGATTCTTTGATTACTGCTTTTGCACTTGTTAGTTTTATTTTTATCTAGAATAATCTTACACTAAATACAGAAAAAAAACATTTGCATAAATAATAAACAGAAATTGTCTTTCAGGACATGTTCTACCATTTCATCGCTTTGCTGTTTTATTTTGGTGCATTTGTGCTGGAGGCTACAGTTTCTTCATCTGCGGTTACATATGTAAACGGCACATGTTTACAGAAACCCCATGGGAATATAATAACATTTCTGGACCATCGAGAACACAAAATTAATGTTGCCGCTACGGTGAGTTTATTGTACATTTCTTATTCCCTTCTCCTTTTCATTGTAATATTCAGAATAAGATGTAATTGAAAATGCAGTTTTTGTTTTGGACTAAGAAAGTATTTACAATGGATAATTCACCCTCAAATTGCTCGATGCCTCCATCGACACTACCAAAATAGCGCAAGCTGCCCCGTGTGCTGACGTACAAATTTAGATTTGCAAGCTCTTGAGGTTTGCTACTGATTTACCTTCATACAATCCAGTGAAATCAAACATTTTTTCAAGCAGAAGTGCTGAACCTCAGGAATGCTTTTATGAGCAGAAAGGAGCTCATTCTGAGTATTAGTTAAAGGTGCTGTATGTAAGTTTTTGACTTTTCTAAAGCACAAAAATACCATAATATGCTTGCAGATATTTAAGAAACATGCTAGTGTAACGGAGGCCAGCTTGTAAGTGCTGTGCAGGTAGGCCTTTAGCCTCCTTGGTAGAGCAACCGACTCCCATGCGGAAGGTCGCCGGTTCGATACCAGCTTGGAGCGGGTTGGGTGGCGTAGGACCGGCGGGGTTACACTAAGTGAACCTTCTTGTTTATTTGAAAAACAATGCTAAAGTCAGACATTCTGCTTTGAAAATGGGCATTCCATGCCAGAATGCTGTCTTTGTTTAGGTTCTTTTAACCCGCACAATGCCAGTTTAGCCAATTATATTTCAGCACCCAGGGTTGCCTTGGTGGAAAACAGCGTATTTCATTCTTTCAGTCAGAAAGCTCTCAAAGCACAGTGGCAGACTCCAAAATAAGTAGCAGATTCAGATTTCCACATGAAGTTATTGATTAGCAAATAATATAAATATTACAAACGTAAAAATTAGGTGAGCAGGTGACATTGTAATCCCGTGGCCTAACCACACACTATGTGACGAGATTTGCAGTAATAAATAATTTTTATGGTGGCCGAGAGAGTTTAACACACAGCAATTAAAGAAAGCACATGCAATTAAAAAAACACCATAAAATAAAGAAACGATCTCCATTAATTTGACAGCACACGTGTTCCAAATTCTCACAACACAAACAACTGAAGAAACGCGCAGCAATTAGTCTCGACACTTGCAATTATCCACGTAACACAACGGAAATGTTTCAAGGGGACCCAAAACCATGACGGACCCTGCTGAGATATGGATGTGTTATTATGTTGTGTAATCAGGATATTAAAATAAATGAAAAACAACTTACCCATGGGCGTCGCTAGGCCTATTTTAGGGGGGCTGTAGCCTCCCTATATTTCTTCTCAGCCCCCCTAAAACTTTTCAAATTAGCTTATAAACTGTAGATTAATTGATCGTCTCTGTCCCCTTTAAATCTGATATGAAGACGCCAGCAAAACAAAACAAAACTCAACAAAAACTCCTTTAATATGGAGAATATGTCACGTGCCGTTGCTTTTATATAAAACACGGTTTAAATCAGCCTTTAGGCTTGTTCGTCAGACTCGCTCCTTGGTCCTCAATCTGGCAACCTGCACTTGCATTTGTTTTGATCCAGGAGTGCAATACCTAGTTCAAACTCACATACGGCACCTTTAAGTGGGTGTTGCTGTTTTGGACTGGTTAAGATGTGCAATCAAAGTAATGTATTAAATGTGTGTGTATATATACTTACAGTAGGGGTGTCAAGAGTTCCTGGAGGGCCACAGCTCTTCAGAGTTTAGTTCCAACACACTTACCTGTACGTTTCAAACAAGCCTGAAAGACTCAATTAGTTTGATCAAGTGTGTTTAATTAGGGTTCAACCAAAACTGTGCAGAGCTGTGGCCCTCCAGGAACTAAGGCCATGTCCACATATAAACAGGTATTTTTATAAACAGATTTTTCCCCACTTTCATTTAAAAAACAATCGCTGTCCACATGAAAACGCACTGTGATGCATGTTATGGGCATGGCAAACCAACAGGTGGTGATAATTACAATTTGATACTAAGTTCACATTTTGTGAATAAATTGCATTCAAGTTAATGCTAACATGAGGACAGAGGCGGATTACCGTCCCACGGTTGAATAATGCGGAATATGTGATACGTTTACATTTGATACATTCACATCTTCCGTGTCTGGTGTGAACCCAACCTTTTTGGCCAATCAGAAAAGAGAAAACACAGCACATGCTGAAGTCATGAGTCTAAAACTCGGGTTGTAGTGTCCACACAAACACACTGTACCCAGAGTTTTGGAAAATCTTTACCCTGGCCGGAGTTTTCAGAAAGTTGTGGTTTCAGTCACCTGACACTGCGTTTTCGCGTGGACAAACAGCAAAACCACATAGAAAAAGTGTGGTTTTGAAAAGACCCATGATTGTGTGGACAGGGCCTGAGTTTGACATCTGTGACTAACAGAATCTATATAATGTTGTTATTTCTTTCTCCACAGATATTTGCATTCAAAGTGACTTTGAATTACGCATGTAGCATGATCCTGGGCTTCAGGAGATGGAGAAAATAGTCCACAAAAAATGGAGGATATGTGACCAATTCATGAGACTAATGTCTTCAAATGTTAGATGGTGGTCAGAAAGGACCATTATTTAAACAGCTGATGTTTAGATTTAGATTTGTTCTTATTGTTATTATGCCCAATATGTATTATTATGAATATTTATATTAATATAATTGTACAAAAAATTGAATCATATTGCATATGTCCCTGTTACATTCGCCGTTCAACAAAATTCTGGTGATATGTGTGTCTGTGTGTCTACACCAGAGATGGGCAACTTTGGTGCTTGAGGGCTATTGTCCTACAGACATTTGCTCCAGCACTAGTCCAACACACCTGAACAAGCAAATAAATAGCTGCTTTTCTATTGGGCCAGTTAATAAGCCAGGGATTTCATTGGGCTAGCCAGGTCAAATAGCATCAGACCTCGAGCAGCAAGGCTGAAATCATGCTGTGTTTCCACTGTAGGGCCAGTGGCTTGCAGTGCAGCACGAAAAAATAATAAAAAAATACTAAAATTGTTAATAAAATAATAAAAAAAGCCCCTGCAGCTCAAAAAAAACCAAAAACAAATCCTGACTCTGAGTGTTACCCCAAGCTTCAACTCTCGCAGTCAATCACTGCTGCCATCCGGTCATTAGAAAAAGAAAAAAAATACTTCAGCGTTGAGTGCTCGACTACCTTTAAGCGTAGAAGTTTTCCACTTCTTTTTCCTTACCAGCATCGAGTGCTCCGCTTCCTTCAAATGTTGAGTCTTCCACTCCCTCTTTCTCTTCGTCTCAGCACCAAGCGATCCGCTTCCTTTAAGCATCGAGTCCCTCTGCTTTCCTCTCTTTTCCTTCAGCACTAAGTCCCTTCGCCACTTTCATTCATTCTAGCAACAAGCTCTGCAGCTACTTTCTTCCTTTCGCATAGGCCCTCACTCCCCAGCTCTGGCTCCCGCAGGAGTTGTTCCCCGAGCTTCGACTCTCACAGGCATCCTCAGCCCCCTCCTGCAGGAGTCTGCACCGTCTCCTCCCTTTCCCGAATCCAGCAGGAGACTAGCCCCGCAGCTCTGACTCCCACAGGAGTTTACTGTGAACTTCAACTCATGCAGGAGTCAATCCCCCGCCCATGCCCCTTGCTCAGACTCCCGCAGGAGCCTGTTTCTACTCTTTTCTCATATTTTTCAATATTATATCCAGCAGCTGGATATAGCACTGATCTCCTTGCCTTTTTGGAGGTTTTTCAATATGCGGCTGCTGTCATCATCTAAAAGGCATTTTTGGGGAGTTCTCGAGACCTACCTGGGCTCAAACTCCCCTCTCGCCTTACAAACAAGAGGGAGCCCCAGGCTCGAGGATCTTATGAGCCCAGGGCTCTCTTCCGGGACAGTATGCCAAACACGCTTTATAATCAATCATTAGCTCAGTGTGAACTCTTGAAATAGGAATTATCAAAGATGTGATCTGAGAGAATTGCAGACGTATTGTTGATGCCTTTAAATATTTGTCATGCTAAATATCTGGACCTGTCTGCAATTCAAAATCATGCTGTGTGAAATGTGTTCTGATTGAAAAACACATCATCGATGACATACAGCCAAAGAGAGAGCAAGAGACAGGGCAGCAGGGAGTTCAAAGAAGAGTTATAAATCACAATCTCAGAATAACTAAGCTTAACAATAACATTCAACAGAAACAAACAAGAAACCAACTCTTAGCAGAATGCACAGTCCTTATTCCCAGAATCTACCTGACCATTTCCTCCTCCATAATGTTTTTTTCTTTTTGCTCTTTAGCTGCAAATCAGCAAATTATTAAAAATACTTATTGCAGACTACCATTTCAAGTCTCACGCATGCTTTTGTGTTATTTCCTTATCACTTGCATGCATTTGTAAGCCAGAGTTGTGATTGCTTTAGTGTTTGTAGTAATGCAGCATGTATCCTCCTGTCACCAGCTATGTTTCCATCCAAAAATGCGAATGAACTTTATGCGTAAAACTGGATTATCGCATAAAAGACGTGCGAATTAAGCAGCGTTTATATTCAACGAGTCAAAGCGAACAAAATCGTCCCTTGCTGATTAACTGGCGCCAAATCTCAACAGTAAAAACTGAATTTGCTGCAGTAGGAGAAGCAGCGCCAATCTTTTCTTCATCTAATAAATGATTTGCGCCTCAGAAGGCAATCCTGACACGCAGTGAACACGCAGTGGCGTTTGAAGGTGTCAGACGCGGAGCACAGACGCTCATGATTCTGGAAGTCATTAATAATATAATAACACTAATACTTAAACGGTAAGGCATTTTAGAATGACCAAAACAACATTTCAGATGGTTTACATTGTGCTCAGCCTGCTGGTTTGTCCATTTACACAAATTTTTATCATCACATGATCTCTTACAACAAAATCACATGACCTTTTTTAATGCGCATACTGGAATTTGTGCGGTAAAAGTGTTTCCATCGCAGTTTATGCGCATCTTTTCTTATCGAATAAAAAGTTTATCTTCCTCAGGTATGTGCATGTTTTTTATGCGCATTTTCAAAATGTATGCGCATCATGGCGTTTCCATCAACTGATTTTTATGCGCAAATGCAAAATGAACATAAAAATAGGTGGATGGAAAAATAGCTATTGACTCATCTTGCAGTGTGAACACAGCAGCAACTGAATGCTACACCAGGTAGTCAGACATTTTGAAAATAACGGCGATCTGACACTTTTGAAAATTGTGCTGACAGGAAACATGTCATCAAAATCACTTGAAAGAAACATGCAGGTATTTAATTAGGGTTTAATCTAAACTCTGCAGGACAGTGACCCTTTAGAACCCTAGAAGTTGCCCTTCCCTGGTCTACATCTATGTTTAAGGTTCAAAATTTACCTGTGAATTTTGATAACATTAGATGCTGATGTCTGGCATTGCCAGCCTGATTTCATGAGAAAATGTAAGTATATTACGTTTTGTCTGTTTAGTGCAGGGGTGCTCAACCCTATTCCTGGCGATCGACCGTCCTGCAGTTTTCAGTTGCAGCCCTTATCAAACACACCTGCCTGTAATTATCAAGTGCTCCTCACGTTCTAAATAATTGGTTCAGGTGTGTTTGATCAGGGTTGGAGCTGAAATCAGCTGGAAGGTCGATCGCCAGGAACAGGGTTGAGCACCCCTGGTTTAGTGGATAATTCGTACGAATTTATACAAGTTCAGTTGTACGAAAATGTATGATTTTAAAAAGGAGGTGTGGCACCCAACCAAGCCCTAAACCCAACCGTCATTGGGTGATGAGTAAATTGTATTAAATTGCACGAACTAGATCATACGAATTCATACGAAATAGCCACTAAATCAAAAATTTACAAATTGCCATGAGATATCGTTGGTATTGCACAACAAATCATCTGTCCGCACAGATTTTAAAATGCTGCTCTGACTACTAAGGCGAGTTTCTGGGTTGGGAGAGCACACACTTCAGTGAGGACAGTTATAATTACGGATTATAAAAGATTATATGTTGGTTTTGGGAGTCCTCGACAACAAGCTGGCCTATGCATGCAAGGTCAAAAAAACATTTTCATTGTCTTATAAAATTTTTTATCTACAAGCTTTTTATCTACAGTAATTATCCCAATGACTCCCATATTATTTTTCAAAACCTCTACATTGCGTGATGCTAATTCGGTGATTGGTCTAATGACCCAGTTTGTTGTGATTGATCTGCTAAGTGCAGCACGTGTTTGAAGCAAAACACTCATCACAGCTTATCAAGACAGTGTTGAAGCAACAGGCACCATGGTACAGAGTAATATGTGTGAGCCCAATGCAGGAACGCATTGATAAATCCCTGCAGCAGCATATTGCTCTATTCTTCATCAGAACAACAACCTACATTCAGTATTAATCAACAAAGCGCCAAAATTAAACTAATTTGCAAAACAGTGGAACATGCACAAGCTTGTTTTTGAGATTCTTCATGTCATAATGGAATCTGATCCCTCGCAATCCACAAGTGTTTAAGGGAGGGACATTCAAGTTTTTGCGGGTTTTGTTTTGAATGATGAATGAAAGATTTGAATGATGGGTGATTCATTTAAATGACTCTGAGTTGACTTTCTTTTGAGAAAGAATAGCTTTATACAAGATGCACTTTCAGATTTAGAACTCGGCTGGATGATTCACTTAGAGCTGTGTTACACTGCATGGAAGGTCATTTTCAAAAACCCATAATAGGGGCTCTTTAACCGTTGTGCTTTGATATACTTGAGTGAACTTCCTGGAAATGTTGTGGGTAAGCATTCAGGTTGTGCGACAAACTTACATCACCCAGGATAATCACTGTATTAACTCCACTAGGCTCAGGAGAGTGTGTTTTGTTTTAGTTAGTGTAGTTCAGTTGTCTTGTAAGTCAAATATGTTTATTTCCATTACTTTCTTTTGATAATTAGTTTAGAACCAACAGTTGTTTGGTTTGTTATATTTACTTATTTGATTGAAGCATTTCTTTTTGCTGCATCCTCTCATCCTGGTTAATTAAAATTCATTTGGATATACTTTAAATATTGTTTTCACTAAAAAAATGTATTTAACTTATCTCACTGGTATTTGTGGGCAATAAATCTTGTGATTGAGTTGATATTCAGTTGTCATTCCCTTTCTTTCCTGACCAGCCTACACACACAATACGTCCACACAAGTCTCAGGTCATTTTAAATAATTTTTATTTTCCTTAAGTCAACACCACCTAGCAGATAACTGCTTGTTTTTATGACATATCGAGGGGGCGGTTCTAGTAAATTATTCATGGGTTGGCAAGAAAAATATGAACAATGGCAACACTGAAGCAAGTATCATTGCATGTTTTTTGTGGACTCATACTGCTTCAACAACTTTATGCTGGTTGATTTTAAATAGCAAGCAACTACCTCAAGCCTTAATTTCCCACAATTTCAACAAAATATATTATAATAACATATGTTTCAGTTCAAGAAGAGCATACGTTTGTTTGCAAATGATGAGATCTGGTGAAGTTTTATTTGTATGTTTTTTTTATTGTGCTGGAGCAACAGCACAAGAAGTAACACGTTAATATTTTTTGGTGCAACAATTTTCATTAAGGTGTGTTGAGTTTGAATGACAACTTATGCTATACTTGATTTGCATAAACATTTAATGAATGTTTATGAATTTTAGCATGACTTTTACCACCCTAATGTACTATAAATGTACCAAACTTAATGAAATAGCATATCTACATCCTGGCCTACAGATCTGTTAAGGGTAATATAATAAGGGTAAGTTACATATATATGATGATCATTGGGCTTATCTTATGCATGACACATTATCTCGCGCATTTAATGAATATGGTCTCCTCACTGCAATAAACTATATACTTTTTTGATTACCACCTGTTGGTGCAGTCGTTAGTGTTGCCAGATATTTATTCATTTTCTTTTCGCCTTAGTCCCTTTAATAATCTGGGGTCGCCACAGCGGAATGAACCACCAATTTATCCAGCACATGTTTTTACGCAGCGGATGCCCTTCCAGCTGCAACCCATCCCTGGGAAACAAACATACACTCTCATTCACACACATACACTACGGACAATTTTAGCTTAGCCAATTCACCTATACTGCATGTCTTTGGACTTGTGGGGGAAACGAGCACCCGGAGGAAACCCACGCGAACACAGGGAGAATATGCAAACTCCACACAGAAATGCCAACTGACCCAGCTGAGGCTCGAACCAGCGACCTACTTGCTGTGAGGCGACAGCACTACCTACTGCGCCACTGCATCACTGTTGCCAGATATTACTTTGAAAAAAAAAAAAAAAATTATTTCCCCGAAAATTTTACAAACAAGTTTAAATATTGTATTTTGCAAATAGGATATGAAATCGCTAACCCCAATCCTACTTCAGTTTGGACTTAAAACTCCAAATACCTTAAAGTTATCAACAGTATTATTAAAAAGGTATACAACGTGATGTATATAAGTAATGACTATATCTGGCAATATAGAGGAGTGTAGGCTGAGGCTGCATGATTCACTGCAATAGAACAATTCATAAAGAGTCGTTTGTTCTGACTAAGTTTTAGTAGACAAGATTTTCCGATGAACTTATATTTATCCAGTTCTGAATGTTATATTTCACATTGCAAAAGCTATATTTTGTCACAAACCACTCCCCATTTAAACTCCATGTGCATCATTGTGCTGCAGTCACGGGTTCCCACATTTCCCACATGCTCTTTGAGTCCATCAACTATTGTCAGGTCTCTCTTGTTCAAGTGCAAAGTCTGTTGTTGCAGTGCTTCTAGATGCATCCTAAGCTCTTTAGTTTACATTGTGCTTGAGCCACGAAATGATAAAGGCATACTTTCACTCTCCAAAGAAGAGGCTGTTTATGGATTTCTGATATTTCAGTTCTGGGGAGCATTGCAAGATGAAGTGGAAGATCTCGCAGGGTCAGTGTCCTGATGAGTGTAGCTTCAACTCCAATTAAACACACCTGAACCAGCTAATCTATACATGCTTGAACCACCTTAAAGTTGTGTTTAGGCAAGATGGAGTGAAGCTCTGCAGGACACCAGCCATTCAGGACTGAGTTTAGTCACCACTAGAACATTACGTTGCATGCTAGACCTTCAAACTGTCCTCTGAGAAAGGTGAAACATTTACATACCCATAATCAACAACTTAACTGATCTTAACACACTCCAGAAATACAGCATAATTTAATTTATTTTAATGTCTTGTTTTCTTATTGTAAATATATTCTAAAATACTGCTGTCTGCTGAATTTAATGGACTCTAGACAGAAAGAAACAAACACTTGTTTTGTGTTAATTGTAGATCAATAAAAATAAAACATTGTGAATAACAAGTTATACAAAAAGCAATTGTAGGATTATAGCCTGCCAGTAAACCACCAGCATTTGCTACTCTCTTTAAAATGTGCAGATGACTTTGACTTTAATGATTAATAGTATAAAAAACTAAACATGAAACGCATGAAACAAGCTTTGAATACAGTTTACATATATTGTCCTTACCTGTATGGCCAACTAGCTTACATTTGATATAAAAATAGACTTGTTGAATTTGTTCAGGCATCTGGTCCCAGCGCATCAAACAGGTCAACACATTTAAATATTATTATTATTATTACATGTTCTGTCATGCGTACAGTTCAAATATAAAAGGAGACTAATGTAATAGGAGGGACAAAACATTACACTTAAGGATTAACTAAGAAAGAACAATAAATAATATGTTTTCCATTAAACACTGCCGCATCCCACAGTTTAAACTGGGTGTCCAATTATTTTCCTATTTTCCCCACAAAGTTCATCTCCAATCCCAATCACACAACTCAACCAGTTAATTAAGACATTCAGGAACATTTGCTAATTACAGACTGGTGTTTGTCTGGAACTAAAGGCTGCAGGTGGGTATCTAGGACATGCTAATGCAGGGAGGATTTCAGATCTCACTTTCGTATGTGTGCAAGTACGTTTTTAGAGCGAGAATCTCCTCATAGGTCCTGCTGGTGCGGCGATAAAAGTCCAGTCCTGTGAGTAACTCCACATCTCGCAGGCGGGCTGTATGAGTCTTCATCAGTTCCTCCACCCACTTTGACTCATCTTCTGAACTCTGGGTGAGGAGAGGCATGTCAAATGCGTTTAACTATACACAATTTCAGCCATTTTATTTTCTATGTACCATTGCTGTTTTTGTTTCTTGCACAGACAATATTTTAAATGTATAGTAGTATCAAACACATTTAGCAAACATGAATGTAATGGAAGCAGCACAAATTGAAGGTTTATTTTTCTAAAGTGCTCACATGAACACTTGGCCTGTTGCATGAACCTCAGCTTCAGAGTAGGCTTACAGACAAAAGCAAACTTGATTTTGATTAAAAGTGCTGTATGTAAGTTTTTGACTCTTTTAAAGCATAAAAATACCATAATATGTTAGCAGATATTTATGAAACTATTGCTAAGTGAACATTCTTGTTTATTTGAAAAACAGTGCTGAAGTCAGATATTCTGCTTTGAAAATGCGCGTTACGTGCTGGAACGTCTGTCTTTGTTTTAGTCCCTTTAACCCGCCCAATGCCAGTTTAGCCAATTATACTTCACCCCGGACTGCCTTAATGGAAAACAGTGTATTTCATTTATTCAGTCAGGAAGGCTCTTAAAGTATACGTCCGCGACCGAAAATGGCCCTCTGAAATGAGACGCAGATTCAGAGTTCGACATGAGGCAGGGCTGCCAACTCTCACGCATTCGGCGTGAGAGTCACACAACTGACAGTATTCTCACGCTCTCAAGCCACACATCCATTTTCTCATGCAGAAAAATCATCCTTGTGAAATATTTTTTTTCCGTTATAATAAAGCCGGTTTTAAAGACTTTTATCGTTATATAAAGATGTTATTCTCTATGTGCAACCGAACCAACACGGGTCAAAAAGCAATGTAATCAAAAACAAACTGACGCATGCATGCAGAAAAGACACCCGCACGCCTCACGCACCGATCCTGCTTGACGCTTACGCACTACTCGTGTTTCTGCTCCCGGTATGAATCTCAGTTGTGAACATGCATGCCGAAAAAATATGCGCTGCTCACGCACCGCTCATGCGTTGTGCAACAGGTGTTGTGCCGAGAAATGCACCCCTGCCATAAAATGCACCCCTTTCATAAACTGTTATTGGGAATCTCAGGGAAACCAAAGGCCATAACTGATTAAAACGTAGCCTAATATGATTATTATCTTGATGGATAAAGCAAAAACAGTAAGTGAAACGCATTTTAAAATGCACTAGGTTTACAAATAAATGTAAAAGAAAATCTGTAATCTTCTGTAAGGGAACTGTTCACTTCTATTAGTGTCATAACATAAAAAATAATTTAATAGATGCACATTTCAGAGGTGGTGCATTTTATGGCAGGGGTAACAGCCTTTTATGTACAGATGTTGGCACGCCGTGAGTATTGAAAGTCAACAAAACTAAAGTTTAAATAATATGATGATGAACTTACTTTGACTAAGCATATTGCCCCTGATAGATTTTTGTATGAAGCATAAAGATGAAGTCAGGGAATTTAGACTTAATAAACCTAATTCTCAGCCATGAGTCGGGTCTAAGACAACACAACAGATAATTCCATAAAACATATTTTTGTGTTCTATACAATTGTTTATAGAATTTAATTGTAATGAAATTAATATTTATTCATTAATTTTCCTTCAGCTTAGTCTCTATTTCAAAGGTCGGCACAGCGGAATGAACCGCCAACTGTTCTGGCAAATGTTTTATGCCACGGATGCCCTTCCAGCCACAACCCAGTATTGTGAAACACCCATACACACTCTCATGCACACACACACACACACACACACACACACACACACACACACACACACACACACACATACACTACGGCCAATTTAGATCCCCTATAGCGTATGTGTCTGGACTGTGGGGGAAACCGGAGCACCTGAAGGAAACCTACGAGAACACGGCAAGAACATGCAAACTCCACACAGAAACGCCAACTGACCCAGCTGGGACTCGAACCAGCGACCTTCTTGCTGTGAGGCAACAGTGCTAACCACTGAGCCCACATGCTGTCCTGAAATTAATATATTTATGCAAAAGATTTCTTAAATGATCTTAGCATTTCACTTCAGTTGTGTGTTTACATTGTTTTTGAGTTACATTTAGAATAGATTATTTTCTTTTATTTGTTTAGAATACTTGTATAATTGTAATAATACTTATTTATAATAAATATTTAATAAAAAGGTATTTATTAAAATTATATTTAAAAAATGTTAATATATGTATAAATAAATGAGGGCGTGGCTTCTGGGGGTTGCCCTGCAATAGGTTATTTAATTTATGTTTAAGTTAATTAATTAGCAAATAACTTAAACATTACAAACGTAATTATTAGGTGAGCAGGTTACATTATAACCCTGTGTCATAACAACATGGTACGTGAAGAGATTTGCAATGTTAAGCAATTGGGCTGTTTGCACCAGACCCAATAAACACAGAAATTAAAATACAGCCATTCAGAAGCACAGAATATAAGTCCACTCGCTGCACTACAATGAAATGGTAAGGTGTAGGGATGCACCGATACCGATACCAGTATCAGGTCGATACTTGGTTAAAATATTCGTACTCGTATAGGACATGAAAGGCCGATACCATGCATCGATACCACTCAACAGTAATTCCCTATGGATGTGATTTGTTGTCCTACCTGACTTCAGTGTCTTAATGTAATAATTAGCTTAATGTATAATATAATAATAGCTTAGTCCTTATAAACACTCCGTGTATAAAATACATTATTAACGAATCTATAGGCTACTGAAGAATAAACCGAATATGAAATATGATCCTTGCATAATGATCACAACTAAGCACTCAAACAAGCTAGCACTCATTTTATATATAAACTATAAATAAAAAATTAAATAAATTTTAAGAAATGGAACATTATGTAAAAAAATCTACTACAGGCTAAATAAAAGCGCCTGAGTGTCAATTTACAGCTTCTGTAAAGATCAGACAGCCTATACAGATCCCACAATCTCAATAAACACCATGTATGTATAAATATTTCGATAAGTATCGTTAATGGAATATTTATAATGATATGATCTTGCTTGTGGTTAAATCGATACCGGCTTTGAGTAGTCGCGTGCTTTCTCTCTCTCACCAGCAGCAGTTGACACGCACTGCGGTGCTATACTACACAGCAGCATACACTGGCAAGAGGCCAAGTTCTGAACTTCACGAGACCAGTATTATTTGTTGCCGATTTGCGTGTTGTTCCTTTTTTAAAATCCCTTTTATTTTTAAAATCTCTCAAGTTAATATAGACTATCGGGTAACATAATCGACCCGTACCCTGTACGTTTACACACTGCATACACAGGCCTACAGCTCTGGTGTGTTATGAATTGCGTGTTTTAAATGACAGCGAGGCATGCTACATTTAGTTTTTATTGTAAAATGTACATTATAACCCAGTACACAGTAAAATAATATTTTTGAATGGCTTGCCTATTGGCAGCGTATAAAAAGTTTAAATAGGCTAAGCATATTTTTATTCATATTAAAACACATTAATACAAACTAGTCCCCCTTTGATTTTTCCGTATATTTTTTATCAAATGAAAAATGCAATGACTTGTTGATTTTGGTTTTCATTTTATTAGAATTAATATAATTATTAGGCTACACAAATTCTGCATAACATTGGCTCTGATTGCGTCAAATATCCTACAGATATACTTTTTGGCTCAAAGACATTTATGCCTGTTAATTTCAGTGCTGTATTTTGACAGATTTCGCAAAGGCTTAAGCTATTGTCAGCTGGTACCAGCCACAGTTTTGCGACTTGACTTGTGCGGCGTCTCCGTATCAAAGTGAGAGTGAGATGAGATCAGACCTCAGTTTCAATGTGTGGCCGAACAACAAAGTTACTTTACTGCAAATTTTAAATATTGGCTCATCTAAATAAATTTTTCATTCCATTAAAAGCAGAAATATTGCCTGACATAAGCAACTTTTGGTTTTGGAAGAGAGCGGCTTCAGTGAAGACACACACACACACACAGGATACACTCCTGTAGGCCTATTCATTATTGATTTTTTATCATGAAACGCATAATAATCAAGTGCAAAAAAGAACAGCTGAACTTCGGAAAAAGTGATCACTGCGGTTTCCGCGATGGTTGCTTTGTTTTTCTGCAGTTGGCATGTCAATGGCTCGGCATTGTTAAATCCCTTTTGTTTTAATAAAAAATAAGATTATTTATTAATAAACATTGTCAGATGATGGTCGCGTGATTTTTAAAATGAGAGTATGCGTTTTGTATTTATGGCTATTAATCTTATCTAATCTTATATACCCACCCATAAACATCTAGTACTTTTTGATTACCTGACCGGCGGATTAACGGCAGGACTCCTGAATATGAATTAATCGCGCATAACAGGGTTTTATGCGTCCCCAATATGCAATGAGAGTGACTCCATAAGGTAACGTACACTGCACACACTTTGTGTAATGTATGAAGTCATGCACACATGTAAGCGCAAGGATAACTCATCCTTTAAATGTTTTTAATGCTTAATCGGTAATAGATAAGGTCTGGGTTCACAGGGTTATCAACAATGTGTATATTTTTGGCTTGGAACAGCCTCCTGAAGGTATAAAGGTATGAACCCAATTGAGGGTGAGTAAACAGAGTATTTTTTAAATTTTTGAATGAACTAACCCTTTAAGATATTAACACATTAACAAGGCTGAAACAAACAAAGTTTGAGAAGGCGTCGTGCTGCAAAGACTGGTAGGCAAAGATTATTCATATATAAATAATTATATTAATATATTTTTTACAAATTGTTTACATAATGCACATATAATAATTAACAAAACCAATATGATTTTGTCTCTACAGTTCTTTCACTATAAATGTTTTAATTTGGAGTATGATACAGGAATTATGTTACTTAGTTTATTTAGCCATGTAGAGTTAATCATGGTGATTATCATTACTTAATATATGTAAATCAGTTATAAAGAAACAGATTTGTTATTATTATAGTTGTCAGCTGGAGTACCTATGAGATTTACTAAAGGCCACTACCGCTGTTTGTACACCCTTATGCTTTGTTCACACTAGACGCAGAACGCGTGGATAAATCGCGCTATTCGTGCGTAAATAGACGCAGTTTACTCGCTTCATTTGCACGTCAAAATCTGCTTCATTCACGCGTCAAAATCCGCTTCATTCGAGCGTCAAATCCGCTTAATTCACACGTCAAATTCACTTCAGAACAGACGCGGATTCGCGTGATTGGCAGGGCTTCTGTCTGCCCGGTGACTGTAACTTCGTTGCTAAATGGCTAACATGGATTTTATTGAGAAAATAACAGTGTTTATGAGCTGAAAAACAGCGTCGATATGTTTGGAGCAGTGTCTGAGTCCACTAGATCTATTCAGAAATGCACCCAGCACTGTGAGCTAGGGATGGGCGATATGGCCTAAAATCCATATTGCGATATACATTGCAGCCTCTTGCGATAACGATATATATTGCGATATATAAATTATAATAGAACCATTTCAGAACAGGTTACATAGACCCTTAGGAAAGCCAAACTGCTATTTTTTTTAAGAAATAAAGAAACGTTGCATGTCATTTTGAGAACATTTATTGTGCAAAACCAAAACTGTAATTAAACAACACAATGTTGCAGATAAATAAACTTAATGTAGTGCCTTTCAGAAAGAAAGAATTTTCTTTTAAGTCCTTGGTTCCAAAATGCCAAGTTGCAGAGAACAAAAAAACTGGTGTCTTTTTAGTTAAGGAACTTACACTGTACTGAAATTAATTCCAGTATTAAATTAGTCAAATAAAATTGTGTATTGCAGATACTTTAAATAAAAACATATTTCTAACCTGCAGCCTAAGGTAACACATTTAGTTTTAAACATTTTGTTCTCCTAATGAAAATAAAACTGGTGTCTTGATCTGCTCTTTCTCTCTCTCTTCCCTCTCCCTCTGTCTGCTGTAGTGTTGGTGCTGCTGAGAGATTGAGACGCACCAGACAAAGTTTGCTTATAAAGTAATGCAAAAATGAATACAATTAATATCAAATGCGAAAGCAGATTCTCGGACATGTCCGGGGAAAATGTATTGTCACCCCAAATAATGAGCTGGATCAGTCTATTTAGTCTTCGCGCTCTTCTTAAAGCTGCTCCCAAATCAGAACAACAGTTCTGTATCCAGCGCGATACAGCGCGTCTCTGTGGGTCTGCATGCAGAGCATGCGAGCGAGTCTGTGGCAGAGTGTTCTCAGTTTCTCGCGAACACAGAACCGGGCCGCCCCAATAATATATCGGCCGCCCAGGTAAAATCTGTGTGGGAGGCACTGATGTTCACTAGACAAGCCACAATATGCCATGCGTTGCTTAGTGCTGTTGTTGCTGTTGCTCTTAATTTTGCGGGTAGATTGCATCATCAAACATGCATTATCGCGATAGTGCAATAGAATTAGAATCTCTATTGTAGGCCAATTTTGTATCTTTTATATTGCATATCGTTTTTATCGCCCATTACTACTGTGAGCTCATAAACTCCTCCAGAAACTGATCCTGGATGACGGAGGCTTTCAGCTGTGCTTCTGACTGAGCCGAGCCCAGTTTGATGAACTGTTGTTGGTGTCGGCTGGAGGATTTCCCCCGGGACACCAACAACAGGCGCTACGTCACAATCACGCCCCCACAAGAGCAAGCTTCTGATTGGTTCAGATTTTCCAACTTGAGCGATTCACGCGGTAAGTGTGCAAAAAGCTCAATTCACGCCATTCACGCGTATCGCACCACAGGATGTCTATTCATGCCTTTGCATTGACTTAACATGTAAATCACTCGCGCTTGATGCTTCTTTCGCATCTGGTGTGAAAGCAGCATAATGCTGTGTTCACACCAGATGCGGAACGGGCGGATAAATCGTGCATAAATAGACGCATGAACATTTTAAGTTAACTCGCTACATTCGCGCGTCAAAATCTGATTCATTCGCGTGTCAAATCCACTTCATTCATGCATCCAATTCACTTCACAACAGACACGTATTCGCATGATGGAAAAGGCTTCTGTCTGACCGGTGACTGACCGATTACATGGACGCTATAGAAACCCAACACTCACACACCATAATTGCTGGGTGTTGTATTTCTGTCGCATGCTAGTGTTTCTTGTTTTCTTGCCTGTTTTCTCTTGCCCGCATGACCATACCTTATGTAAACAAAAAAGGTGCATTTGGAACTTCACCCCTCTGCCACATCCTTATTCATAACAGACCAAACAAACATAAAACAAGGGACAGTCCAGAAATCTACACGACACATGCTATTGCAGCAAGTGGGTCGTCACTGTTTAGATTTCACATGTAGATGACAAAAAAATCATTATTTTTATATATATATATATATATATATATATACACACACACACACACACACACACATATATATATATATATACATACATACACACACACACACACACACACACACACACACACACACACACACACACACACACACACACACACACACACAGATACTTCCAGCAGGATAACATGTCGTGTCATAAAGCGTGAATCATCTGAGACTGGTGTCTTGAACATGACAATGAGTTCACTGTACTCAAATGGCCAATAGACTGTACTCAAATCCAATAGAGCACCGATGTGGTGGAACAGGAGATTCACATCATGGATGTGCAGCTGACAAATCTGCAGCAACTGCATGATTCTATCATGTGAATATGGACCAAAATCTCTGAGGAATATTTCTAGTACCTTGTTGAATCTATGGCACGAAGGATTAAGGCAGTTCTGAAGGCAAAAGGGGGTCCAACCCGGCACTAGTAAGGTGTACCTAATAAAGTGTCCAGTGAGGATATATATTTTTATATATATATATATATATATATATATATATATATATATATATATATATATATATATATATATATATATATATATAATTCCACAGAAAAAAGGGTGCATTCTCTCAAACTATAACGACAAAGATTAAAAATAAGATATAACATTAGCCTAATTTGTGGAAATGTTTTACATTAAATTAAAACAGATTGTTAGACACTATATTCTACTGAATATTCACAAAGAGGAGCCTTTTATTTACTGCTATTATTTCTGTATGTACAGGTGAAATGATACGATAAATATAAAATAAAACCGCCAGGTGGCGACAAGTCTTAGTTAGTGCCTATTTATTATTTTGCACCAGTTATAGTTGTAGTTAAATGCCACATGCTAGGGACACCTGCTGGTCAAATCCGTGTAAATGCAAAAAAAAATCAGAATGAACCTTAAAATTGCTATAAAATGCAATCACATAAATATCCAGTATTACGACATTTTAACTGTCTGCATAATATGCATTCTTATATCAATTATCTGGGTGTAAATGTGTTTGTTTTATGCTAGACTTTGCTAAAAATAGCAATAAGAAGTACTAACTGGTATATTTATATTATATAACTGCTATATATATTTTATTCTTACTGATGTTTTCAGATAGCTTTAAGGCTTCAAATATAGCCATAGTAAAAAAATAAGCATAAAACACTGGTAAAACAGGCTTGTTTGGATTTTCATATCCTCCAAATTAGTCTTAACAATCCTGTTTGCTGAGAACAGCATAGATTATTATTTCAAAGAAATAAAAAATAAAAATAAATAAAACCAAATGAATAATATACCACACATGGTACCAAAGTGCAGATTGAACAAGATATGGGTGTAAAAGATTTCAGGAAAAGGATATTAATATAACATATTAATATAAGATATTTTGAGTACAGCGCTGTTTAAAGTCTTGTTCCCCTATTGTAGTTTCAGCGCCTGCCCCTAGAAAAGGTCTATGTACCATGCTGTGAAATATCCCTGTTATCGAACTGAAGTAGGTATCTTTTTAATATTGACAGAATTGGATTTTGGAATTATATTATATACTAAAATTGTGGAATCTAATGTAGCACTACAAACTGGCTTCATGCAACAGGTCTTTATGATGCAATAACAATATCAGGTGCACAACTATGTCCATGTTGAAGGGTGTGTATACCCCATTTTGTGTCCCAGACTGTCATGTCCTGAGAAAATACTGTAAAAAGTCTTTTCTTTTAGTTACATTAGATATTGGCATGGATGTAACTAGTGACAGGTAGGTTTGGTAAGTCATTCCACTAGCCGATTTTTTTTATATATGCAAAATTAGTAATGACATAACTAATAATAAATTAATAATGAACTAATAACAACTTCATAGCATAGTAACTGTTGCTGTTAAACATTCTACTAAGCTTCCTTTAGCCAATGTATTTACTTTTTATGTGATATTAACACGACAAAAGGAGAACAGAACAGAGAACAAAATGAACTTACATTGCAGGTCTCGTCATTATCTGATCGGTGTGGAAGGATAAAGGAGAACACACTGAGAGGACCGACACAGGAGTCAACGGTCTGTGTGTAATCGAGGCAACTTGTAACCACAATAAAGTAATGAGTTGGGATTTGCACGGAGCCACTGACAAACCTGTAAACAAAAAAAGTTACAAAGTCAGAATGAAAGATTGTATAAATCTGTGAAAATATTAGGGCTTGAACTGCTGTAGATCTGTCTGCTAATTATAGATCATCAGATCATTTCAGTTGCTGGTAGAATGTGATACAATACAATACCGACAATACTTTTTTTGATACGTACAATTACAATATGCATATAATGTGCAATTTCATGTACTTTATAAGAATTCAAAAACAACTCACTGTTTTATTGTCTCTGTTGAATCTCTAAGACCATTGTAGTCATAGTCGAAAATGGGCCCAGTGACCACATTCACACCATTTTTCTCACTAGCATAACGTTTCACAAGTGATTTCTGAAAATAACCCCACACTCCTGAAACAAGGGTATAGAGAAACAGAGAGAGGTCTGAATGTTAACAAGACTTGTAGGAACAACATAGGCTCAGTCTGAAAACGTAGTCCTATATACATTTCTGGAGACCGCAAATTATGTAGCCAGAGGTACGTATGGCTGCATTTAATTTTTTAAACGAACTCTACGGGGCGGTATGATGCCAATCCTTTTCGCGCTTACCAACTGACCGCTTCTGTATGAACAGCGTTCCCGCTGTAACCAGTTTGTCCCGTTAGCTCGCCATGTACGTAGACGGACTTGAGATGCAGAGAGGAGTTGACCATGATGATGGGGTTCGAGTCCGGTGAAGAACGGTTTCAGAAAGCGGATAAGACAAAAACAGAATCCAAAAAATAAAATAAACAAGTAAATAACAGGGTGAGAATTTGGTAAAATCTGAAAACGTGGTAAAAATCAGACAAGGGCTTTTCTTTTTCTGGATTGCTTTTGAAAATTGTTGGTTGGGTTTAGGGAGGTGGGTGGGCGGGTCAATCGATAAAATTGGTTGGGTTTAGGGAAGGAGGAGGGTGGGTCAGTCGATTGGTCGGTCAGTCATTCAGTCAGTCAGTAAACAGCGGCCTCTGGTGGGTTTATGCGAGAACAGCAGGCGCGAATGGCACTTGCAAGAAAAATTTGAAATCTCAAAAAGCATACTCAGCGGTCTCTCGTGGATTCGCGAAAACAAAAACTGGAAAAAAAAACGGACCTCCTAGGATGTATTTCCAGAAATGTATATAGAGGTACGTTTTCAGAATGAGCCTGGGTTGTACAGGAAAGTGCAAGTCATTTGAAAGTAAAAACCACATCAGCTTCTGACACTCAACACAAAGTACTGTTAACCAAAAATTTTCAGAGGTGTCAAGATCTTCCATGTGCTTATAAAAATAAAAATCAGTAATGATCCTTGCCTGTACCCTATGTTCTTAGTTATGTTCAGTTTTCATTTTTCTACTCATATAAACAGCCAACATTTAACAACTGACCAGGAAAAGAGAAAGGGAAAATGAGGTTAGTTAAGATGAACTCAAATGTAAAATAGGTCTAAAGCATTTATCAATCTTAGTTAATATCATTATGAAACATTTACTAAACATTATTAAAATTGAGTTGTATCTGTTAAACCCATTTAATGGATCTGAGCTAACACTTAACATTGTATGGTTGTTTTTTTAAAAACTGACATAGCTAAAAAAGCATGCATGAACTAAGTAATGGAAACTCATAGCAATGTTTTACCAATGTTGGTTTTGGAACTTGAAACAATATGACTTTTGTTCGGATTTCTTTTTGGAGGTTTGAAGCTTTATTTATTACAGGATAATAAATAAAAAGAGAGGGAGAGAGAGAGAGAGAGCGAGCATATTCAACTTTTGCATATACGCTAGAGAATAGTGTCTGTTCCTCTGTGGGTGGGATTTCAGTCGGCTTGAGCTCAGCACAACTAATCTAAACCAGACATAGAATTCATTGCTGCACTCTCATTTCACCTCTGCTGCCAACCCCTCTAAATACACATTTGCAGATTCCAGAGAGGCATAATCCATGTAGAGAGTCCATTTGAAAAGCCAAATAGGCATAAAGGAAATTTTTATTTGCATATGAATGATGTTTTCTGTGAATATGTTTGTTTGAAGGTTTCTGTGAGAGCTCATTTCCTATGAGGTGAGACAGCATGTGTACAGTTCCTTCTTCTGAAACAGAGGTGGCTCTCAAAGGTAAAGGCCACACACACACACACACACACACACACACACACACACACACACACACACACACACACACACACACACACACACACACACACACACACACACACACACACACACACACACACAGCTTCTAGTTCACAGACATTTACAAAAAACACCTATAAAGGTGAGCCCATACACACATATGAGAACACATACACACTTCAGTTTCATTCCAGCTTTTTGTAGGGGTTTTTGAAGGCCAATATGACGAATCACACTAATCACACCTAATGCCTACCTAAAGCGTACAGTACAAACCAGTCCAGAAAAACATAAAGCAAACATAAGCAAATACATCTCTCTCTCTCTCTCTCTCTATACATATACATATATATATATATATATATATATATATATATATATATATATATATATATATATATATATATATATATATATATATATATATATATATATATATATATAGTGTAAATACGTTTTGTAGATACATCTTTAAAATGTTTTGTTTCATAACACATATGGTTATCAGTTGTGTGTACAGTGCATCCAGAAAGTATTCATAGCGCTTTACTTTTTCCAAATGTTTTTGTCACAGACTTATTCCAAAATGAATTAACTTAATTGGTTTCCTCAAAATTCTACACACAATACCCCATAATGACAATGTGAAAAAAAGATTTTTTGAAATTGTTGCAAATTTATTAAAAATTTAAAAACCTATAATAAGTATTCACAGGCTTTGCTCAATACTTTGTTGATGCACCTTTGGCAGTAATTACTGCATCAAGTCTTTTTGAATATGATGCCACAAGCTTGGCACACCTGTCTTTGGGAATTTTTGCCCATTCCTCGTTGAAGTACCTCTCAAGCTCTATCAGGTTGGATGGGAAGTGATGATGTACAGCCATTTTCAGATCTCTCCAGAGATGTTCAATAGGATTAGGATCTGGGTTCTGGCTGGGCCACTTAAGAACATTCATCGAGTTGTTGTGAAGCCCCTCCATTGGTATTTTGGCGGTGTGCTTTGGGTCATTGTCCTGCTGGAAGATGAACCGTCGCCCCAGTCCATGTCAAGAGCACTCAGAAGAAGGTTTTCATTCAGGATGTCTCTGTACATTGCTGCATTCATCTTTCCCTCTATCCTGACTAGTCTTCCAGTTCCTGCTGCTGAAAAACATCCCCACAGCAAGATACTGCCACCACCATGCTTCACTGTAGGGATGGTATTAGCCTGGTGATGAGCGGTGCCTTGTTTTCTCTAAGTGTAATGCCTGGCATTCACTCCAAAGAGTTTAATTTTAGTCTCATCAGACCAGAGAATTTTGTTTCTTATGGTCAGCGAGTTCTTCAGATTTTGTCAAATTCCAGGCGGAAAGTGGCTTCCGTCTGGCCACTCTACCATACAGGCCTGATTGGTGGTTTGCTGCAAAGATGGTTGTCCTTCTGTAAGGTTCTCCTCTCTCCACAGAAGAATGCTGGAGCTCTGACAGAGTGACCATCGGGTTATTGATCACCTCCCTGACTAAGGCCCTTCTCCCCCGATCACTCAGCTTAGATGCTTAGACTCTAGGAAGAGTCCTGGTGGTTCCAAACATCTTGCACTTATGATAACAATCAATTTCATCAAATCAATTATAACAATTTCAATAAAATCTTTTTTCACATTGTCATTATGGGGTATTGTGTGTAGAATTCTGAAGAAATAATCCATTTTGGAATAAGGCTGTAACATATATATATATATATATATATATATATATATATATATATATACACACACACACACACACACACACACACACACACACACACACACACACACACACACACACACATATATATATATATATATATATATATATATATATATGGTGTAAATACATTTTGGAGGTACACCTTTAAAATGTTTTGTTTCATAACACTTTGCTTACTGCATATGTTTATCAATTGTGTGTATGTGATTAAAAAACATGTACATTTTATGACACATTATTAAAATCTATCACAAAGGCAGGCATAGCTTAACCATAGGGCTGGCTGGGCAGCTAAAAGAAGGCAATAAGCAATTGTAGGTGCAGTAACAAATAATTCTAAAGAAAGAGCTTTCTGTTATCATTGAAGATTACAAGTGTGCTGAAACACTTACGTTTGAATGCTGAGTACATTGGCACAGTGTTGGTAATGAGAACAGCATCATATCTTGCTTCTTGAGTGGAGGACAACTCTATAAATTAGACATAAAAAATGCTGAAAAATAGATGTAATAAATTCTAAAGCACCAAAGTCAAATTCCAAATTCATTTGTACATCCTTAAAGAACAAAACACAAGACATTCACATAAGATTAAAGTCCAATTATACATTAAAATCACAAGTCAAACACATGGAACAAGGATAAAATGTGTAGCTTTGCAATATGAAAAAAACATGTTATAAATGATATAAAACCACACATTTCATGTTTGTTTAAAATAAAAAAATAACATTGCCCTTAAAGAAAGACACAAGCATCATATGAGCTTTATGTTAACTCATGTTCATTCATTTTCTTTTCGGCTTAGTCCCTTTATTAATCCAGGGTCGCCACAGCAGAATGAACCACCAACTTATACAGCACATGTTTTACACAACAGATGCCCTTCCAGCTGCAACCCATCTCTGGGAAACATCCATACACACTCATACACTACAAACAATTTAGCCTACCCAATTCACCTGTACTGCATGTCTTTGGACTGTGGGGTGAACTAGAGCACCCAGAGGAAACCCACACGAACACAGGGAGAACATGCAAACTCCACACAGAAGTGCCAACTGACCCAGCCGAGGCTCGAACCAGCGACCTTCTTGCTGTGAGGCAACAGCACTACTTACTGCGCCACTGTATCACCTGTTAACTCATGTGTAACTAGTATTTCTTAAAGAACAATTTTATGAAATTTTATAAAAAAACATTCTGTGTTTGATTAGTTTTTTCTTTAATGAGCTATATCAGGGGTGCCCAAACTCAGTCCTGGAGGGTAGATGTCCTGCATAGTTTAGCTCCAACTTTCCTCAATACACCTGGCTGGAAGTTTCAAGTATACCTAGAAAGAACTTGATTAGTTGGTTCAGGTGTGTCTAATTGGGGTTGGAAGTAAACTTTGCAGGACAATGGCCCTCAAGAATCGAGTTTGAGCACCCTTGGGCTATATGCACAGCACATTTTTTTTTAGACACCAATAAACTTCTGGTGAAAGGTTTATGTGATGATTTTCAATGGGAATTGATGTTGTAATGTAATTAAAATATAATTAGTTAAATAGACTTAAACATTCATTTAGTTGTTCAAGTGTAAAACGAGATAAAACACCAATATTTTAAAGACATGAGGTGGAACAATGGAATTTAATTCAGTGCTTTTAAAGAAACCAAATCTTAAACACTGCAATTTTGTAACAGCATGACAGTCAGTGGAAGCACCTGAGCTGGCTTACAGAATATAAAAAGTTTGTGCATATACCCCATTGATTTTTCTTTGAAACAGTTTAATTTTGCTCATAAAAACCTTATCAAGACAGAATCAGTCCACTGCTTTATTGGATCTATTTCACTGTTCCAGATGACCATTCCAAAAATGGTCTTTACATGGTGGAAGGAGCGCACTACATTGAGAATGTCATATTAATTCAGTCACATGTGACCTGTTCGATGACCTGTCGGAAGACAAATCAGTCATTCTCTGTCTCTGTCATTCTCATGGAGAAATGCGAGTTTGCAAAGCATTTGGGTTGCATTCACTCTCAGATACTGGTGTGCTTGAAGAGAAAAACTCGATTACCAAATTTCTGTGATTCATCACATTTGTGTTTGTATATTAGATTATTGTGCACTCAGCAAATCAGAGCATCAGAGTTATTACATTTGACTCTGCTATTCTGTGCAAGAGTTATTCTATTCTAACTGAAAGAAGATGTGATATTGGTTTTTATTTGTATAACAATTGTATACAGTCTTCTCATAGCTCCATCCAGTAGTATACATTAAACATTTCAAATGGGACAGCTCTGTCAGATATCTGCATGGAAGCTACTGTACATTCACAAGATTTGTCGTCTAAATGTGACCTCTTCTTTGATCGGTTCTTCTATACTTACAGAGGATGTTTGAGCCTATTCCTTGTGACTTGGCTGTATTCCTCTCACCATATAATGAACATCTCTGATGGTCTGGAACAGTGAAATAGAACACTGGTTACTGAAGTAGACAGCCAGAGTTTTTGGTTCTCAGAATGAGGATGACTAAAAGACCGACCATGACATAGTCAGGAGCTGGAACAGCTTCTGACAGGCCATTGCCCTGGTCACATGTGACTAAATTGATAAGAGACTCTGGAAGAAGTGAGCAAGACGTTACTCCTTCCACCCATGTAATGACCATCGCTGGTGATCTTCCACCATTCATAGAACAATGGTTACCTCAGTAGCTAGGCTTCAGTCTAATTTTGCCTACAGTAACTTAATTGTATAAATCAACTGAGGCTAGCTTGTAGATTACAGAGAGATAGGGGAGCCTCACGAGGTGGATAGAGGAAACTGTAGGAGATCTGTTTTTCTGTGCGGTAGTTTGAGCAGGACTGGCTGTAAGCTGTAGGAACTCTACTATCAGGTCGAACGCAGTTGCCCAGAGCATCAGTCAGAGGGGTAAAGTCTACCTGCAACAGAAATCAAAGTTTCAAATCAAAGTTTACACTCAATACAACATTTAGTAGATTAATAGATTTAATATTTAGTAAGGGTAGATGGGTTTAGGTATGGGGTAGGATTAAGACCATAATTCGGTCATATTTTATAAAAACTTATAGCAGCCAATAATTAAATAATAATCAGGTAATAAGCAAGTAGTTCGTAGTGGGAATTGGTAAACTAAAATGTTACCATTTTGTGAATTGTACCTGCTTGGAAACAGTATAAGATGTCCAAAGAGGCATATGTAAAGCTTCACTGTAGCCACTAATGTAGTCAGTATGATGAAGAATGCAGTATTTGGTGCGAAACATAACAGCTGGACGACCATATGGAAGATTCTTGTTGTCTAAAAAAGAAAAAAAGGTATTATCACCTTTTAAAAGACTTGGATTAAATTGTTTGATTCATATGTATAGCTTTTACAATGACTCACTATGGACATAAAGAATGTCAATAATCAAAAACCATCAATTTTAAAAAGTTCAATTCAGCAATACGCAGTTTTATAAAAACAACAATGTTATTCTGCTTTAGTTCAGTGTTCAATTACTGAATAGTGTAAGTTTGGTTTTATATTTTTTAATGAATGGACAAAAATAATGCAATCAATTCAAATATTATTATTATTAATAATAATAATAATACCTAAATTGGTTTGTAAGATTCTTGAGCCAAGCAAGGGGCTTGACAAGTACATGATGTATCTTTGAATAAAGATGGATAGCTAAATTGAGATTAATATTCATAATTAATAATACTTATTATTTAACGATGAATGGTCTCATTAACTTTAACATTCACTGTAGCAGAATTACTTTATTTTATTCTTCTTTACATTTAACTAATCTGCTTGTCTATTGAGCTGGCAATATACAGTGGTTTGAAAAAGTGACCCCTTACTAATTTCTTTTTTTTTTTTTTTGCATGCTTGTCACACATTAATGTTTCAGATCATTAAACACATTCAAATATTAGTCAAATATAAAACAATTAAACACATGCAGTTTTTAAATTAAGGTTTTTATCATTATGGGAAAAGAAAATCTAAAATTACATAGCCCTGTATGAAAAAAATGTTTGCACCCTGTTAAAACATAACTTAACTCTGGTTTATTACACGAGTTCAGTTTCTTTAGCCACACCTGTTTGCAATCAAGAAATCACTTTAATGGAACCTGTCTGACAAAGTTTAGACCAAAAGATTCTCAAAAGCTAGACATCATGCAAAGATCCAAAGACATTCAAAAACAATTGAGAAAGAAAATAATTGATATCTACAAGGCTGGAAAAGGTTTCAAGGCAATTTCTAAAGCTTTGGGAATTCAGCGAACCACAGTGAGAAACATTATCTACAACTGGCAAAAACATGGAACAGTGGAGAACCGTTCCAAGGGCAACAATGCATCCAAGAGGTCACAAAAGACCCTACAACAACATCCAAAGAACTGCAGGCCTTACTTGCCTCAGTTAAGGTGTGTTAAAAGACAAAAACCACTGCTGAGCAAAAAGAACATAAATGTTTTTCTCAGTTTTGCTAGAAAACATCTTGATGATAGACTTTTGAAAAAAATACTGTGGACTGACAAGACAAAAGTTTTTGGAACACAGCATTTCAGAAAAAGAACATCACACCAACAGTAAAATGTGGTGGTAGTACTGTAATAGCCTGGGCTGTTTTGTTGCTTCAGGACCTGGAGGACATGCTGTGATAAATAGACCCATGAATTCTGCTGTGTACCAAAATATTCTGAGTGAGAATGCCGGCCATATGTTAGTGACCTCAAGCTGAATGAACTTGGGTTCTGCAGCAGGACAATTGCTCGAAAACCCTCCAATGTGTCTCATTTACGATTTTGCAAAAACGAGAGAGGGCCAAATGTCCTCCACGGTGCTGTAACAGACAAGCAAGTTATCGAAAACGCTTGATTGCAGTTGTTGCTGCTTAGGGTGCCCCAACCAGTTATCAGGTTAAGGGGCAAACACCTTTTCACACAGGGCTATGTATTTTTGTATCTTGTTTTCCCTTGATCTGAAATATTAAAGTGTGACAAACATGCAACAAAATAAGAAATCAGCAAGGGCTCAAACACTTTTTGTCTGCAATTCAAAGACAAAAAACTTTCTGGACAGCAAAACAAGCATGGTTCGACAGGGCAGACCTGGTTGGAAGAGGTGGTCTTGAGCACAGTTTAAAAAGTGCAAAGTTTGTATGAGCGTGAAACTTAAGGCGTGGTGTCACTTTTACGGGGCTGTTTCATATGGATTTATTAATCATTCTTACTTTTCAATAAATGTGAACTGTCCTAGTTTATTAAAGATGCAAACCCCCAGCTGCCACCTTCGGCAAACCAACTAATAGGTGCAGCATGATGAAGTTTATGGAATTTATGAACGTCAAAAATGGTGGATCTGTTCAGCAAAATATTTGACTGTATGTCACCGCATCCCAATACAGAGTAAAAATAATACAAAACAATATAACTAAAGCAATCTCCATTGTACTGAGCGAGAGCACTTCTGTTCCTAACTGAACAGTTGCATCATCGATGATGTAAGTGTGCTCTGGCTCAGAAGGCAAAAATGCAGTGTGAGTGTCTGAGTCCGAGGGGGAGAAGGAAGGGGGGACAATCCAACACTAGGCATGGTTCAAGGCAATGTGTCAAGTGTGAGTACACCCTCAGTGCATGTAAAAGCTCAAACACATCAGTTCGCTTTTCACTCGTGCTTATCAGTGTTTTTTGAGAGGCGAGCACAGTTTCACTTTCATTCATTGAAGATGATGTATCAAGGTAAGATGAATGTAGAGCTGCTTTATTCTTTGGTGTCTGAACACAAAGAGCCGTAAGATAAACACAACAGCAAGTACAACTACTTGGCAGGTGGATGTTATTACGGAGAGAAGCAAAATGAATTGATGGTGAGTTTCATGACTTTCAAGTTCATTGAGTCCCATCCAACATCAGGGGTGATTTAGCATGTTCACTCTGCTCATCGTTTGAATGCAGAAAATCTTGTATATGAGCCTTAAGACATTCAAATCAATAAAGCATTTGTGCACTTTATGAGAGGTAGCTCTCTGTGACAATGACTACGTTTACATGAACATCAGTAATCAAATTATTTGCCTTAATCTCAATAAGACAATAATATGATTAGGTGTTTACATGAGTTGCTTTTTGAATGATCTTTTCATGATCCCGTTTTACGTTATAGTGCATAATTTGATTGACGTCATTGCATCACCATGCTATCCACATTTACTCTGGTGTTACGTTTTTTACTTGTAGACTTTAACTGCAGTTTGGCACTTTCACTTTCAATCAGGAACATTTCCAACCCAGGCTCATTCTGAAAACGTAGTCCCATGGACGTTTCAGGAGACCGCAAAAAAACGTCCCAGGAAATACTTATATTTGCAGTTTTTGTTTTCGCGAATCTGCGAGAGGCTGCTGTGTGAACTTTTTCATGTCTCAAATTTCTCTTGTGAGTGCCATTCGCACCAGCTGTTCTCACGTAAATCCACCAGAGGCCACTGTCGACCGACTGTCTGTCTGACTGGCTGGCTGGCCGACCAAACGACTGACCCACTCTTCTCCTTCCCTAAACCCAACCAATTTTATCAATTGACCCGCCCACCCACTTACTTCCCCTAAACCCAGCCAACGATTTACAAAAGCCGTCCAGAAAAAGAAAAGCCCTCGTCTGGTTTCTACCACGTTTTCGGATTTTACCACATTCTCACTCTGTTGTTCACTTATTCATTTTATTTTTTTGGATTCTGTTTTTGTCTTACCTGATTTCTGCAACCGCTCTTCCCCGGACTCGAACCCCATTATCGTGGTCAACTCCTCTCTGCGTCTCAAGTCCGCCGACGTACACGACGAGCTAACGAGGCAAACTGGTGGCAGCAGGAAAGCCCTCCACACGGAAGTAAGCGGTCAGCTGGTAATCGCAAAGAGCAACAGCGTCATTCCGCCCGTAGCATTCGTTTAAAAAAAAAAAATGAAGTAATGACATACGTACCTTCGGCTACATAATTCGCGGTCTCCAGAAACGTCCACGGGACTACGTTTTTAGAATGAGCCTGTGTTGAACATTTCATGCATGCCCCCGTGACAATTGAGATATTGGATGCGAGTATAAACTGCTGGTTGTTTTAATGGAATTTCATAAAACCTCAGCATTTCACGATGCAGGTGTCTGTGGTCCTTCACTGACTCGATACGTGCAGAAAATAGTGTCAAACAGTCGTGTCTGTATAGACTATCCTGTCGCAAAATGCAGCGAAAATCCTACAGTAATAGTTTGATTAAGATGTTTACATGTTTGTACTGCACTTCAATAACGTGACTTAAATCGGCATACTCCACATGTCTAATTCGAATTTCTGTTTAGTTCTATTATGACCTTAATGGGATTAAATTTATGAAAAATCACTGTTTAGTTGGTAGACTCTTAATCAGAGTATTGTCTTAAAATAGGATTATAGGTGTCCATGTAAACGTACTCATTATTACAAATTGCAGAAATTAGGTTATTTTCAGGTCTTCATGCACTTGAATGGTTTAAAATCCCATAAAGTACCAAAGTTCTTTGTAGAGTAGTTTTTAAATCAAAAACACTTATAGTTAAGTCACATTACGTTTTACAATTTCTTGTATTTAAGTGTATTATTTCTTAAGTAACAAAACCTTTTGAGAAGTCTTTTTCAACAGCTGTGGTCATTATCAAGTGTTGTTCTATGTGTACTATGGCAGACAAATCTGAAAAAAGCATTACTAAACTACACCAGAAAGAAGAAAAGAGTTACCATCAATAACTTGTCTCAGTCGTTGATTGAGCTCGTCCACTTTGTTCTGTAACAGACAGAGCCACAGTGACTCCAGGTTATAGCCTCTTACAAGGGTCACTTTCAATGCCCTCTTCCCCCTACTTTTTGAACGCAACTGCAAAAGATTAAAGGTGAAAACCTCCAGCAAGAGATCGTTATCTAAACAAAGCAGTTTCAGAGTCAAATGGAAAATTATTTTAATCCAGCTGTATTGAAAATATCAAACAAATGCAGGTCAGGAATTTCAAACAGTTGCCTGAGCCTCAACTGATCTGGCATTTATCCAGGGATAAAATTAGACAGGATCAATCAGCAATTGAGTTCAACAGAATGACACAAAACTAGTAAATTAGAAAGCAACACATTAAATCTTGCCAAATATTTGTTGGTTGCATGTCCGGGTTTTTTAGAAAATTGAGATTGACAGGTTAGAGTAACGCACGCACATAACAAAACACAAAAGCATAGAGCACATGACTGTTTACATGTGGTAATAGGGACTTTTGCTTGACAATTTCTGTACACTTGGTGCTTTAACCCCTTAGCGTTCCTGAATTCTTGTAACTAATGGCTCAGTGTACTGTGGACAGAATGCTGGGACACTAATGAGTAGTACAACTAAATTTACTTCTATATTGCAATAAAATTCTAAAACAGTCAGTGACCTATGAGACCATTAGCACTTACATATTACATATATTGAGCCATAATATCATAGTCTAAAAATAAAGCAATTGTGATAAACAATATATCATTTGGTAGCTTTAAAATGTAAGTTTCCATATTAGTAACCCTATATTTCCTTTCTGTGGGGCATTTGCATGGGTTTACTCAGGGTGCTCTGGTTTACCCCAAAATCCAAAGACATGAGTTATAGGGGAATTAGGTGATAAACTATTAGAGAATGTGTTGGTTTTCATCAGCACTAGGGGGTTCATGAGTTTGGGCACTCTCAGTGCTGGATTATGGCAGAAAGAGCATCCGCCTGTTAAACATATGCAGAGTAATTGGTGGTTCATTCCGCTGTTCAGGCTAAGCTGAAGGAAAGTGAGCTACAATAATCCACTTGTAAAGGCATGAAAAACTAGCAAACTGTTAATTTTCATAGCACAAGTTCAAAAGATAACATCCCTTCAAAAATTGTATGAAATTTGTTAATGAAAATATCTCAAGTGGACCTATTATGCCCCTTTTTACAAGATGTAAAATAAGTCTCTAATGTCCCTAGTGTGTATATGTAAAGTTTCTTCTCAAATTCAAATGAGATTTTGCCCCCAGCCCTCTTTTCAAAAGAGCAAAGCTACAAATGCCTATGTGTCAGCATGGTGGAAGATTTAAAAACAAAACTAACATCCTATGCTAATGAGGGAGGACTTTCCCCTTCTGATGACATGTACAAAGGAAGAATGTCAATCAAAGTTTTTCTGCAGACTGTTTTCATGAAGAGCGATTATAGAGGATTATAGAGGATGATTGTTGATCGTGTACTGAAGAGGGGCCTCCTTTATATATATATATATATATATATATATAAGGGCGTGTGCTCTGCAAAGGTTAAGCCCTACCTGTGCAAGTGATTGCACCTATACCACATGTTTTTTGGGCTTGGGGGAAACCAGAGTAGCCAGGGGAAACACCACCAAACACAGGTAGAACATGCAACTTTAAACCTTTTTTTAAATAAATGTCTACTATGGAAAAAGCTTATCCATGCTTTTAGGACCTCTTGATTAGAATAATGTAATGAATTACTAAGAGGATGATCAGTAGGACAAATAAACAAACTCCAGCTTGATCAAAATGCAGCAGCTAGAGTGCTTACTAGAACTAGGAAATATGATACATTTTAGTTTGGATCTGACAGCATTGCATTGCCTCCCTATAAAACATTGTATACATTTTATTATCTTATTGATTACTTACAAATCCCTGAATGTCTTACCTCCCCTGTATTTGAGTAAGCTCCTACAATTGACAATTTATTATTCCTAGAATATCAAAATTGACTAGGTGGTGGATCCTTTTTATATTATATATGAACTCCACACAGAAATGCCTCCTGACCCAGCCAGGACTCAAACCAGTGACCTTCTTGCTGTGAGGCAACAATGCTAACCATTGAACCACCATGCTGCCCTACAGCTTAGACAGTAAACTGTAAAAGCAATAATTCCTAAGGGGCTGTTTACATTTGCCATCTTTTGCACACACAAGTTTATAATTTCCAATGGAGGTGCATTTTCCATGCGTGCCTTGTTGAAAACATATTCAACTTTTCAGAATACTGCAAATGCATCACAAGTCACGCGACAAGAACTGATCAATCAACTTCAAACTTTGTATGGAATAGGGGTGTGAACCTACACTGGTCTCACGGTTCGGTTCGATTAAGATTATTAAGCCATCGATTCGGTTCAATTCCATATCTCGGTGCATCACGGTGCACTGACGATGCTTTCCATACATAATTAGATTTTTTTTCTTTACAACAGAAGAAAAAAAATTGAATTAAAATCTATAAATATGTTTATATTTACATATTACTTCTAATACAATTTTGTCCTTAAATAGACGCAGTAAGATACATGAACTGTACCTTTAATTTTACCTGCTCAAAAAAAAACAACACTCTTTGTGAATGTTTTAGACAAAACTCTAATACATGCGCAGAAGACAGCACGAGCATTCATAACAAATAATGTAAATATTATCCCGCTTGCTTTTTGAGCGCTGGCAAGTTCTTACACCCCTATGATTGGTCATTGTCTTCACCCGCTCAACAGAAAGGGCTGCGCTTGTCTTTAGAAATGAAAGCGTTGTTCACCCATAAGTGACGCGGGAAAAACAGCCGCAGTTACAGTCTATATGCGCATAATATGCGGTTATCAGGTAATCCGTAATAGAATAAATACAATACAATAAACTCGCACCACAGGCACGCTTGTGTCTGGATCCACAAGTATCGCTTTAACAGAAACTTTACCTTACGGACATGCCAACAGGTCAAATGCCCTAGGCGTGTGTGTGTGGGGAGAGAGAGAGAGAGAGAGAGAGGCATAGATGGAGTTTTACAGCATTTTTCCCTAGTAGTGAAATCGCGGCTCGTGCTTTACCATTCCTCAGTGTCAGTGAAAGATCTGCTTTTTAAGTAGTAGGAGTGTTTTATTTACTCACCCTCGCCTCCTTCGCCATAGTATTCTACCGCGACATCGCGCATAGGGGATAAATGACGTCAGTGCGTAATAACCGGTTATAATCTATTACTGAACCGATATCGAATTGTCCCCATCTGCATCTCGGTGCACCGAAAAAACGATTCATTTTGACACCCCTAGTATGGAATATACACATTTCAATAATATCGGTAGACTAATTACCTCAGACAAACAAAGAGCACCTAAACACTGCAGTTCTTTTTAATTTTCTCCATAAATAAAACTTGTATCAGAGTTGCAGCAATGGTTTGTCAATTTGTCATCGACTTAGAGAACTGTTAATGGCTGCCAAGAAATGACAGACGGGGGAGATCTAAGATGGCGGCTTAGAGAATGGTCACGTTTATCAGACGGTGCATGCTTTGAGATTTAATTATCATTATTTTTGACGGAGGAGCTCATTATCCTCTGTGTTACTTGCAGCACACTTTGCTATGAATTTAGACGCATACTTTTTGAAGCAATCGATTGACATGCCTCAACGGAACACAAAAAAATCCAGCAAAACAGAGACAGAAAGTAACCGTCAGAATGATGATAATGCTACTATCCCCTCGGATGCTAACACTGGTGTCTCTGAACCTGGCACGCGGCAGGTTATTACGGAAATCACGGAAAACATATCCAAAATAATTAATGAAAAGTTGAGTCCACTCTCTCAACTATTGCAACAACAGAACGAAAAACTTGACGACCACGAAAAACGAATCGCCGAAACTGAAAACCGAATCTCCACCATGGAAGATGCTGCTGCCCCAGTCGATGGTAAATTACAGGTGCTAGAGAGGCGAATTCTGGAATTAACTGAACATTTGGACGATTTGGAAAATAGAGGAAGAAGGAAGAACATATGTATTGTTGGACTTCCCGAGAATGTAGAAGGTGATCGCCCTCTCAAGTTTTTTGAATCCTAGCTACCAAGCTCTCTGGGCATTCAAAAGAAATCCGACCGTATGAAGGGAGTTAGGTAGCGGGGACCAGGCATTGATGTTTGGAAATGCTAAAGTAAAGATTTTTCAAGATTTTTCTGCGGAAACAGTTTGACGAGGTCAAGAAGCTTTTGAGGACGGCCGGCGCTACTTATGCTCAGCTTTATCCTGCATCTCTCAAAGTTACACACCGGGGAATTACTGAAGTATTCCAGGATTTAGCTGAAGTGGACAAGTTTTTATCGTCACTGGAATGAATATCCACATATGTTTGACGACGATCTTGTTTCTATGCGTTTAGCTCCTTTCTATTGTCATGGCGACAACAAATGCCATGTGTGCGTATGCTGGTAGATTCTATTTTATTTCGCATCTCTGACTGGGTCTGTTAATAAGGGTCTGTATTCTTTCTTATGGGAAATCTTTTTGGTCGGATTTTGCCTTTATTTCTTTCATCTTCTACATGTCAGTTAGTATGCTTAGGATTTGCTCATCGAACGTTAATGGGATACATACAGCTGTGAACGTTAATATAGCCCTCCTTCAAGAAACTCACCTTGATGATAAAGAACACCTTAAGTTGCAACAGTTGGGTTTTAGTCAAGTTTTTTTTTTTCTCATTTACATCAAGGAGCCGAGGAGTGGCCATCCTATTCAAAACTCTTTACCATTTAGATTGGTAAATTGTATTAAAGATAAAAGTGGACGTTATTTGATTGTGACAGGTATGTTGCAAGGGGAAGAAATTGCTATTATGAATGTATATTTTCCCCCTGGTCATCAATGTGATTTTCTAACAAGTGCATTTGGTAAATTACTGGAATGCAACACCACTCATTCTGTTGTGGGAGGAGATTTTAATTGTCAGTTGAACCCACTTATGGACAAATTTCCTTCAGAGCTCTATAAATCAAACTAGGTATTGGAGATTTAACCCTTTAATTCTCAAAGATAGTAAATTTTGCTCTTATTTTATGTCAGAATTCCAGTCATTTTTTACTATAAACTCTTCTTCTACAAAAGATAAATCTCTGCTATGGGAAATGATTAAGGCTTTTTCAAGGGGCCTTATAATTTCTTATAAAGCTAGCAAGAGGCGGAGGCAAACAGAACAAAAAGAACATTCTAGATGCAAAACGTAAGCGGGCAGAAAGGGATTATGTCCAGAATCCTAGACCAAACAAATTAAAAGAAATTACTGCCTTACGCTCTGCTTTAGAGTCATTGCATATAAGGTCTGCTGAGAGGAAAGTTAGATTTGCTAAGCAAAGGTTCTATGAACATGGTGATAAGCCAGGGAAATACCTGGCTTATCTTACTAAGAAAAAAGCAGACTCTCAAATGATATCTTCTGTCAAGAATGATCAGGGGCATCCATCCTCTGATGTTACACTAATCAATAATACATTTGTTAACTTTTTTAAAACCCTGTATAAATCGGAGTCCCCATGTAACTCATTAGAACTTATGGATGTGTTTTTTTCTAAAATTAAATTACCCTCTATAGCTGAACATCAGAAACTTGCCCTTGATAGTCTTATTTTAAGGGAGGAGGTATTAACAGCAATCAGGAACCTACAGACTGGGAAAGCTCCTGGTCCAGATGGACTGAGTAAGGAATTTTACACAGAGTTTCAGAACATTTTAGTGGATCCTCTTTTAGAAATGTTCAATCATTCTTTAAAGAATGGTATTCTCCCCCCTTCTGTACGGGAAGCTAATATCTCTCTGTTACTTAAAAAGGGGAAACAACCAGCGGACTGTGCCTCTTATAGGCCAATATCCTTATTAAATTGTGACTTAAAAATTCTTGCTAAAATCCTTGCTACAAGGATTGAAGTTTTACTACCTCAACTTATAAAAGAAGATCAAACAGGTTTCATTAAGGGACGTAGCTCTGGTAACAGTATTCGCAGATTATTAAATATTATTGAACTTTCACATCTAAATTCGGTCTGGGTAATAATTTCATTAATTAGATCAAATTATTATATACTGGCCCTCTTGCTGCAGTAATAACTAATGGTCTGCGTTCTTCTTGTTTCAAGGTCAGTAGGGGAACTCTGCTGCCCATTGTCACCGCTTCTTTTTGCTTTAGTAATAGAACCTCTTGCTGAATCAATTAGGTCAGATTTAGGCATATATGGCTTAACTATAGCTGATAACCAGCATAAGATTAATCTCTATGCTGATGATGTTCTTGTTTTCTTATCAAAACCAGAAATATCTATAATTAATCTTATTGATGTTATTAAAAATGTTAGTGCCTTCTCAGGTTACAGGATTAATTTTAGTAAATCTGAAGCGATGCCTTTAGGTAGTCTACAAACTGTCCCGTCAAGTTCAATTTCTTTTCCATTTAAGTGGTCCCCACTAGGCTTTGTGTATCTGGGAATACATATAACCCCTAAATTTGACCAGATGTTTAAATCAAATTTTACCCCTCTTTTTAAGCGGATTAAACTTGATCTAGAGAGATGGAATACTCTTCCTATATCCTGGCTGGGGCGCATTGCTTTTTTGAAAATGAACATTCTTCCACGATTCAGATGATCCCAGTACTTTTTTTGCAGAAAACATTTAAAGATCTGGACAGAAGTTTTAATTATTTTATATGGGCTGGTAAAAGACCTCGCATTAGGTTTAATACATTGCGTCTACCAGTGGATATGGGTGGTCTTTGTCTTCCGGATATTAGAAGATATAATGGGGTGCCTATTTACGTTACATAAATACTTAGATCTCAAAAGACCCAGCCTCATTGTGGCTGGATATAGAGTCTTCTCAATCACAGGTTCCCCTTCGCAATTTGCTCTTTTTCAAAAGAATGAAGACTGTTAGAGTAGCTTCCACAAACCCTATAACTTTAAATTCTGTTAAGGCTTAGCATTCGGTTAGACGACTTGATGCTAAATCATGTTTAACATCAGTTTATACTCCAATTTGTAATAATCTAGATTTTCCCCCAGGTATTAGTGATTCACGTTTTCAACAGTGGGATCGTAAGGGACTTTCTAACTAAAAGATTTTTTTTTTGATAATAATGTTCTCATGTCTTTTAGTCAGATTTCACAGAAATATTCTCTTGATGGACGAGACTTTTTCCGCTATTTACAAATAAGAAATTATATTCAAAAGGATACAACACTTCTTACTAATTCAAGTTCTTCAGAAATTGAAAAGAAGCTTATTTGAGTTGCACTCGATTAAATCTATAAGTTCATTTTATAGTCTGTTATCGGAGTATGCTAATACAACTACTCATTCTCTTAAAATTATCTGGGAAAGAGAACTTAATATTCAAGTAGCAGATGAAGATTGAAATACGGTTTGGAAAAATGCAAAGAATTTGAGCATATGTAATAAAGTAAGAGCTATCCAACTTAAGATTCTTCATAGAGCTCATATTTCTCCTTTCCAGCGTAGTAAATTTAGAGCTGATTTCTCTCCACTCTGTCCCAAGTGCAAGACAGAAATAGGTAACCTTACTTACTTTTTCTGGTTTTGTAACAAAATTCAGAGGTTCTGGTTGGGGAAGAAGTGAGTAAAGTTTTGGGTGTTTCTGTGGTTCCAGATCCAGCATCATATTTGTTAGGAATGTCCCCTCCTGTAAGTCTTGATAAGTACAAAATGAGGCTTTTCAGTTCTTATTTTTAATGCAAGAAAATGTATACTTTCACAATGGATCTCAGATAAGGCTCCCTCTGTTAGGATGTGGCAGTTTTGTGTGCAGTTTTTCATAAAAATCTGGGAACCTTTCCTGGCATATACTGATTTTGATATTGCTTCTATCCTGACAAGAGGATTTATTTAAGAATTTCATGGTTGGTTTTATTGATTGTTTCACACTTACTAATAATACTTCAGTATTCTTTTAATTTTCCAGACCTACCGAACTCCCATGTAAGTATATGTGCACCTGTAAAGCCCTTTTTGTGTACGTGAGCTGAACTGTACCTTCTTGTTCGTTTTTTGTTTGTATTTTGTAAGGATCTTATTTTATTTTAATTATTTATTATTATTTGTGTATATATATATATATATATATATATATATATATATATATATATATATATATATATATATATATATATATAAAAGCAAAAACTTAATAAACATATATATATAAAAAAAGAAATGACAGACGCAATAGGAGCGTGAATGCAAATCGGGTTGAAATTGGTGGACAAAGCAACATGCACTTTTACACGCAATATGTGAATGGCCCCTAAGTCTGCTGAGGAGCTTCGGAATCTTCCAGGCGGAAAAGGTAGCTTACTGCAGGTAGATGTGGTTTATGTAGAGGGAGGTAACTGCTACATACTGTATTTTAGTCTCAATTGGCAGACAGGCTGTCATTGGTATTTCCACAATTGGTCATGTCTGGGACATTTCCATAGTGAGAATGATAATAGCGAGATAACGAACAGATGTTAGAAATAGAACCACATTAGGTGAATTTGATCAAATTTGATGTTTAGTTTGACACTATTGATCAGTTAAACAAAGACGTTTATGAATCATTTCAGAAGTCTTAACTTATTAGCCATAATCTAGCCCCCCCCCTACAACTTTATCATCTCCAAACCACCCCAATTTCACAACCCCCACCCCGCTCTACAACTTTGACATCTCTCCACCTCCCTGTTTTCCACATTTGTCGTCACTTCGCCCACCACATCCACACACCCCTCAGCCACCACAATTCAACCATGACAACTCTACTTAGGCTATACTTTCAGGGGGCCCAATTATGAATTTTCACGCATGGGGCCCAGGATTGTTAACTATGCCACTGGTTTAGCGTACTTTATGGCTTTGAGGGTTTCAACAATTATAAATAAACTGTGATGATACAATAATAATAATTGGTTTTAAAATCTTCAAAAATAAACATTTCAAAGAAAACAGTAAAAACACTGATTATTCCCTCACTTTATTGCTGACCTTGTCTTCACAAGTGCAGCCCAGGTCATCATTAATAGCTATGACTGGTCCTGCAGGGTTTGGCTTGGTCACTTCTTCAGGCATGTTGGGTATGTATACAGGGGTCCTCAGGAGCTGGTTAAGACTACCATGTGTACCATTGTTAGGGGCTGGCTTCAAGCCAAGGAGATCTGAAAAGCATTGAGGTAAACTATCGGTTATTGGCGCTAACACACATTGTAAAGCATAAAACAATCATGTTACAGTTGTCAAATATGCATCTTCCATTATATATCAAATACACAATAGACAGCATGCTTTATGTGGGTAACTTACCATTATGATTATTAAATTATGCTTTAAGTAGGAATGAATTTAATTGAATAATACATTTAAATGAATTATTGTAGTTACATTTACACCAAAATCATCTACTTTTAATCAATTATTTTCCTAAACATCTGATTACTCATGACATACAGACACTTTACATAATATACCACAAATATATTATTCCAAAAAACTGTGCATGCAGAAATGAGATCATTACAGGTAATAACATGGTGCTAGATGTTATTATTTAACCAAACTTTTCTCACCACACATAATATTATAAAGCTCAATATTCTCGAATGGTGGGATTTTGGTTTTGAATTTGAAAGCTGGTCCATATCCAAGGAAAATTGTCTGAAAAAAAAAAACACCAAAGTAAGTGACTAAAATACTAAAAAAAATAGACAAAAACAGTAAGATGGAATATACTAAAATAGACAAAAAACTAAAATTGCTGCAAATATTTAAGCTGTAGCTTGAATAAACAAAGCAAACAACAAACCTGCATGCTATTGATCTTATTGTCATATCCGTGATCACCAGCAAACCCACATTTTTCATGATTCCTTTTTGTTTTCATGATTTTCCTGTATAAGACACAAAAACAGAAATGGTTGTAAAATCCCACTAAAAAAGACATGGTGGAATAAACCGCCAATTAATTAATTAGAGCCCAGCAGCTCCCGGTGTTACAACCTCTCTTTAAAAATGGCTCGTTTTGGACAGAGAGAAAGCCACATAAAAAAATTAGTAATCATAGTAATCGTTTTTTTAAATCAAATTATTTTTTACCAGAAAAACCAAAAATAACGATACCATCCTTACCCCAAAACAACAAATAAACGAATGAAATAATAAATCTCCAAACAAACGAAAAATTAAGAAAAACACACAAAACAATGCTGGCTGGTTCAACTAAAGCTGTCTTCTCCTTTCGCCTCCTTGTTGGCGTCTTTTAAACTCTCCCAATCAGTCCCAACATGACAAGCAGGTGCATCCACCCACGGACGAGCCCCGGGAGTGTGGCGGAAAGGTCTGGGCCGGTCTGCTGGTGCTGCGGGAAGGCAGGTCACATACAGGAGAACTGTCTAGCAATGGAGATTGGGGTGTTGATCCGCATGCCCAACACGCTAGTGGCCTTCCCCGGTTGCAATGGCACACACCAGATACCTGTGAGTATCAGGGGTGGTATTTATCCGGCATTGGTAGATTTAGGGTGTAACCAAACCTTCATCCACAAAAGCCTGATGCAAAACAAGGCATTGGATAAAAGCCGCATGTTTCGGGTGAGGTGTGTACATATAGTGTGGAGGTGGTGGTTAGTCCGCACCTCAAACATCCAATAATATTGGGGACAAATTGGCCAAATTTGAACAAATTAATTGGAGCGTTATGAGCGGATGGTTCCTGGGGAAAAGAGAAGATGGATGTTGTAGTAGGCGCTTAGGTGGGGGGAGCCCTTCCGGACCTGGCTGCGATTGCGTCAGAGCATAGGGTTGGCGTAGGGGTAAGGGTTTGCACAGATTTCCCTCTGGAACAATCGCGGGATGCCACACTGCGCGAACTTTATGAATTATTGACCATTAAATATGTTCGCACTAGTGTCTATTATCCACGAACAGACAGCCTGATCATACGATTTAATCGCATACTTAAGACAATGATTCTTAAATTTGTTCACGAGGTGTGGTTAGAGCCTCTATTGTTCGCAGTGTGCGAGGTTCCCCAAGCCACCACTGGGTTTTCCCCCTTTGAGCTCCTCTATGGCAGACAGCCCCGTGGGGTGTTGGACGTCATAAAAAAGGCTTGGGAGGACGAACCTTCTTCAAGTAAAAATGAACTCCAAAATATTCTGGACCTTCGATCAAAATTGCACACATTGGGGCGGCTCTCTCAGGAGAATTTTCTCAAGGCCCAGAATGAGCAGCGCAGACGGTATGATAGAGGGCAAAAACTATGCAAATTTGCACCAGGAGATAAAGTGCTTGTACTGCTTCCTTCATCCAGCTCCAAATAACTCGCCAAGTGGCAAGGACCGTTCGAGGTCACACAACAAATTAACAATCTCGATTATGAATTGATTCGCTCGGACAGGAGTGGGGCATGTCAAATTTACCATCTCAACTTGTTAAAACAATGGAGCGAGCCAGAGTCTATGATGCGGGCGACAATGATTTTCAATGAGGATGACCTGGGGGTGGAGGGGTTGTGTAACATCAGCAGACGAAAGTTTGCAGACGTGTTCTCGCCCCTGCCAGGGCAAACCAACTTAATTCAGCACTGAGACCGAAAGGTGTAATAGTGCAAACCTGGCCATACCATTTACCTGTGCTCAAAAAAAGTTTTTTTAGAAAGAATTGAAGAATATACTAGATATGGGAGTAGTAGAGGAATCTCACAGTGACTGGGCCAGCCAAAAACAGGCGGCTCGGTACGGTTCTGTGAAGACTATCGCAAATGAAATGATGTGTGAAAATTTTACGAATATCCAATGCTGCGAATTGACAAGTTGCTCAACCCGTTGGGTGCAGCTCATTTTTAATCGACACTGGATTTGACAAAAAGATACTAGCAGATCCCCTTAATGCCTTTATCCAAAGAAAAGACAGACTTCATGATGTCTGTTTGAATTACATTAATTTGTGACAATTCAGTTCGGGTGTTTCAGGGAGCCAGCAACATTTCAGCATCTTATAGACAAAATCCTGAACCAGCACTCAGCATATGCCACTGCATACTTTGACAACATAATTATTTTCAGTAATGATTGGCAGCGTTATATACAACATTTGATGGGCAGTGTTAGGGACGCTGAGAAGGCTTGACCAACCCAAAGAATTGTGCAATTGGGCGGGTGGAGGTGAGATATCTGGGCCTCCACTTGGCATGGGAGGCCCGACGGGGTAAGGAGGGGTTGGGGGTGGGGGGTCAGATTCCTGTCAAAAGAGAGAAATGGAGAAGGAGAATAGTAGCCGGTAAGCAGGTCAAATTAATAAATGACAGCTGTGTCTTTGTAGTGATTGTTCAGGAGAGATGGCATAAAAACTGTTGGCTGGAAACACTGAGGGAGAGAAAGCTAGAGGGGAAGCAGAGATGGCACGAGTCTAGGGGGCAGAGTCAGTTTATGTTCCGTTTGTTTGAAAAAGACAATAAAAAGAAACTTTTGCTTACCCTGAATATTTCGCTGACCTGTATTTTTCCTCACCCGAGGAGATAAAACTATATTACATACACTAACTCGTGAACCCCCAAACACTCATGCACTCTTATTGACACACACACACACACACACACACACACACACACACACACACACACACACACACACACACACACACACACACACTCACTCACTATGGCCAGTTTCTTCCATTCTCCAATACCACAGGTCTTTGGATTTGGGTGAAACCAGAGCCTCCGGAGAACCCCAGGTGAAGACAGGAAAACATGCAAACTCCACACAAAAAATGCCACCTGGCCCAGCCAGGACTCAAAAGCTAGTTTCTGTACATTGTGTCTTTTATATCCATAACTATGAACGTTACTAACTATAGGGTATTTCTCAGTTTCCTGTAAGGGTGACAGGAGAGAACCGTGTCTGTGTATGTTTTGATGATTTGCCTTCCAATTTTAAACAGAATAAAGGAAACAAAGAAAATGTACGTTTTTTGTTTGCTCACAAAAAAAAACGAAAAAACGAGATTTTGGCTCAATTTTTGTTTTTTTGGTTTAGGGTAGTAAAACAGATAAACAAATTTAAATTTCAATATACACATGTAGGCGATGCTGAAATGCCCATTTTCCTCTGATTGGTCAACCAAATCTGAGTTTGTGATGTCGCCCTTAAAATAACCATCCTCTGTGGCTCAGCACCCAAAGTTTTTAATTATTATTATTTAATTTTCTTATATATATATATATATATATATATATATATATATATATATATATATATATATATATATATATATATATATAAGACCTTAATTTCCCGGATTTTAATTTAAGACTTTTTAAGGACCCGTGGGAACCCTGTGCTCAGATAAACATTCTTCATACTGCTGTAAAGTGACGACTTTATTTAGGTGATTTATAATCATTTGGTACGGTAATCCACCTCTATTCTTAAGTTTGCATTGAGATAGTATGGAATGTACTTGCACAAATAATTGATTCTGCGTTCGGTGTGAACTAAGCATAAAAGGCTTTTATCATCACCTGTTGCTTGGGCATGCCCTTAATAGAGTGCATTTTTGCATTCTCCTGTGGACAGTTTTTCTTTAAAACAGGGGAACAAAATACATATGCATGTGTAAACACGCCCACAGTTATAAAATGATCTCAAAACCAAGCAACCTGTTCGCCCCTCAGCTGTCAATGCACCTGACGTGAGCATGACTGTGTCATTGCCCCACTCCTGCATCTCGACGCAACCGACAATTAAGTAAACCTTATTTTGATATTACTTGTCAAATTGCCACAATTGACACTTATTTCACTGTGTTTTACCAAATTACTTATATTGTTTGCCCACTGTTACTACACTGTAAACTTGTTGCTAAAGACCAAGACCCTGCTAAACCTTTACGCTTGAGCAGAGCTTGTGTTACAATGCAATGAAAAACGCCATTTTGCATAAGTATGAGTTAGTCTCTTTGGCATATGAGGTCATCCTAACATGGGAGGATTGTCATTACATCATCGCAGATGACGTCATTACATTGTAGCATTAAAGAACCGGTGATCTAGTGTTTTCAACTGGTTCATTGAAACAAACTGTCCAAAAGATCTGGTTCGAAGAAAAGATTTGAAATTCCTTTCACTAAAACACAGCTTTCAAAGGATTAGCTCATGGGTGCCCAAGCACTCACATTAAACTTACATTACATTTTTAAAAAAGTAACTCAAATATTATTACTTCATTTTGAAAAGTAAGCATTACTTTACTCAACCTTTATATGCTCCCTCTGAGCCAAATAATGAGAAAGAACCAAATCTCCTACCACAGCTATGCTGATGACACTCAGAATTACTTAGTCTTACTGCCTAATGACTACAGCCCTATTGACACCCTCTGCCAATGCATTGATGAAATGAACAGTTGGATGTGCCAAAACTTTCTTCAGTTAAACAAAGAGAAAACTAAAGTCATTGCGTTTGGGAACAGAGATGAGGTTCTCAAGGTGAATGTGTACCTTGGCTCTAAAGGTCAAACAACAAAAAATAAGGTCAAGAATCTTGGTGTGACTCTGGAGTCAGATCTGAGTTTCAATAGTCATGTCAAAGCAGTTACTAAATCAGCATACTATCATCTCAAAAACATTGCAAGAATCAGATGCTTTGTTTCCAGTGAAGACTTAGAGAAACTTGTTCATGCTTTTATCAGCAGCAGGGTGGATTACTGTAACGGCCTCCTCACGGGCCTTCCCAAAAAGACAGTCAGACATTTGCAACTCATCCAGAACGCTGCGGCCAGGATTCTGACCAGAAGCAGGAAATCAGAGCACATCACACCTGTCCTCAAGTCTCTACACTGGCTCCCAGTTACATTCAGAATAGATTTTAAAGTATTATTACTTGTCTATAAATCACTAAATGGCCTAGGACCTCAATACATTACAGATATGCTCACTGAATACAAACCTAGAAGAACACTCAGATCTCTAGGATCATATACTGTAAACTAGAAATTCCAAAAGTTCAGTCAAAGCAGAGTGAATCGGCTTTCAGCTACTTTGCCCCTCGCTGCTGGAATCAACTTCCAGAAATGATCAGATGTGCTCCAACATTAGGTACATTCAAATCCAGACTGAAAACACATTTGTTTAGCTGTGCCTTTACTGAATGAGCACTGTGCTACGTCCGACAGATCGCACTATTATGTTTTTCTCTTTTTCATTCTTTTACAACCTGTTTTTATCTGTTTTTTTATTATCTGTTTTTATTTATTTTTTTTCTTACACTTGTCTTTTATTCCTGTTTATGTAAAGCACTTTGAATTGCCACTGTGTATGAAATGTGCTATATAAATAAACTTGCCTTGCCTTGCCTTACTCGTTAGAAAAGTAATATTATTACGCAACTTGCGTTGCATTTAATGTGTTATCCTCAACATTGGTCTTTAGTATGCCTAGTAAGAGGTTCTGGGGTCTGTTGTTTTTTTTATTACACTACTACATTAAGTCAATAATTTGCAGTCCACAAATATCACTATTATATATCAGCAGTTTAAGAGGTTACAGATGTTGTATTGACTGTAAAATAAGAAAATACACATTACTTACCGTGCAATGTGCCATTTCCTCTCAACCATCAAATGAATCTCCTCAATTCTGTCGTTATTGGCATAGTGCAAACGTTTGGGAAGATGCTGCTTTAAGTATGGCTTGAAGTGCTGGTCTGGCTTTTTACACTGTAGGAAAACCAAATTTTTTTTTATTGAAGTTAAGGTGCATTCTATAAATGTGTACTGAGATTTCCAGAATTAATTTTAGTTTAAACCATTCAAACACTCAATATACAGTGGTCCCAAAGGTATTTTTTAAAGTATAGTTCTAGTCTTTGATTATGATTGGTTGAGCCATGTACAAAGCTGTTTACTATTAAAGCTGTAAACTATTATACATATGTACACCTATGACCAATTTTTATAGCTTGACAACCACTTTTTTGCAAATGGAAACATTTTGAGGAACTTTTGGCAGAAGAATAATGTCTTCATTATTATTTTTATGATTAGAAATGTATCATTTTTTAAATGAATATTTATTAAAAATTGTATTAATAATGTCCACAGCGAAATTAATCACCAATTAATATGGAATGTTTTATGAGGTAGACGCCCTTCCAATCACAACCCAGCATTGAGACTACACTAATCAGTGCTGGGAATCACCCATAAATACACCACAGTCAATTTAGCTAAGCAAGTTCACCTATACCATGTCTTTGGACTGTGGGGGAAATTGGAGCACCCGAACCCACACTAACACGGGGAGGTCATGCAAACTCTACACAAAAATACAATGTGGCCAAGCCGAGGCTCAAACTAGTGACCTCCTTCCAGTGATGCAATAGTGCTAACTACTGAGCCATCGTGCCGCATATTAAATATATTGTGTAATAATTTTTATAATATAAAAATATTTTTTAAAATAATGAATTAAATTAGTTGACCTCAGGCTCACAAGCAAGTTACATTTGGGGCCCACTGTAAGCTTTTGAAAAGCAAAATTAATTTACAAATTATACTATAAAACATTTTAGAGAATGTCACTTACTGTCAGGTTTGCCACAACTGCTTTTGCATCAACTAAAATGAGAGAAGGGAAAAGAGAGAAAATGATTTTCTCAGTGATTAGTACTCTGTAACTGTGATATCAGTGTGATATATATATTGAACTAAGTTTTGATTTCAGACTTTCATTTCTGCAGTGAGATTTTGCAGGTTTATATAGGAAATGTAAGGCTTACATTTTAAAGACCAAGTAAAGCAAAAGTATGGAATAAATTAAATACAGCTTATACCATATGCTCTGAAAACCTGGTATAAAATGTGTTTACTGTGTGTGAAAAGGCATAGCCCACCATATCATAAACTTTTTGGAGAAACACTTGAGAGTAAAGTTAATAATGCCACAATACCATTGGCCCTCACAACTAGAGATGAAGGAAATAATGCACCTTGTAAGTTGTATAAATAGCCTAAAATTATTTGTCACAACATCACCTTAGGGCGCACTCACATTAGGTACAGTTACCTTGAACTGTGCCAAAGCGCGATTGTCTCCCATCCCCTCTCCCCCTCGGCCTGCACTTACATTGCATTTTTACCTACCAGACCTGAGCACGCTTACATCATTGATGATGCGACTGTTCAGTTTAACAGGAAGAGAAGCAATCTCACTCAGCACAGTGGAGATTGCTTTAGTCATATCGTTTTGTAATATTTTTAGTCGTTTGGGATGCAGTCAAACACTTTGCCAAACAGATCCACCACTTTTGACGCTCATAAATTATCATAAGTCCTCATGCTGCAGGTATTAGGAGGTTTCCTGAAGGTGTAGCTGACGTGCAGCAAGGGTTTTGCGTTTATTGAAAATTAAGAATGATTATGAATGTCTTCAGTTTTGGGCTCAGGCACGCTTTGTACTCACACTACAAGCGTACTGCGCTAAAGCCCAAGTGAACCGTGCTCTGGCACACCTCTTCCAACCGGGCCAGGGCTGGCCAACTGAACTGCACCTGAGCCCGATTCAAAGCACTCACACTTCTCAAACCAATTGGGAAATGCACCTGGGCATGGTTCAGATAGCATAGTGTGAGTGTGCCCTTAATGTGAAAGGGGACACCTCAGAACAAAGGCCAAGTCAGAAATGAATTACCAGTAAAAGAGTCTCATCTTAACATTCTCTTAACTCTCAGGAACAAAGCAATAATGGTAAAAAGGTGCCATGACCACACCTGTTCCTGCTGTGATATCTGCTACAGTACATCATTTAGGCACCCAGGGGAGCAAATTGTCCTCACAGTTACCCTTTTTTCACCAAAGCAGTTTGAGAATAAATGGGTAGTTTTAATTATGTTCTTTGTCTTTTGACACTCAAAGCACCAGCTCAGAATAATAAAAAAAAATGGTTCATAAGTAGAACTAAAACATTGCTGGTCTAGTGCAGAGGGCAGGGTAACCATGACCAACAAAGCAAACAAAAACATTTGACCACCAATTTTTAAATAACAGCTAAAAATGTTAAAATGTTTATAATATCCATCTATACAAATTATGGCAAGATGCAAGACCATGTTGAATTAACTGTGTTTAATGTTGATGCAGGTTCTCAAATCCATGACCATTAGCAATTTAATGTCCACCATTGTTGATGGTGTGTTTGTATTTGCCACTTCTGTAATATCAGTGTAATATCATTCAGTTCCAAAAGAATTGTCCATGAAATGAATGGCTTAACTGACTGCTTAATTTTGTTCTCAAATACAATTGGTTCGAGAGGTGGGTTCACCATGACAATTGCAGTATTCTACTAGTATAGTCATGAGGAGCACTTCACACTTTGTATAAACAGCCTTACAATTTCTCACAGTAAATAACAGGCTCACAATTTTTTTTACATTTCTTCTGCATTTGTGTCAAAGATTGTAGTTTTAAGGGTGTAAATGGGAAAAATGTGGCCAATCAAACTTCATATATATATATATATATATATATATATATATATATATATATATATATATATATATATATATATATATATATATATATATATCACTGTCTTATTTATAAAGACAGCACCTATTTAAAATCTTGTTTTGAGGATTCAGGGTATATAAACAGCAAGACGGCAGGAGCAGTTCAGTTCTTTTATAATCTCCGACTGAGTGCAATGCATAATAAATAATTTGTTTTAAGTATATCTAAAAACATTTAATCTAAATCAAGACCATGTGTAATAATTTTTCTCCAATCAAGTTCAACCTGAAAATTGAAATAAAAAAAAGTCACAGTGTGATCATGAAGTTGGTCTTGCTGAATTAAGGGGCAGCATTGGAGGCCTCTAATCCTAGGAAAAAACAAACAAATAGAAATTTATTGAAATTGAACACTTGCTAGGAGTTTTTTAAATCCATATTTACTCTGAACACACCTAGGTTAGTTTCTCCTGGGGCCAAGGTTGAAGGGCAGGGGTGTCAAACTGGAGGGCTGCAGCTCTGCACAGTTCAGTTCCAACCTTAATTAAAAACACCTGATCAAAGTCTTTCAGGCTTGTTTAAAACCTACAGGTAAGTTTGCCGGAGCAGGGTTGAAATTAAACTGCGCAACTCTGCGGCCCTCCAGGAACTGAATTTGACACCCCTGAAGTAGAGGGTGCCCGAATGGTAATATAAAGTAGGGGAAAGTGAAATCAAAACTGTATTCATGATGGCCATCAAATAGAAATCAGAGTGTAATAAGGGAATATATATATATATATATATATATATATATACATATAAAGTGGGGTAGGAACAAAAGGAAGGCAGGACTGTAGAAAGGGAAATTTCAGCTGAGTGCACACTCACAAACTGTGTACTGGTGGAAAGATCACCGAAGGGAGGGTTCAAGAATCATTTTCCAAACTGCATGGCATGTGCTTGTCACAATTCAGGAATTGTGTTTACCTGGATACCTTTTTTTGTATTCAATTGCCTGATTTGGTCAACCAGTTGAAATTTATTTTGTGTGTACTTTCACTTTTGGTTACTGATCTAAACTTGTCCTCAATAATAAGGACAACATGGCGGTGCATTGCAAGGCTCTGCGTCTCTCCAGTTTTTGCAATTTTGCAGTATTTTTCCTGCTCATTTTGGGTCTGTTCATGCAGAACAGTAGTGCCTTTACATCGTACACCCGACAGGAGATGTTGGATAATGGTTTGTACATTCCTGACAGCTTTATGGACAATCTTTGACTCATCCCTGAGATCGCCAAAACACCCGAGGCTGAGCACCCTGCCCGGCCAGGCGGAAGTGCTTAAAGGCAGCGTTGAGACCGTAAACAAAGACGGGGAAAAAGCGGTGTAACTCTAGCTGAGCACCACACATCCCGGGCAGACAAAACAGCAGATGACTTCGGTAAGACCAGAGGTGAAGGATTTATGTTAACAAAGATTGGTGATTTAACTCTGTTATCGTCCACACTGGACCCAACCAAGCTTGTCTACTGTGACAACAGGAGCACAGAAGGTGCAGTCTCCATAGCACTGCACTCTGTACTCACACACTTGGACAATAAAAACACTTATGCACAAATGCTGTTTGTTGACTTCAGCTGTCACAGTCATACCCTAGTTAATTATTAAACTTGGAGAGTGTACAGTGATCGGTCTTATCAGCAACAATGATCAGACTGCCTACAGGGAGGAGATACAGCATCTGGCCACTTGGTGCACAGACAATAATTTGCTCCTTAACACCACTAAGACCAAGGAGCTCATTGTGGACTTCAGGAAGGGATGAGTAGGCCTGCATGATCCCATTCACATCAATGGGAGGGCTGTTGAGCCTGTCTCATCCTTCAAGTTTCTGGGAACTTACATCTCAAAGGACCTGTCCTGGACCACCAACACCTCCAACCTGGTCAAGAAGGCTCACCACCGCCTCTTTTTCTTAAGGCAACTTAAGAAGACCCATCTGTCCTCAGCCGCCTTGGTAAACATCTATTGCTGTGCAATAAAGAACATATTGACCAACTGCATCACAGTCTGGTATGGAACCTGCTCTATCCCTGGGCAATAGGCAATGCAGCAGGTGGTGAAAACTCCCCAACGTTTTACAGGGACTCCACTTCCAGCTATTGAGGACATCCAGAAGAAACACTGTCTGCACTGGGCACGCAGTATTCTTAAGGACTTCTCTCACCCTGCTCACAGACTGTTTTCTATCTAGCCTTCCGGCAGGTGCTTCAGGATCCCTCAGACAAAACTATCAGACTGAGGAACAGCTTTTTCCCCAGAGCTGTCTCCCTTTTGAACTCTGCCCCCCACTGACTCTTTAGCCCCTTCATACACCCCCACACTCTCCTCATAACTTTCACTCCCCATAATCACTGCATTATTTAATGTTTGTACATTTAAAAATGACACATATTCATTGCACTACATTGCACTAATTCATTTTGAATTGTACATACCCACTGTACATATTGTCAGGACACACTGAGGACTGGACACAGGAGGGATATATGTGAACTGGTATTTATTCATTAAGTCATTAAATTAAGTTAGGATTGAGTTCAGAGAGAGTTCGTTGTAAACAAGGAAGTTCGTTGTTAGCATGGAAGTTTGTTGCAGATACACAACACACTTAACTTAACCATAGGAGACGAAGAACATAGAATGCACTGGTTTACAGGGATCAAGGAAACACAGGAGGGAAACGAGGAGACAGTGAAGCAGGAGAAATGCTGAGTATGGATCGGGCGATTCTCATGGATGTGATGACAGAGGTAGAGTGAGCAGAGGTGCATTACATCGTGTCTGTGTGTGTCTGTGCGCAGGTGTTGCTAATCAATAATCAGGAGAGTCAGAGGGAGTGCACGTGGGTTCAGGTGAGTCTGATGGATCCAGCAACTACTTGACATTACACCCTCCGCCAGGGGCGGCTCCTGACACCCTAACATGATGCCAGGGTCTTCCACGACTTCGAGGGGCCGGCCAGTCTGGGTGGGTTTGGTGTAAGTCATCCAAGAGTTCCAGGACATCGGGAGGAGGGGGCACTGTATCAGCTCCAGGGGGCTCTGTGGTGGGAGAAAAACAAGGCTTTAATAATGATACGTGAAACGTGGGGTGAATTCGGTGAATTCTGTGTTGGTTCTTCGGGAATCTGCGAAGCTCTTGTTCCATCTCACCGCTCGTTAAAGTTGGATGTAAGCTGAGTCCCACACTCTCTCGCTCACCCAGAACCTGTAGTCTACAGCTGGAACCTCCGAGGGTTACTCCGTCCATGGGAACAGGGGTGGTTGGTTACAGAGCATGCACTGGAATAGTGTTAATTCAGTTGACTCTTGACGGAGGGAATTCTGTGCATACTAGGCCCAGGGGAGGAACCGGCTCCAGCTGAACTGGTCCTACTGGCAGTATGACCGGAGGTAGCGTCTGAGTTCCTGGATCTTCCGCTCAACCTGGCCATTTGTCTGGGTGTGGTAACCTGAGGATAGGTTGACAGACACACCAAGGAGTTTAAAGAATGCTTTCCAGAAATGGGAAATGAATTGAGGACCCCGGTCCGATACTGTCTCCTCGGGAATCCCAAAGTTTCTAAACACATGATGGAATAGTCTTTCAGCTGTGTCAAAGGCGGTAGGCAGACCCTTGAAGAAAATTAATCGACAAGCCTTTGAGAAATGATCCACCATTACAAGAACACGAGTGTTACCATCAGAGTTGGGGAGGTCAGTGATGCAATCCCCCCCTACGTGGGACCAGAGCCAAGGAGAACAGGAAGGGGCATATGTTTCCCTCTGGGGAGATGACGGGGAGTATTAGACATGGCACAGACTAAGCAATCTTGGACGTACCTGTTGACATTACCAATCATACTGGGCCAACAGTATCGAGCTTGGATGAGCAAGAGGGACCTCCTGCTGCCTGGGTGTCCAGAGCCCGGAATTTTGGGTGTCATGCCCAGAAGGTTTTCCCTGATAGTAGAAGGTACATATGTTTTACCTTCTGGGCATTCCAGCGGAGCGGGTTCCTGGAGAGTGGTGACATGGATATCCTCCTCCAAGGTCCATCAGATAGGACTGACGATTAAGGCTGGAGTGATGATATGTTCAGGTTCTGTTGGGACGTAATGGAGTAGTTGAAACGGGTCAGGAACAGCGCCCATCTGGCCTATCATGGATTTAGCTTCTCTGAGGTACTGTAGATTGTTGTGGTAAGGTATCACAGTGAATGGGTGTTCAGCTCCCTCCAGCCAATGGCGCCCCTTTCCAAAGCCAGCTTGATGGATAATAGCTCTCAATTTCTGACATCATAATTTTGGTCTGCCGGAGACAACTTTTTGAAGTAAAAGGCGCAAGGGTGGAGGCGTGGAGGCTCACCAGACAGCTGAGAAAGAACAGCCCCTACTCCTGTGGCAAAGCCATCAACCTCTACAGTAAATCGACGCTGCGGATCTGGGTGTTGCAGGAGAGGGGCTGAGCTGAAAGTGTCCTTTAGCTTCTTGAAGGCTTCGTGGGCAGACTAATTGGAAACTAGGGACTACCAAAGGAGGGAGGTCAAAGGAGCAGAAAGAGCGCTGTAGTTCTGGATAAATCTTCAGTAGAAGTTTGCAAAGCCCAAGAAATGTTGGAGATCCTTTAATGAGTAAGGTTGTTGCCATTCTCTGATGGCCTTTACCTTCCCTTGGTCCATCTGGATGCCTTCGGTGGAGATGATATAGCCCAAAAACTGCACGGAGGTTTTATGGAACTCACATTTCTCATGCTTTAGGAAGAGCTGAAGAGCTCAGAACTTGGAGTATCTTAGTGAAGTGATGGCAATGTTCATTCAGGTTTCGGGAGTAAATGAGGATGTCGTCGATGTATACGATCACAAATTTATGGAGAAATCTTGAAACACTTCATTCATGAAGGTTTGGAAGACGGCAGGTGAGATGAACAGGCCATAGGGCATTACCCGGTACTCATAGTGGCCAGCAGGTGAAATGAAAGCCATCTTCCATTCATCTCCAGCTTGGATTCGGACAAGATTGAATGCACTCCTCAGATCTAACGTAGTATAAACATGGGCTCTCTGCAGTTCTTCAAGGGCTGCTGGGACCAGGGGGAGCAGATAGGGCTAAGGAATGAGAATACAGGGTCGAAGACCTCCATCCTTTTTACTCACAAAGAAGAAACTTGAAGCTGCCAGTGAGGTGGATGGTTGGATAAATCCTCGATGGAGCATCTCTAACACATAATCCTCCAACGCCTTGCGTTCCGGGATGGACAACGAGTATATCTTTCCTTTTGGTAGTTTAGCACCAGGCAGCAAGTTGTTGGCGCAGCCCCATGACCGATGCTATGGTAACTTGGTGGCTGCATGCTTGCTGAACACATACTCAGGTGGGACCTTCTGGGAAGTGGAGACTTAGGAGCTTTCGATACTCGTGGTGGCCACTGGGAGTGGCATTGCCAAGGAATCTGGGGGTTTCACAGGAATCATACAGTTTTCAAGACATTCACTACTCCACTGTAATCTTTCGCTACCATCCCACCTAATTCCTGGGGAATGACAAGATAGCCATGGACGTCCCAGCATGATATTGATGATGGATTCCTTCAGTAACAGAAAACTAATTATTTCCTTGTGAAGACATCTGATCTGCAGTGTAAACTAAAACTAACTAAAAAAGGGGAGTGATATCTGACTTTTCCTCATCCCAGTGGCTTTCCTTGTATGGTTTCGACTGAATACTATACAAGGTGACGGGGTAACTGGAGTTGGTGAAGACAGGTTTGAGAGATGAAATTGCCAGAAGATCCGGAGTCAATGAGAGCTGAGACAGAGCATGAAAAGTCTGAGGTGACTAATATGGCATGAGTAAGTGTAAGTTTAGACACTTCATCATTGACATGAATTGTACTCACCACGGGACGAGGGGTTTTTTAAGGGGCACTCCTTGAAGAAATGACCAGACTTTCCACAGTAAAGACATTCTCCTTGTGACATCTGTCTGGATCGCTCGGTTTTAGAGAGGCGAGAGGAATCTATTTGCATGGGTTCTGTACTGGAGGGCAGGCAGCACTGGAAGCGAACTGGTGAATGGTTTCGGGGCTGTGACAGGCTGCTAGTCATTGAGCTACTCGGTTGGTGCGTTGGAGGATATTTTCTTATATGATGCTATCATCATATATTGCCATAGTAGACCGGAGGTTGGCATTTAACCCTTGTCAAAAAGCACCAATGAGGGCTGTCTCATTCCAGCCACTAGCCGCCACCAGAGTGCGGAATTGGATGGTGTATTATGAGATGGAGGAGCTTCCTTGTCGCAGACTAAACAGCAGATCAGACGTGGAGAGAGATCCGGTAGTGACACTAAAAATGGGCAGTAAATTGTGTAACAAATTAATTATGACACTTTTGGAATTCCATATTGCTTTTGCCCATAGCAGGGCTTTACCAGTCAGCAAGGAAATAAGGGAGGCTACCTGAGATCTCTCGGTGGGGAATTGGCTCAGATGCATCTCGATGTAAAGGCTGACTTGAAGTAAAAAACCACTACACTCAGCTGCTTCACCAGAGTAACATTGCGGAAGTGCCATGGGACTGCCTGAGGCAGAGAGAGTAGCTGGAGGGTGAACAACGCAGAGTAGTGAAGCCTTGAGTGCACCAACTAATTCGGTGAGGGTGTGCAAAGGAGACGTGTTGTGTGCTCAGGATCCATTCCGACATCTGTTTTCAGTCGGTCCTTTTGTCACGACACACGGAGGACTGGACACAGGAGGGATAGATGTAAGCAGTTTTTTTTTATTCACAAAACCATTAAATTAAGTTAGGATTCAGTTCAGAGAGAGTTCGTTGTAAACAAGGAAGTTCAGGTTAGCATGGAAGATCGTTGCAGACATACAACACACTTAACTTATATGTAGGAGATGAAGAACACAGAATGCACTGGAACACAGGGATCGAGGAAACACAGGAGGGAAATTAGGAGGTGCATTACATAGTGTCTGTGCGTAGGTGGTGCTAATCAATAATCAGGAGAGTGAGAGCGAATGCAAGTGGAGCGACTGCCCTGACACATATACATTTGTAATTATGTTAATATATATCTGCATATTTCTGATTATTAATAGCAACCTGTACATGTACCCATCTATTGTTAATCTCAGTTTTTAGCTAATACAGCCTGTATATAATGTTCATAGAACATCCATCTGTAAATAATAGCCATAGTTTTTCTATAATTGCACTTTATAACTTATACCTATATCCTGCACCTGCTGCTATTGCACTCCTGGTAAGACCTAAACTGCATTTTGTTGCCTTGTACTTGTACACGTGTAATGACAATAAAGTTGAATCTAATCTAATGTAAAAAACTGTAAGTACTCTGAACTAACAAAACTGACAATGTGACAGAAGAATAAACTTGGAACTACACATCTACTACTCTGCATGCAAATCCTCAGTGCTCATCTTGCTGGATTTTCTGCTGCTTTTAACACAGTGAACCACCAAATTCTCATGCCAACTCTCAAGGCAATAGGGATCTCAGAATCTAAGCTATTAACTCTTAGGCATTCGGGGTGTCTTGAAGTGAAGTATCTAAGCCCCACCATCTTTCATTTTTGTACCCCAGGGCTCTGTTCTTGGGCCTCCTCTCTTCTTCATCTACATGACATCACTATCTGTGTCATTCTGAAACATAACTTTTGCCACTGATATGCCAACGTTGCCCAAATCTACCTCTCCTGGCCCAGCTGGAACTCAAACAAGCGACCTTCTTGCTGTGAGCCGACAGTGCCAACTACTGTGCCACTGTTCCACCCTTGACACATAACTATACTTCTTTAACCCTTTCACATGTAAGTTTTAAATACTCCCGATCACCCCCTGGGTGAGTTTTTTAATGTGACCTTTATTTACAATGCACTTCAAAGTCTAGCCTATGCTGATCACTCCGGTGTGATTGTACGTACGAAAGAGTTAACCCCAAAATAGTGTTAAAAAGTTATGTAGCTTAGCACAGAATTGAAGTCCCTAATGCAGAGAACTCACTCTGAAAGAAAATAAAACAAAGAAACAAAGAAAGTAAAAATCCTATGTGCCTGTAACTTGTGTGTCCAGTCTCTTGGCTGACAAGTCTATAATAACTTCTCTGTCATCTCTGAAAATAATCTTTTTAAATCTGCATTAATATAAATAATCTGCATTTTATACAGTTAATAGGTGACTAACATAATGCTGGATAACACACTGGCTAGATAACTGATGTTGCCTATAATAAGCAGTATAAACATTGCGAAATTCTTCCTGCATTCACAATAGCACATCTATTGCTACCTGTTGGTGTAGGGAATCAGTAGTAAATATCTGTTTATAGTTATTTATATTTTCAAATAATTTTCCTATTGTATTACTTGACATTAATTGTGAGAAAAGGCATACTGACAACCACCACTGTGTTTCACACAGAGAAATAATCTCACAATCAGCTATTTGGAAATACGTAAATAAATAGTAACACTACTTAATATGCCCTGTCTTTAAAAAAGCTGTGATTTCTTTTTTCTTTCTTTAGTTACTAACATTTAGAGTTGTTGGGATTTCGGGCTCGGATTCTTCCCAGAGATCCAGGAATTAGGATGAGGTCCTCAGTGTTGGACACATAAGAGCTTAGGAACTCTGTTTTGTCACAATGAGCTTCCTCCATACCTGAAAAAGAAAAGGTATTTTAATGATCTGCTAAACAAAACAGTGCCACCCCTATAGGCCCCAAACCAGGAATGTAAATACCATGGTCTCCAACCAAAATGATATTGATACAACGGTGCAGTTTCATCTGTTTCAGGCCATTCATCAGCTGTCCAATCACCTTATCAACATCCCTTAGTGCACTGTTAAGCTGTACAGCAAAGAAACATGTATATAATACTAAGAGTGAAAAATACACAAACAACATCAATAATGTTCAAATTTACTTATGGCAAATTTGATTTGAGATTAAGCAAAAGTCTTTGCTGTGAAATTTTGGTTGACTTTGTTTGCATAACTTCTACATTTCCAGCATGACAATCTATGTCTATGTGAGTGGACTGTGTGTGCCTGTCTGAGAGATGGAGACTAGACTTGACTAGAGTCTGCTTACCTCTGTGCTGTGGGGTCCTAGTTTGTGGCCATATGAATCCAGCTGTTCAGAATGCATTGCATAAAGATATGGCCTGCAAAACCACATATATCTGTCAACTTTTAATCATATATTAAATCATAAGTATATTATTCATACAATATTCATAGCCCCTGGAAAATTCTTACTTAGTTACTTTTATTCAACCAGCACGTTTTAGTTTTTTTTTTACTGGAAATGACAGGTTTCTCCCAAAAAGGTTTATTGCTAAAAGGGTTATTGTGTCTCAGAACAGTTCCAGAAGTTTGGATGCAATTCTAGAAGTTATGCTAAAGTTATGCTAGGGTGGTGAAAGGTCCTTAACCCATCAGCGAGACCTGTATCTACTCCTTTGTGTAAGGAACAGGTTGAGCACTGCCTTACAAAATTACCTCCAACAGTGTTAATGCCTCCCTAAAAACAATCAGAAATAGACTTTATGAAGTTGCACTGATGGCCTAACATCATCTAGCAGGCCCTGTGTTTACTGCCTAGCACTGTGGAGCTTGAATAGAATTAGTAATTGAACACCAGAATTTATTAATGAAAAGCCCTGTGCTTTCACAGATGAGAGCTGGTTCACCCTGAAAACACATGATTAGATGTAAAAGGGTCTGTAGAAGTCATGGAGTATATTATGCTGCCTGTAACATTGTTCAGCATGACCTATTTAGTGGTGGGTCAGTGATGGTCTAGGAAGGGATATTCATAAAGGAAGACAAAGACTTCAATAGGATAGACAATGGAACGCTGACTGTCATTAGTTCAGGAATGCTTAACCCTGTTCCTGGAGATCTACTTTCCTTTATGCTGTGTTCACACCAGACGTGGCGGATAAATCACACTGTTCGCGTGTAAATAGACACATGAATATTTTGAGTGTACTCGCTTCATTCACGCGACAAACTCACTTCACAATAGGCGCGGATTCGCGTCATGGGCAGGGCTTCTGTCTGCTAATTACTTCTGTCCTCGATAATTACAGGCAGGTGTGTTTGATATGGGTTGCAACTGAAATCTGCAGGAAGGTAGATCTCCAGGAACAGGGTTGGTCACCCCTGCATTAGATATTAAGATGGAAATCTTGGACACCTTTCCAACCCAACATTGGTGCAGTGGATCATGTGTTCCCCAGGGTGCATGACATTGACTGGCTAAATGTGGCAAGGGCATGCAGGCAGTTTCTAGAGAATGAAACAATCAACACCACTGAATAGCCCCAACACTCATCTGACCTAAATCCAATAGAACACCTCTGGGACATTATGTTACCATGCCATCGGATGCCACAAGGTTGCACCTCAGGCCGTCTAGGAGGTCAATGATGCCCTAATCACTATGTGGAAGGAAATACCCCAGGACACCAGCCGTTGTCTCATTAGGAGCATGGCCTGATGTTTTCAGCCACGAATACAAGCAATAAAAACCAAAAACTAAATAAAAAATAAAAAGTTGATTTTTGTTGAATTCTTGATGGTTGAATTTAGCCCTCTGTAGGTTTATAATTTTTAATCCATCAAAAGATGTGGATTATTTTTGATCCTAACAGTTTATCCAGTTATAATAAGGCAGTCTTATCCTCTAAGCAAATAAAAAAATAAATAATCTATCTATTTTTCTATCTATTAATCTATTTTTGCTGCCCGTCATTGTGCTTATTCTGACATCTAACGTTAGGTATCAGAAGCAGAGATATTCAAACACCCCTCTATTTTGAAAAAGAGATGGCTGATCCAAAGACTGGCATATTCAGTTTATTTAATAAAAGATCTGTAGGATATATTGAGCTGAAATTCGCAGAAACATTCTGAGGACACCCAAGAATTATACTACATTTTGTGAAAATTGACATAATAGGTGCCCTTAAAACAAAATAAATAATATAACTCGATAATAATAATAACAATAATAATAATAAATGTTGATAATGTATTTAGGGAGTGTTTACAACAAATACATACAGACCTGTCTGCATCAGGAAGATGAAGCCATTGCAACATGGTTAGAACTCTTCTTTCCAATGGAATGGCACTGTTAATATACCAAACACCAGAATTGGTATTAAAACATACATCATATGGATGGAAAATGCACACAAAGAGCCTTTTAAATGTTTAGTCATTATATTCAAATTCTAACTAATTTCAGATTATTATATAATCTGAAATTATATTATTATTATTAATATTTGTATGTGAAATGTCAACTAGAGGCCTGAGCAGCAAGTGTATGTACTGTACAGTTGAACTGATAATTATTTGCCCTCCTAATTATTTTAAATTCTTTTTCAAATATTTCCCAAACAACATTTAACAGATCAAGAAGTTTTTTCACAGTATTTCCTATTTTTTTTCTTCTGAATAAAGTCTTATTTGTGTTATTTTGGCTAGAATATTTTTTTTTCAAACCATTTTAAGGTCAATATTGTTAGCCCCCTTAAGCAATATTTGTTTTCGATTGTCTACAGAAAAAAACACTTTTATACAATGACTTGCCTAATTGGCCTATCTTGCCTTGTTAACCAAATTATCCTAGTTAAGCTTTTAAATTGCACTTTAGGCTAAATACTAGTATCTTGAAAAATATCTAGTAAAATATTATGTGCTGTCATCATGGCAAAGTTAAAAAAAAAATCAGTTATTACTAATTATTTATTAAAACTATTATGTTTAAAATGTGTTGAAAATTATTCTTTCTGTTCAACAGAAATTGTAAAATATTTCCTGGAGGGCCGGTGTCCTACAAAGTTTAGTTCCAACCCCAATTAAACACACCTGAACCAGCTAATCAGACTCTTCCAGGCAGGTATGTTGAAGCAAGCTGGAGCTAAACTATGCAGGACAGTGGCCCTAAAGGACTTGAAAGTTGGCCCTAAAGTTTGAGCACTTCTGATGTAGTACATCAGGACTAAGGAAGCATAAAAAGAAAAAATTCAATCATTCCCTACAGGAAACCATTTCCCCACTTTCCATCAACTCCACTCATCCTGATCTCCTGTCTAGTTGTATCAACATTTCATATGTTATTTAACAAACATTTCCCCACTTTCCATCAACTCCACTCATCCTGATCTCCTGTCTAGTTGTATCAACATTTCATATGTTATTTAACAAACTGTTTACATCTATGTAAAACATTGATAAGTTTAAAAGATAAAAGTGCACGATAAAAGGTCTTATTTTCATTAAAAAAGAGAAAATCTTCTTGAATGATCTAAAATGACTTTTCAATAATTCCAGTTAGGGCTGAACCATATGACAAAAAAATATTTCCTAGAGTTTGACTGATTCACAATTGCGATTTCTTCGATTTCTTTTATGTTCAACTACAAAAAAGTTACTACAATGACTGAAGTAACTCTTCATTAGTAACGTGAATACTATCCGGGTAAATAATGTTGTATTCTTAGAGTGTATGCCAAACATAAACAGGGCTCAAAATTAAGTGCAAAATTAACACTATTGCTCCCAACTTAAAACAAAATTAAAAGCACAACCAAAAATGACTGAGCATCACTACTATACTTGTATAAAAAATAGACATTTAAAAAAATCACGGATAACAACAATAAACAAAACAGTATTCAAATCAATTTTAATATGTGCCACTTTTGGTGCTTACGCCTGTTTATTGGTCATTTTTTTGTTTCAAGAAGAAGGTTCATGATTTAGAATAAATGTCACTTGTAAAATGGTTTTCTCTCCCTTACGTCAGATTGTATGTTTTCTTGAACAGCTGGATGTTGGACTCTTAAAGAATATTTGTCAGCATTGGTTAAAACTGATTAGCTGAAGTCTCACCGAAGCGACACCCAACTGAATATTCCGCTTGGTCCTAAAACATTATTGATGGATTATTTCTACTATTTATGATGACATAGCAGTCAAAATAAGACAAAGGTCTTCTGAACCACCTGAACACCCCATGGCTATGGGCCTGATGTAAGGTGCTGTTTTTATACCTGTTACATTCTTTCACTCACACATGAGAGGTTAATGAGGCATGCCATCATGTGGTTGGACAATAGCTTCTTATTTATTCTGCCATTAGTGCAATGACAAAGCATCTAATATTTTACTAAAATCGCAATTCCTTGATTAAAGAACAACATAAATTGGCCTTAAAACAAAAATTCAACTTAATCGAAAAATGGAGACCAATAAATAACCCAGCCTTCTTAAGTTCTGTAGAAACATTTTAAACTAATTGAGCTTATGGTCTTTATTGGCTGCTCAAATTCAGTGAGCTTCATTCATGAAACATTCAGAAATGTGTGCATATAACAGACCTTCCTCAATACTCTCCTCTGGTTTCTTCATAAACATCAGATTTAATAGTTAAAGGTGTATGTTGATAAATTTTAATCATTTGTAAATGTCCATTCTCATTCACAATTAGTATAATCCATGCTTATAAATTAAAATTACATGTCCAGGAAAGTAGTGGAATATTCGGAACCTTCTTTGTTATTAATTCATTGTACAAAAGGTCTGTGTGATTTTTTTTTATCTGTGTGGTTTTACACTTAACATTCTGTCTTACAACTGTCAGGTAGAAAAAAAAGAACAAACTATTAAAATATTATTATGGCAGAGCATCAAAATTAATTGTAATCAGTTTTCCAAAAAGAACACATATGTTTTATACAATTACAAATTGTACTGTGCAGGTGTACATTTTATATTAACATTTGTAAAAATAAATAAATAAATAACTTTAACTTAAATAAATAACTTTTGGGAATCTCAAAATTTAGGTAAGAACTGTTTTATAAAACAATTTACACAAATTCATTTTGCTCTTGTTTCATGAATGAAGCCCAATGTCTGATTTGTACTGCCTTTAAACACTGTAGTTATAGCTGAGGCCCGGAAGCCGTTGATGTGTCGCTGTATATACAAGTGATCAGGGAAACTTCAGACCTATAAAGTATATATAATGACAAACATTAAAAAAAAAAAAAAAAAAAAAAAAAAAAATATATATATATATATATATATATATATATATATATATATATATATATATATATATATATATATTAGGGGTGTAACGATACACCAAAGGCACGATTCGGTTCGGTTCACGGTTTTGGAGCCACGGTTCGGTTCGGTTCGGTTTCTGTTTGCTGTGGGGTTAGGGTTGATGTCATCTTAACAGCAATGCTAAGGAACAATAGATTCACTTAATAACAAGAACAACTAAACATTTTCTTTATTAACTTTGCCATCACATTTTAGTACAGTCAGGATACCGGAGTAAACAACAAAAATGAAATAAATACCTCCAATATAGAGTAGTCAGAAAAAACAATTCTCTTTAGTGCAGCCATCTTAAGAAAGTAAACTCAAATTAAATAAATAACTGCAGTGTAGACTATAGTGAAAGATAAACAGGCTTGTCCTCTCTAAGAACATATGAAATATTTCAGTTAATTTCAGTTAAGATGAACACAGTTTCCCTAATTATACTTCATTGATAAAGGTCAATGGCTCTGCATACAATGACTTTATCTTGCTGGAGTCTATAGCCGCCTCACTCCACAACAGGACACTTTAATGTCGCAAAACGCACAAAAACGCACTAAATCGCACTTCAGCAGCGGTTATTTGAAAGCCCACATAATGATCTGCACTTGAGCGTGTCTATTTGAGGGCGTGCAAGAAGTTTTGCGCACGAACAGAGGAAATCGGCGCGCAAGCAAAGAGAATACACTGCAGTTTTGTCTGAAACTAATGTTACGGTTCTAGCTGGTTGTATTTTAGCCTCCCGTTCGCTCTCACTCTCTCTCTCTATCTCTCACTCTCTCTCTCTCCGTGCCTGTCATTTCTGTATGTCCACCTTCACGACAGCTGATTGGTCAGGAGACCGATCTATCATCACTGGGCGTCGTGGCGCGGGGATATAAAAAGCCCGTCAGGAAAAGCGGAGAAGAGCGCATCTTCCTTTGATCTCGTTTTTCGTGTATTTTGTCAACATGATTATGATTTTCGTTGTTTTTGCTTAACTTTCGTTAGGGCAAAATTATTTAGCATTACTTTTGCCCACTCTGAGATATTTTTGTGATTTTTGTACATTTTTATTTTGATTGATTTGTTTGTTAGTTTTTGGCTCAGCTATTGTTGGCTATTTCCCGTTACATTGAGCTATACCTCCTCAAGTTCACTCTTTTCTCAGAGTAAGGTGGATAGGGAAGATGTCTTATGACTTCCATTTTGCAAACACATAGAAAATGTATTGTTAAAGACATCAGGTAAGAGGTGAACGTCATATTTGTATTTATTTTATTCTACAGTTCAGTATAGGGAAGAATGCGGTGCACGGCGCTGAAAACTGCAATGTCAATATATTGCCTGCGCGCCTATTCTCTCTGTCCATGCACAAAACTCCTGCGTGCCCCCATATATACTCCGCTCAAGAGCTCCTTAGTGTGTTTATGTAACATGTATGTCTCCAACCTTCATTATATTTGCTAGAAATATTTATGAATGCCTCCAATAGACCCGAGCGGCATAAATGCTCCCTGAAGTAAAGTGAAACGGCTATAAACTCCATCAAGATAACCTCATCTATACATTTTAAAGTATTATAAAGCATTATCTATTATCTATAAAGTATAATTATGGAAACTGTGTTCATCTTAACTGAAAGCGGTCGTATTTGCCAGCCTCACACGCTGCATGCACCTGTCAGTCAGTTACTGATGCATGATGCGTAAACACACTAAATCGCAATTCAGCTGCGTGTTTTTGAAAGCGCACTTGAGCAGAGTATATATGAGGGCACGCAAGAATCCCGTGCACCAACAGAGAAAATCGGCGCGCAAGCATCAGTCAGTGGCGGGGTGAATTTTGGTGTGGCGCCCTGCCATGGAAGAATGAATGTAGCGGAAACCATGCAGTAATCGAGTGATCGCGCACTCACATGACATGACATGCACTTGGAAAATACTAACTTTAGAATTTAATATTTAGAACAAAACCTTATTACTAATACAATTTAATCAAATGTGATCAAATAAATATGTGCTTAAATTTGGTTTAATTAGTTAGAGACAAGTGACGTCAACCTCAACAATGGGCAGCAGGGGGCGTGAGAGTATCACGCTACGCCACGAGAGTTTCGCGATACGTATCGTGGTTGGTGTATCGCGATATTTCGGTTCGGTTCGAAGTATCGTTACACCCCTAATATATATATATATATATATATATATCATAATAGTGGTTCCTTTTATGGTGCCTATATAAGACCTTCATTAAGCTGTATGGATTCTTTTTTGCAATTTGTTAGAACACACACCTCACCTCAATAATTTGAGGTATCACTTACAACATGGCATAAACAAAACAGAAAAGTTATTTGATTAACCATATTGCAGAATAAAACTACACATGACAACAAGAAATTGTTTGCAATTGGGTCTGGATCATGTTGACTTACACTGGCCAGAAAAATGAACCAGCCTTTACTCCCTGTTTCATTGCAGTAATCCAGATCTAGAAATGGAAAAAAGAGAAAACATGTTTTGTACTACTGGGTGTTCTATAGAAAAATAGTGTGTTTTAAAGAAAAACTACGTTTCTAACGCCATACATGGAAGCAACTCAACAGGGCTTAAAAAAACTACTTAGGGATTTTACAATTTGTAAAAAAGACATCTGTCTGTTTGTTAGTTAACACTGAACTCTTCAAACTGCAATGGCCAGACTGTGTAAGCTCCATCTGTAATGGCCATATTTACCATTAAAGCTCAGTCAGTGGGGTCTAGAATCAGCCAGGAAAAATAAAGTTCAGTGAAAACTGAAATTTCTCCAGCAGTTGAGCTAATAGCTAACAGATGTGTAAGAGATGTTTCCTTGGTTTTCATGTACATAGTTTGCACATGACAAATCTAGAAGCTAACTGACATGCAAACGATTCCACTATCTACACTTTCAGAAAAATGATTGTTGTAAGAATCATTAGAATATATCACCATGCACACAAAACAAATCTTTACTTTTTTTAACCCCAAAACTCCAGTAAGATCAATGAGCATGTCAGATTTTGATAGTTTATAATATTTGCTGGTTTAGAATTATGTTGGTTTTAGGTTAAGTGTAGATTGATTCCCATGTATTAGTAAGTATTAATTTTGTTGTGATTCACAAACTCCTAATGTTCATGTATATTTTAAGTTCATTTTTAGTGTTGCTTCCCCTACCCAGATGGCAGGATGGAACATTAATTGGAGGCTCGTCTGTAAACAAGTCTACTTGTATTTGCCTTTGCTACTAACTCTTTTTAACTCTTGTTTGAGTAATTAGTTGCAAATTGTATTATACCTGAATACTCTAAAAAGATTGGTGAGGTAGCTGATGTTGAAGCTTTTGAAGAAGCTGAGAATCCAAAGACTTGATGTTACTGATAATTCTAAGATGGCATGTAAGTTGAAGAAATTATTGTCAATCAAACAAGAATGTGAAGCTCAAAAAAATCTGCCAACGAGTTTTAGAGGTGTAAGCGTATTGGGTTTCTAGAATGTGTCAACTTTTAGTGAAGAATAAACAATACCACAGTAAATCTGAACCACAATTTAGAAATTCCTCTGACTCTTCTTTTGTGCTAATTCTTACTGCTACAGAGTGAGTTATATTTGATGTCAGTAAGCATGATGCATTTGTACCAAAGTTTCATGAAAGAGAAGTTTAAAAAAATGATATCTTTTAAGGTATTAATTTGGGTTTTTTATTAGCTCTTCCCAAAGAGTCAAATCTGAAGGTTTGAATAATTTCATTCAGATCAAATCAAATATTTTTAGCTTACGCTATCAACCATTCATACAGCAAATAGAAGTGTATTTAAAAACTCATAACAAGGTAACAAGATCAACAGCTCAAGGCAGTGACTTATGAAGCACATACAAAAAAACATGGTTCCTCAAAATTAAAGAAAATTTAATTGAGCTACTCTGTGGTAAATTGAACTAAATCACTTATTACACATATATTCTGAGGCATATTCACAGGCAATTCTGAGAATAAGAATTAAATTGGCTAATCACAAATTCTACTGTAGTATTGCTACTAGATCTTAGAATCACAACCTGACAAACCACAAAAGCAAAGATTTGGGTTATCTTTGATTGTTGAGAGTCTGTTTGCAGAAAATGTGGTCCAAGCAGTTATGAAATCAGATGTTGGTGCAACGTCCAAAGCACTGCTCAAAGCACTTCATCACTTTTGAAGTCAGGGCTACAGGGCAATAATATTTAAGGGAAACAGGTTGGGAATTATTTGGGACAAGAACAACAATGGACTACTGAAAGCATGTGGAGATTACAAACTGGGATATGGAGAGGTTACATATTTCTGTTAACACGTGCTAGTTAGTCTGTGCAGGCTCTCAGGACATGATCTGAGATGCTGTCTGGTCATGCTGCTTTCCTTGTGTTCACTCTCCTGAACACTCTCCTCACATCTTGGAGATGATGAATACATTTCCGGTGCTGGCATTTACGTTCTGTTTGCAGCTGATGGCGCCACTAGAATTAGCAGTGCTAGTATCATTACCTGCAGCCTCAAACCAACCATAGAAGTTTTTCAGAGTGTCTGCCAGAGACACGTCTGCATTCATCAAACAAGATGTTGGTGCATTAGTCTTTTATTGTCTTTAGTCCCTGGCACAGGCCCCTAGAGTCACTCTGTTGGAACTGGGACTCCAGCTTCCTCCCGTAGCTATGCTTCACCTCCTTCACCGATTTCCAGATGTTGTATAAAGCAGCCTTGTACAAGTCTATGTCATCTGATGCAAGTGCCATGTTAGAGGCTGGGTACAAAATCTCAAAAACATGGGTTTTATCCACCCACAGCTTCTGGTTGGGAAATGTTCTAATATTCTTTTTTTTTTACATTATCATCTGCTATTTTCCCAACAAATTCCACAACTGCTTCTGTAAACTTGCTGATATTAGTGCTGCATCGAAACATGTCTCAGTCTGCATCATTGAGTGCGTCCTGTTAGCTGACCACCATTTGGTCCATCCAGTGTGCAACCTCCATCTGAACCAGGGCTTCCTGCTGTTTGAGCCTTTGTTTGTATTTTGGCATGAGGAATATGGCAGCGTGGTCAGATTTTCCAAATGGAGGGTAAGATTGAGCATTGCAGCCATCCTTAATAGTGGTGTAACAATGGTCCAGTGTTCTTTCTTTTGTGCTTTTGATGTTAGCACTATTAAAGTCACCCACCACAATAAGCGCAGCATCCCAGTGTTATGACTGGTGCTGTGTCAGCATCAGCTGGGTTAAGCCATGTCTCTGTGAAGTAGAATAGATTGCAATCCCAAATGTCTCTCTGGAACTTTATCCTGGCCCTGAGGTCATCGAGATTGTTCTCCAGTGACTGGATGTTGGCAAGCAGGATGTTAGACAGAGGTGTGGGGGTGCATGGGCTACACTACACTAGTGCCACCACTTTGGGTCACATCCTTTGTTATCCCCCAGGATCTCCCTTGGCCGACTCGAATCAGAGAATAAAAACATAATTTTCTGATGTGTTTTAGACTGGACTTCAATGAGTGTAACAACAGACATGCATCCTTTTTTATTATTTTACAAAAAACAATTGTTCTTTGTTTCTTGTGGGTGCGCACATGTAATAAAAAACACTTTATTTATAGTCAACAAGTTAATGTTTACTGCACTGCCCATGGGGAAGCTACAGCAACAGGATCATAACACTTCCCTAATCAAACATCCCACATAAATCTACTTTAATGAGACTGAGCCAGTATAAAATACTTGTGTCTGCAGAATCTTTATCAGTTTGCGAGTAAAGGGGAAAATGTCTGCTGCCACATACAAGTAATATGTATCTAATGCAAGTGTGTCAGCCCTGCAGAGTTTAGTAGTTCCAACCCTACTTCAAGACATTTACCTGTAGCCGATCAAGTGTGTTTAATTATGGTTAACAATAACCTGTGCATAACACCTAGGAATAACGACATACATTCAATATTAATTAATCAACAGCATAAAAAAATTAACTTTTCAAAATTTTGACCATGACACATGTGAGCTTATTGGAGGTCCATTCTGGTCAGCGAGAATCAAACTTCTGATGGGCTGATGGTACAGCTAATGGTGGCTTAGCAACGACAGAAGCCACGGGAACACTCATCTTCATGTCAAAATGCAATTCCATCCCCTGTAATTTGCTACAGTGTTTTTTGTAGGGGTGGTTCAAGTTTTCAGACAAAATAAAAGGCCACTTTCAGTTGTGACGTTAGCACTTTAATCATCATTTCAACTCTATTTCCTTATCGATCATCGGACATGGCTCTCCCTTTCATTGCAGTGAGAGCCCTTTATATAGTTACATATCTGGCTATATGCAGGGCACTGCTTTTCAGTGTGGTGAGCCGCAGCTCCATTTTGGTCACAGTGAGCTTTCCATTGTTTAAATTCTTATTGCTTATTTAGCATAAGATTGCATCTTCATTCCTTTGCAAGGAGCTGTCATTCCCTTCAGTTGAATTGTAAGCCCTGTCTGTCATTTTGAGCTTGGTAGTAGATGAGACTCTTACTCCCATTGTAGCCTTTAGATCACAAGTCCAACTCTTTAACCATTAAGCCATGGATGCCACCTGTTTACACAGAAGTTAATATTAAATTCTGCCTGTGTTTTTATATGAGTTAAATTCACAAAATATACAAAATGGAAACATTTGAAGCATGAACCACCTTTTTAAGATCATGCCACAGCATCTCAATTGGGTTCAGGTCAGGACACTAGGCCACTCCAATGTCTTCATTTAGTTTATTTTCAGCCATTCAGAAGTGTCCTTGTTGGTGTGCTTTGGATCATCGTCCTGCTGCAGAAGCCAATTTCACTAACAGATGATGAGCATTCTCCTTCAGGATATTTTGGTGCACAGCAGAAATCATGGTTCCATTTACCACAGCAAGTCTTCTAGGTCATGAAGCAGCAAAACAGCCTCAGACCATTACACTACCACCACCACTTTTTACTGTTTATTCATTTTACTGTATTATTTTCTTTTTCTGAAATGTGGTGTTACTTTTACACCACACATAACGGGACACACACCTTCCAAAACGTTCAACTTTTGTCTCATCAGTCTGCAGAGTATATGTCCAAAAGTCTTGTGTCATGCTCGCACAAGGAAGACAAGGATGGTTATATCTTTAGGGGAATTATTCATGCAAGGCAACAAATGCAGAGAGATGAAGCAGGTAAGTGGTGTAGCAGAGGGAGAGCGATCTCACACACAGTTCATATGGTAAGCATCAGATCTTCAGTTAAACACCAGTTAAGCTTAGTCTTTTGCCTTAAACAGTTGTGTTTGCATCCACAGGCGAAGAGGGACATCCACGGAAGAATACAACAGGAAGAGGGAGAGAAGGTGAGGTGAATCATCAAACTTCGATTCCAGCCAGTGACGCCCCATTCACACGGGGCATCAGCTTTAACGCTTCCCATTCACTTTGATTGGGTGATGTCAGGCGTTGCCGAGCTGCATTGTGGATCCGTCGGAGCCGCTTCAGAGGCATTGCTCGCTGCAGAAGTTGGGACTTGCTCAACTTTTCAAGCGCCGACGGAAGCGTCAGCCAATCAGATCGCTGTATGCAAATGCATCAGCTCAGACAGTGGCCTATTGCTGACTAATTTCATTGGCTGACGCTGCTATGACGATCGCGTCAGCCCCAACTTCAGACACACCCTCTGTCAAGCGTTGACACTGAAGCCCCGTGTGAATGGGCCGTGAGTGAGTGAGTGAAGGAGGTTAGTATATGTAGTGTGTGGTGATTGCAGGTGCAGGTAATCAGTATTCTGGTGATTGTTCACGGGTGTGGGTGAGAGGTGGATGGTGAGGTAAAGCGGTGATTGCAGCAGCAAGGGTGTGACATCTTGGGGATCATCAAGATGTTTTCTGGTAAAACTGAGTTGAGCTTTAGTGTTCAGTTGTAGTTTTCGTCTTGAATCTCAGCCATGCAAACCAGTTTTGCCCAGTCTTTTTCTTATGGTGGAGTCATGAACACTCACCTTAACTAAGCCAAGTGAGGCCTACATTTTTTTTAACGTTGTTGTGGGGTCTTTTGTGACCTCTTGGCTAAGTGGTGGGTGCACTCCAGTGGTGTAAAGTAACTAATTACAAATACTCAAATTACTGTAATTGAGTAGTTTTTCTCTGGAATTGTAATTTACTGAGTAGTTTTTAAAATGTGTACTTTTACTTTTCATTGAATACATTTTTAGTGCTGTATCTGTACTTTTACTCCACTACTTTCTTTCAACCTGCAGTCACTACCTTATTTTTCTTGTCCATGGGGATTAGAAAAATCAGTCCTGAGATTCCTGTCCAATCAAATTGCACATACCGTAGAAGGTAAATCGCATCATAATGAACTACCTCAAGACGTGTGCACGTTATAATTGCAGCAAACAGTTTGGAAGTATTAAAAGTGTCCATGAAGATGTTCAAAATCTTTACGCGCATTGACCCAGAGACTGTTTAAATGCATGTTACTGATAAGAAGATGACGGATGTTTACTGTATGATGACCTAAATGGGCTTATGCTGTGTTTACACCAGACGCAGAATGCGTAGATAAATCACGCTATTCACGCATAAATAGCCTTGTGAACATTTGAGTTTACTCGCTTCATTCGTGCGTCAAAATCCACTTCATTCGCGCATCAAATCCGCTTCATTCGCGCGTCAAATTCACTTCAGAATAGACGCGGATTCGCGTCATGGCCAGGGCTTCTTTCTGCCCGGTGACTGTAGCTTCATTGCTAAATGGCTAACATGGATTTTATTGAGAAAATAACTGTTTATGTGATTTATGAAGACTGAAAAACAGCGTTGATTCTTTTGGAGCAGTGTCTGAGTCCACTAGATCCTTTCAGAGGTGCAACCAGCTCTGTGCGTACATTCGCGCCGTGCCGGATGTGTATTTGCGTCTTTAGATTGACTTAACATGTTAATCACTTGCGCTTGACGCTTCTTCCGCATCTGGTGTGAATGCAGCAGTAAACACCCAGCAGGCACAGGACGTCAACATGACGTCTGATTGACGTTGAACCCTAATGTAATGAGGACTTTGCATTTTGTTTGGAAATGAAAATCGGGTTGACGTTAGAACTCACATACAGGCCAACATCAATATCCAATGTCCAACCTAAAACCAACCAAATATCAACGTCTAATGATGTTACAGCTTGACATTGTGTGAACGTTACCCCTATGACATCTATCAGATGTTGGATTTTGGTTGCCATACCTGACGAATAAATGTCAGTATTTGACGTCATATATGATGTTGGTTTAAGATGTTGGCTCAACGCTGGATTTTGGTCACTTTCTAACAACCTAAAATCAACCAAAAATCTATGTCATTTGACGTCATTATTGGACATCAAAGTAACAGTGTCCTTAGCTGCTGGCTTGACAATTAATTTTAGTCACCTGACATTACAACCTAAATCTAACCTAATATTAATGTCTCATGATGTTGTGTGCCTTCTGGGCAATAACTAAATGCACTACAGAATGTTACATTTACACACACATGCACAAATTACAGGTAAACATATCAGCTTTTGACAGCATAATACTCACTACTCATGAGTACTTTTAAAAGGGCTACTTTTTCCTCCTACTTTCAGTAATATTTACAACAGATACTTTTACTCTACTTGCACTACATTTTTAGGCAAGTAATGGTACTTTTACTTGAGTATGATTTTTCAGTACTTTTTCCACCACTGGTGCACTCTTAGGGTAGTTTTGGTCGGCCAGCTATTCCTGAAAAGGTTCTCCACTGTTCCATGTTTTTGCTATATGTAGATAATGGCTCTCATTGTGGTTCACTGAAGCTTTAGAAACTCTTTTATAACATTTTCCAAACTGGTAGATCTCATTTGTTTTTGAATTTCTTTAGATCTTTGCATGATGTAAAGCTTTTGAGGATATTTTGATCTAACTTTTTCACACAGAGCTATGTAGTTTTGGATTTTGTTTTCCCTTAATAATAAAAAACATAATTTAACGACTAAATGATGTATTACTTGTGTTATCTTTGACTAATTTTTTAATTTGTTTGATGATCTGATACTGATAAAAAATTTCACACCACAGTACATCAGTCCCATTTGTCAGGTAGAATTACAATTTAGCCTATATTTCATAAACAACACACAACTCCAAAACTAAACTAAGTAACTCAAAAACTAACCTAAACAAGGTTAATATTAATGCTTACAGAAAGCCCAATCACTCCTTCTTGCTAACATGACCGTCTCCACATAGGCTGAAATGATTTTTTCACAAGGCATCTACTCAATTTGTTAAAATAGTTTTTGTCAACTGAAGTATGAATGTGTATTTTAGAGTACATCACAGCTCTTTCGTTGTAGACATATGTTTGCTGTGTGCCTGAGTCCCACACACTCAAAGCAGAGCTCATCATTCATATTCACAATCTTTTCAAGCAAGGTAAAAATAGCCTTTCAGGGTGCTTTCACACCTAGACTTTTGTTCTGGAACCTGGCGCATTTGCCCAATTAGCGCGGTTCGTTTGGCATATGTGAACAGGGAAATCGCGCTCGGATCCGCGCCAAAGCAATCGCTCCGAGACCGCCTGAATGAGGTGGTCTCGGCTCGATTGAAACAAACTCTGTAGCGGATCGATTGTAGTGAGAAAGCGATACGATCCGAGCCTGGCTATATCACAGTGTTTTATGGATATGTAATAGTCTAGGAAGTTCCGGTAGTCTCCCGCAAATGCACAGACTCCCGGATGCCCGCAAACGAGTGATAATCTCCCGGAAATCGCGCGTCTCGCTCCCGGTCCTCAAAATACGTTGCGCACCCTTCTCATCACCCCTCCCCACAACATCCCTCCTTGCTCTTCAGACAAGTCGCGCACACCCTGTCAACCACCCCCAAACCAACCACCACTCTGCAAAAAAAAAACATGAAACTCTGACCAATGTGAGGAGAGTTTACTCACACGTGACTTGTTTTAGCTATTTTGGTCCGTTTAAAGTTTGCCGTGTGAAAGCGAACCGCACCAAGAACAAAGAGCAACAATGTAACAATTTTAATCCCTGTTTCGGAACAAATGAATCATTAACAGGTGTGAAAGCACCCTTAGTCTAGGGACAAATCCTAGGGTTGTAAATGGCATGTAAAATATTTCTGGAGAAATGTTTCACTTACCTATACCACATACCTTCTATGTAGATATCAGAGAACAATTTAACATACTGTATCAATGCACTCTATGGCACCTTTAAAAAAATATATAGGGCAACTCACAGGCTGACCTCCCCACCATCGATGATTAAGCTTTTCTTTCCCACGGAAGTTAAAATTGGCATCAAAGCTTGGGTCATGAATGGAGTTACCCACAATCCCATGTGATTCAGGATAAAGCCCCTAAAGCAAAGAAAAAACAAAAGAAAAAGTTTAAACTAAGCAATTTAGGAGTCAATTTAACAGAAATACCATCAAAATAAAAAGTTGATATTAGTATGTTTGTATTCCCCTTGCAAAATCTAAATGTAATCTTGCAGATTCTGAAAATCTGCAATTAATACATACCGTTGTAATTGTATACAAATTTGGGTAGGTTTTTGTGGGGTACATAGGCCTCATGTATGGTGCATGTGTTCCACAGGATCCTACAAAATAAAGTAATATTTAGGCATTATTTACTAGTCAACATGCTGTTAATTCAACACACAATATATAACATACAAACAAAATGTATGGAGTATATGTAAACACACACACAAAAAAAAAAAACATTTAAAAAACATTTTTCTAAATAAAATTGCTTCTTCTAGGTCAGTATGACTAGTATTACCTTCATAAGCACTAAGCACACACCTGAACACTTTTAGAAAAAAAATATTCTGAAGTATACTAGGTTTCTTTCAGCACTTCCATGAGTTCATCTTTTATCATCTTTTTATCATCGGGCAATCCTATACTACTACTATAATATTCATTTATGGCTTCTATGGAAGCCAGTTCAAGTGTTCCGTTTCCTGTCAGTGTTCTAGTCAGTGCATGATGGGGCTGTTTAATGCTCAATTCTTATTGGATGAAGAATATTCTAAGCGTGCAGTTATTTTCAGATACGAACACAGCTGAAGTAGGTCTATGCATTTCTTAACCGCATTACAATTCTGTATCACTATGCAAAATGATTTATTTAAAATTACACAGCCTACAACAGATGAAAATTAAAAGTAAGCAATGGCTTTGGATGACGTAAGAAACTTGTTCCACACACCAAAGTGGTTTGAGGACAAAAAGCTGACAAATCTCTTGAAATTCAACACCTGAACAATGTCTTTTGATATCTGTAATATAAGTAGGGCAATTTATTAGTCAAATTATTAAAGTACCAAATATTAAAGTTGTATAAAAGTGGATAAAAACAGTTTGACTCACTTATAACATGATATTTGTAGTGCTCAGAGTAAGTATCTACATGTTTCATGAACATTAAAAAATGAAATTATGTTTTTGAGGTAAAAAGATTAACATTTTCAAGTGTAACTTTGGCCACCAGTTAAGGTATAACACAATACCTACATACAAGCAGTGTACTCCCTCACTTGTAAGTGAAACATATCTGTTACAGCTACTTAATTTCTTCCACTGCTTTGAAATGTAAAATATAACCCAGCTGTAATCTGTTCATTGTGACTATATATATATATATATATATATATATATATATATATATATATATATATATATATATATATATATATATATATATATATATATATGTAGACATTTCTTTACAGCTTAAAGTGACATTTAAAGGTTTAACTAGGTTAAAGGTGCTGTAAGTTTTTGACTCTTCTAAAGCATAAAAATACAATAATATGTGTGCAGATATTTAAGAAACATCCCAAGTGAACATACTTGTTTAACTGACAAACAATGCTGAAGTCAGATTTTCTGCTTTGAAAATGTTTTTTTTCGTGCCGGAACGCTGTCTTTGTTTAGGTAATTTTCACATGCACATGCCAGTTTAGCCAATTATAATTCAGCACCCCGGGTTGCCTTGTTGGAAAACAGCATATTTCATTCATTCATTCAGAAAGACTCTGAAAGCATGCGTCCATGAGCGAAATGCTACAGTGTAGTGGAAAGTATCAGATGTCAAAATGAGACAGATTCAGTTCCACATGACGTTAATTAGCAAATGACATAAATATTAGGAACGTGAGCAGGTTACATCGCGTGTCCTAACAACACGCTGTGACGAGATTGTTATGAGTGATGAGCCATTTGGCTGTTTGCACCACAAAACACGGCAGAAATTTAAATACAGCCTTTCAGAAGCACAGAATATGCACTCACTCACAAAACGGTAAGGTTTAGAATCTATTTAATACATGTTAACCCTCTTTAACATCATTAAATGTACATGCTGAATCACTCATATGTGTTTAGTTCTAAAGTTCAATTTCAAACGGTTTATTGTATTTTCCAGATCTGAGGTGAACTTTCTGCTTTCAGTATATGGTAATACACGTCATATAAAATGCATTCAAACTCGCATTGTTAGCATTTAGCACTGAATAAAGCACACGAGGCTTAGGTGATCTGTCATAGGTTTCTGTTGTTCAGCTGTGAGAAATAGAAGCCGCTTCTAATAAATCAATTCGAGGTGTTGGTTAGAACCAAAACTCCTTTTAATATGGAGAATATTCCCTCAATCGCCTGTCGTTGCTTTTATTTAGAACACAGTTTAAAATCACTCAAACTGGCAACCCGGCGTACCTTTATTATGATTCAGGACTGCAATACCTAGTTCAACCACTGGGTGTCAAACTTACATACTGCACCTATAATTAGGTTAACTAGGCAGGATAGGGTAATTAGGAAAGTTATTGTATAACGAAGGCTTGTTCTATAGACTATCAAAAAATTATATAGCTTAAAGGGGCTAATAATTTTGACCTTAAATTGGTTTTTAAAAAATTCAAAGCTGCTTTTATTCTAGCCAAAATAAAACAAATAAGACTTTTTCCAGAGGAAAAATTATTATCAGACATACTGTGAAAATTTCCTTGCTCTGTTAAACATCATTTGGGAAATATTTGAAAAAGAACTGTATATATATAAAGAGTAACTCTAATAACTACTCGTTACAACTGAGGTATGCAGAAGAGCATTTGAATGTCCAACTTGTTGAACCTTGAGGCGGATGGACTACAGCAGCAGAAGACCACACTGGGTGCCACTCATCTCAGTTAAGAACAGGAAACTGAGGCTAACATTTGCACAGGCTCATCAAAATTGGACAATAGAAGATTGAAAAAACGTTTACTCAATTTCTGCTGTGACATTCGGATGGTACAGTCAGAATTTGGCGTTAACAACATGAAAGCATGAATCCATACTGCCTTGTATCAACGGTTCAGGCTGATTGTGGTGGTGTAATGGTGGGTTTCTCTGCACACTTTGGGCCCATTATTTTCACAGTTTGCCTCAGTATTGTTGCTGACCATGTCAATCCCTTTATGACCAAAATGTACCCATTTTGTAATGGGTACTTGCAGCAGGATAAAGCACCATGTCATAAAGCGCGAATCATCTCAGACTGGTTTCTTGAACATGACAATGTACTCAAATGGCTTCCACAGTCACCAGGTCTCAATCCAATAGAGCATGTATACAGTATAGTATATAGGTTTGATGATAGTTAAACAAGATTTTAAGTAAAGCTGCTTTAAAAAATATTTAATGTGAAAAGAGCTATACAAATAAATTGTACTTGACAGAATTTAGAATGAGTGAATTAATATATTATCACAAACACATTCTTCCATAGCATAACATTTTGTAACTGACTTATAGCTTTGTCAATTTCCATTTATAAATAGTTCTATGGCTTTAATGAAAATTCTTACGGAGTTTCTCGATATTGGGGATCACTGTGCCTCCTCTTTTCATGTAAGATGCACGAAAGCCATCAACAGACAACATGATGACAGGAGGTCGAACAAACCTATATATGCAACAAACATTAGCATATTAATTGCAAGAAAAACAACTAAAATATGTCCTCATTGAGAGATAATTTTAATGTTCTTATCGTAGCCTTTATAGCTTAGGATCTACTTACAATGCATGTATTAACATTAATTGCCATGCAAATAACTTAGCAGGCCTTCACAGCCACACAATCTATTTTTTTAACTCAGCACTTCACAGCAATGTTTTTAAATGTATTTTCTGTTTGTAGGTAAAGTACAGCTGAGATCTCAGATATATTGAACTTAGTTTTGTTTTGAAAATGAAAAATGTGTTTTCTTACCCAGCAGGACACTCGTGATTCTTAATCTCTTCACACTCTTCTTGCAACCAAGGAACATCGCCTAACAGAGAAACAAGTCAATAAATAACAGGCCACATAGTATTCATGCATATGCAAATACATTTTATATCCAGGCAATACAGTTCTCTTGTATTACAGTTACACTTGAAAGACAATCATCCCCACCATTTAAAAATAGCTGGTTTGGAAAATTCTGAAGGTCTTTATTGGGGATTATCTTGATAACACTGCAGGTAACTGCTCTCTAAACATGGAAGTACAGTGCATAAGAATTTTTTTGTGATTCAACAAAAAATATGCACTGTGCCACATATATTTTTAGTATTTCTGCAGTGATTATGACAAAACTGCTTGGTTCCCAATATTTTTAATTCAAGAGTTCACACTTAGCTCATGATTTATCACATCCCAGATAGCAAAATACACTCGGGCCAGTTCCGGCTAGATTCTCGCCTGCCGGAGACTTACCCCTCGGCCCGACTCCGGCTGCCGTCGTCGGGCCGGATGCCTATGGACTCACTGCCCGATTCCGGCCCGAATCAATCGGGCCAGATGCGGCGGCCGTAAGCGAGCCGACGCTGCCGCATCCGAGCCGGAATCGGCCCGTGAGTAATGTGCACTTCGGCCCGGAGCTGGCACGATTAAGTCTTCATATACCTTGATATAAAACCTTTTGGTATTAAATTAGTACTTGATATTACAACCATTTGAGTTGATATAACAGCAAACGCAGGCTATGTACTGTAAACACAAAGTGTAGGCACTGCGTTTAACCTTTAAATAAAATGCAAACAGCATACATATCCTATAACGTAAATAATCAAAGGACAAAATAAATAAATGATAAACGTTTATTGATTGCAAGAAACAAATAATACTCAAATTTAATAAATTGTTTTGTAGTGCACAAGAAAAACAAAAATAAAACTGCACAATACACAGGAAGATTTATAGAAAAAAAAATATATCTGAAATTGCACACATACACAAAAGTTTTCAAAACAACCCTGTTTTCCCAACAGATTTGAATTTTAAAAATTGTACAAGACACATCTTAAAACAGCTAAATTTTATATAAACTTGAATATAGAAACCAATTTAAGATATAGCAAGAAACATCTTACAAATACCTATGACAATACATAAAATATACAAGTCAAAGTTGTAAAAAGAACTGCCGAATTCTGAAGAAACGTCTCGAACCATTATTAATAAACATTAAAATAATAACAAAAAAACAAAAAAATATATATGAATATAAAACTGCAGATGTATAAAGACCTAAACTTAATTTTTAAATAAACTTAAAAGAATAATTGGAATAAATTGCACAAACAGCAAAACATGAGATGATGTGTGTGTATATATATATCTTGTGCAATTTTATATTTAGAATTTTTGTTTATTATTATTACAGTTATTGAAAATGTTTCTTCAGAATTATATATTCTTCAGAATATATATATATATTAAAAATGTGCAAATGAAACACAAATTGCCCAAGTATCAGGGAACATCTTAATAAAAAATAAAAATAGTGATTTAGACATTTGACACATTAGCTTTCTCTCTTTCCTTCCTTCCTCCGTGCCTGTCAGGAGCAAGTTGTAGCCACCTTGTAATGCATTTTTCCACCTCTTCATCAGTGGCATGGTATGGATATTTGTCCTCACTGCATCTGTGATCAAAAGATATACAGATAATTAGTAGAGAACAAGAACAAATGTTAAAGAAAAAAAGAAACATGCTTGCTCTCACATAAGTACAACCTAAATGGGACCATATATAGATTTCTTTTGTTCCTCTGGTTAATGATTCAAAGAAATACACAGATGAAACAGCTTCTAATTGTATTGAAATGTATATTAAAAACCAACTTACTGACTACGACAGTCCCAAGGGGAAGTGCACGAAAGGTCACTTTTTAGTTTGCCCCGCTCCAGTTAATTTGTTTGGCCAAGGAGTTAGCCAAAAGCTTTCCCAGGATACGCCAAACTGCTTCCCTTGTGGAAAACACCAATAATTCCAAAGTAGGCTACCTATGAAGCAAAAAAATCAAATAAATAAATAAACTTAAAACACTTTGAAATACACAAGAGCTTGAACTTACCATGTTCTTCATTTGTTCGGGCTGGTCCTTTAGTTGATTTTCAAGCTTTTCCAAATCAAACTGGACAAAGGAAGGTCAAATGTGCTTACATCTAGAATTTCATCATGTCTGTTTTGGTTTTGCAGATTTTTGAATCAGGACCAGTTGCTGCTTTATGTCGTCTTGTGATTTTAACACTTCAGACAGTGGTGCTAAAAAAAGAAAAATAACAAATTAGTATAAATCAACCTAAAGCTTATACAACTTGTGTAAATACAACAGAGGGTTAGATACTGCTGATATTCTCTAGTTGATCTTTACTTTCTAGCTGCATAGAGCCTTTACAAATGTAGTGATGTCTTTAATTCTTACAAAGACATGATGAGTACCAATAAGTTCTGTCTTAATCTCCAACTGCACTGGAACAAGGACTGTAAATGTTCATAGGCATACTGGAATGTACATTATCTGTGCATCTTGATGGTGTTCTTAAAGATTTTTCCATAGTCATTGGTGGTGATTGTACTTGCCGTGCTGCATCGAATTCTGAAATATTCATATGTGCTTTTTTTCCAGCCTCTTTGTTCCAAATATTTTTTCTTCATCACTGTCACTATAGTCCTGTCTTTTATGTCCCATGATCAGATACATTTACAAAACAAAACATTATTTTAGTATAGTGCCAGGGCAAAAATTGCAGGTTGTAATTGATCATTGAAATAATGTTGACAGTATGCGTTTAAAATAATTGCAAACAAACCTGTTCTTTCTTTTGGTGTATGACAGGCGATCATCGTCCTCATCTGTTTGCAAGTCAGACATCACAGTTGCCTGTGGAAGGGAGTCGAGCTTCCTCATATGTGTCTATAATAAAACATCACATTGTTGTTAACCTCCCCCCAAAAAAAGTTCAAATCCTGAAATACTATCAAAGTTAATTAATGGCTATAATACCTGTAGTGACAGCCTTATGATTCTTAGACATAAATTTGTAAGATGGTTAAGCACATCTATCATTCTGTACCCATGAAGATGGCACAATTTCCATTTCAGATGACTCGAACACCACGATATGGAACTCATTAACTGAGCCTTCAGATGTCACCATATCATAATCATCTAGGTTATCAAATTCTTTATCTTTAGGGGCCTCATTTTTACTATATAAGACTTTTAGATAGTGAGGAGTGTCATCACTACAATGAGTTTGCAAAGGCTTCAAAATCTGAGCAACACTGGCCCTTGCCCTATTCAAATACTCTAATTCACAGAGTAAAACTCATAATTTTCAACCATGACTTACATATACTGGCCTTTTCTGTGCCGAGCTTCTTTGATCGTGCTCAAGGATCTTGTCGTGGACTGTCAAACAAACAAACATACAAAAGTGTATAAAAAATGTTTATCTTCACAAAAATCATTATAAACATTAATAATGACTATTCAGAAAACGCCTGAAACAAACATTATACCCCTTGAGCATAAGCCCAAAAATGTTATTTAAAGCAGAATAAGTCACAATCAGTCAAATTTGTTTAAAATAAGAAACCTTTTGGATCAGATAGTTGTAAGTTACTAAAAACACTGTTAACCTAACATTATGGAAAATGTTTGATGATGATAGCCAATAACAAAACCCATTTCAGCTGTTTGTGAAGCTATTAGTAATGTAAAGTCTAAAAAAGCTCAAGTATGTTGAAAATGTATCAACAGTTTACAGCTTATAATGGACTATAAGCACCTAACTATAACATGCATATTCACATCTTTTGTCTCTGTGATGTGCTGCAAAATGGCCTCACTAACCCTTGTTAAACAAGAATAAGACTTAACCGAAAAAATATTGTTACCCATTGATTTAAATCAGAATTTATAACTATCAATAACAAAAAAAACCCATCAAAATCTGCTTAAGACGTTCTGTTTTACATGCACATATTACAGCTTGAACATAAGATTCACATAGGCTAACACATATTAAGATCATTTATAGAGAATAGTAAACAGTATCGAGCTTAGATCACTTTCGTGATGCATTGCACAAACAAGTTAAACAATACTATTTTATAAATCCAAAACGATTAATTTTTATTTACACAATCACTCAGAATTATTTCTGTTGGGTAAGTACACAACTGTAAAATGATTTTTTCAACACCCATGGTATATTAAAATGTTAACTCAGAAAAAAGCACATGTTTTGCCATGGTAGTGTTAACGGATTAGTCTACAGACACTTTCTTTAACGTAACGTTAAGATGCACACCAATTCGTTTCAGTCATGTTTCTTTAAAATAATTAAAATAGTTTTCAGTTACTAAACACTCACTTGATTGAGGTAAAGTTGGTTTTATACAGACAATGTTGTAGTTTGATATTCGTTGTCTGCTAGTATGATTTATAGAGGTAAAGTTGGTTTTAAATTCCCACATTCGGATTTCGGCTTCTTAATATAATATCGTTTGCAAATTCCAAATAGTGAAATCATACTAGCAGACAACGAATATCAAACTACAACATTGTCTGTGGTCTGTGTGCTAATGTTGTTTTAAAGTGTTACTTGCATGCGATTTCAGACCGGATATTCAACGTACCATGGTAAACAATATAGGGAGCAAAACCAACTTTACCTCAATGTATAATTTCACTATTTGGAATTTGCAAACGATAGTTTTCTAATATTATATTAAGAAGCCGAAATCCGAATGTGCGAATTTAAAACCAACTTTACCTCTATAACTTTCAGACGTGTTTGTAACGTTAGCATACACATCAATTAGCTTCAGTCGTGTTTCTTTAAAACAAGTTGCATTTTGTATCAAATTGTTTTAAATTACTAAACACTGTTACAACCTAACACTGTGAAAAAAGGTTTTGAACACTAAATTCGCATAGTATACACAGTATAAAAGCAGTAAAAACCTTACCTTTCTGACCAGAAAACACGAGTTCCAAAACTTCTTCTTCTTCTTGTAATCTTTAACGCGGTTGCCAACCAGCTTTTTGGAGCATTACCGCCACCATCAGGACAAAAGTTAAACAAGCCGAGTCCTTGCCAGAAGCGGCCCGGACTCTACAGACAGACTCGGGCCAGATGTGGTTAACAGGAATCGGGCCAGGGCTTTACAGCCGCATCACAAACACATGTGCGAGAGCGAGCTGCGGGCCATACTCGGCCCAGATAACACTCGCCGATGCCGAGTCGGAGCCGGAGGCGCCGAAGGGTAGCCGAGCTCGGGCCGATTACTACCTGCTATCTGGGATAGCTTGTTTGGCATGCTGTCCCGGGAGAGAGCCCTGAGCTCAAGGGATCCTCGGGCCCAGGGCTCCCCCCTTTCACATGGCGAGGGGAAATTGAGCTCAGGTCGATCTCAAACTCCCCCGCTGCTGAGGCCAAGGTGAACTTCTTGAGAGTAAGACATTTGATAAAAGATTTAGGCTTATTATAGAGCATATTTGGCCGGTGGGAGGAAACCGGGGAACCCGGGGGAAACCCACGCGGACACGGGGAGAATATGCAAACTCCGCACAGAAATACCAGATGACCCAGCAAGGACCTGACCCCATTGGTATTCTTGCTGTGAGGCAACAGTGCTAGTCACTGGGCCACCGTGCCGCCCATTCTGGATAAAGGTGGAAGAAGGGGAGGAGGGGGGTTTCTTCCAAATGAAGATAGATGTAGAGAGGAAATAAGGATATATATATAGTGACTTGGGGTGCTTTGATTGGAAGATCATGATTAGCTAATGTGGGCCAGCTGGGTCAATCATGAGCACATGCTCCTCTCGAAATTAGTTTAAAATTAAACTTCACTTAAAAACCTTAAATAAAGGTTGGCATTGCAGCACACAGAAACAAAGAAGGTCTCTGGTTTGAGTCCCAGCAGAGCTAGGTTGCATTTCTGTGTGGATGTTTGCATGTTTTCCCTGTGTTTGTGTGAAATTTCTTTCAAAGTCCCTACCTTTGCAAAGAGACCTGTAGTTGGTGCAGCAGTCTCCTTTGGCCATGCAGTCCTCTGAGCAGTGGCAGGCATGTTGCTCATTACGATTTTCACCACAACGCTCTTTACTACACTCAAAGCCCCCTGCTGGGGGGAACAACAACAAAGAATAATAATAAAACAACACGTTTTGAAAAAAAGGGTAACACTTTCCTTGAAGGAGTGTTCATGAGGATGTCATGGCACCTTTTAAAATCATGACATATTAATATAATAAATTATTAATATAATTGAAATGTTATGCATGCTTTTTGACAACTGTCATTAAGTGTCATTTGCTCAGTTATATCATTTTAAATGCAAAGATGACATCCGCAAAGTTTCCATCCAAAGATGCAAATTAAATTTATGTGCAAAACTGGAATATTGCATAAAGGATTTGCGAATAAAGCAATGTTTCCATCCAATGAGTCCAAGAGAGCAAAACTGTCACTTCCTGATTAACTGGTGCCAAATAACAAAAATAAAAATGGAATTTGCTGTGATAGGAGAAACTGTGAATCTTGCACCTCAGAAGACGATGCCGAGGCATGAAATACGGGCAAAGACGCTCTTGACAATTCTGGAGGTAATTAATAATATAATAACACTAATACTGAAATGGTTAAGGCATCTTAGACTGAGTAAAACAGCATTTGAGATGTTTTACAATGTGGTCAGCCTGCTGATTTGTCCATGATCTCTTGTAACAAAATCCCATGGCTTTTTTAATGTGCATACTGGAATTTGTTCAGTAAAAGTGCTTTATGCGCATTTTTCTTATTGAATAAAAAGTTTATCCTACTCAGTTATGTTCATATGTTTTTATGCACATTTTCAAAATGTATGTGCATCTTGGTGTTTCCATCAACCATTTTTTATGTGCATATCCAAAATGCGCATAAAAATAGGTGGATGGAAACCTAGCTATTGTTTGAGATGCAATTTGTACCACAGCAGTAAAGGTCAAGAACAATATTAAGGATGCTGTTATAAAATCCATAATAAGGATACCATGACAATCATGTTTATGACAGATGTATAGATGTACATACTTGTACATGTACATTTTTTGTTGTCCTGGCAATGTCAAGTTGTCGTGACAAAGACAAGATATGATATAGGTATTTGTTTATATCAACAACATAAGAAAGACATTACAAAGATGTCATAAATGACATAACTGAGCTACTGACAATTGTCATAATTATAAAATCTCATTCATATTCAGAACAATCTTATGAACACCCCCTTCAAGTAAAGTGTTACCAAAAAGAGTACAGGTCTAAAAGTAGAAATGCTGCATCAAACTGGAGCAATAATGTATGAAATAACTTCTTTGGTATATACCAAATTTGTGCAAAACCTAATGATCCCAGCTGCACTGGGTGTTTCATTAAATGCAGTCAACCATGATTATCTATTTGCGTTACAATTAACTATACATCATAAGGGCCATAAAGACTCTGCTGTATACCCTAAATGAAAATGTAAACAAATAAAGAGGTTTACCAGTTTTTAGACAGTGGTCATCAAAGTCTGAGCAACACATATTGTATGTTTTACACAGGTTGTCACAGCGACAATTTGGGGAATCAGCTTCCACTAGCTCAAAACAACGTTTTTTGCAAGAACCTTCCAGGCTGGTAAATGGCTGGTCAGAGAAACCTTGATTGGACATAAAGAAAAGACAAAAACGCACATAGAACATAAATCTTAAAGAGGTCTTATAGATGTGAAAACATGAAGACAGGTATATCAGAAAAAAAAAATCATTCCCTTTTTGAAAAACTCTAATATGGGTCAAGGAGCTGAAAAGTTCTCTGCACGTCTCAATATTGACTTAGGGTAGAGCAAAGCAAATATTTCCCTAATTTTCAATCACCAGCTGAGAGAGCAACAGAAAGTGGTTGTTTCATTAAATGTTCCTGGCTTATTACCACTACTAGCCTACATGAACTGACCAACATGAATGTTTGATTTAAAAAGAAATGTATGCATTTCAACTGGAACATTTCAGCAAAAAAAATGATGCTATGAAAATTAAACTGTAGTATGAATAATGAATAGATCAGAAAGCTGGATTAACAAGTCCAAATTATTTCCTTTTATTTCCTGACATTTAGAAAACCATCTTAGGTACATAAACACACCAAATTCATAGTGCTGTCATCCACGCTACACATTAAAATGAGTTTGAGTGAAAATACATTATTACTAAACTACTGTTGTGCTTCAACGTTTGTTACAATATTTGTTACTATATGCATGTTATTTTTCCTGTACTGACTAAGATATTTTTACATGTTTATCTGTAGGTCAGAATTCAGAAGACAAAAACATGCCTGAAATTATTAAAATAGGCCCCGGCAAAAGTTACATACTCTTGGGTTTTAATACTGTGAGTGGTTATATGAAGATCTATGAGTGTGTTTTCCCTTTTGTGATGGTTGTTCACTAGTATCTTGTTTGCTCTGAACAGTTAAACTGCAGCTGCTCTTCAGAAAGTGCTCCATGTCCTGCAGATTCTTCAGTTTTCCAGCATCTACTGCACATCTGAAGTCTTTCCACCAGTGACAGTGTTGAAATATTGGAACTCACAATCATACAGTGGACACTTGAGGAACTCAAATACTATTTTAGAAAGTTTTAAGTGCTCACTGATGGTCCAGAAAGAAAACACAAGGAATTAAGAACCAGGGGTCAAAACTAAAGAAACTGCAGGACAGATGTTTTTTTCTAAAGAACAGCAGCAGTTTAACTGTTCAAAACAAACAAGAGACTCATGAACAACCGTCACAAATCAGAAAAACACGCATAGATCATCAGGTAACAACACTGTATTAAAAACTTTGTACACAACTCTGTCATTTGTCATATGAAGTATATTTAAACATCTTTTTTTTACATCTTTTATGTAAAATATCTTTAATGCTAAATAAAAAATAACATGCATTTTGTATGACCCCTCTTGTTTTGTTAAAATTATTTACACACACACACACACACACACACACACACACACACACACACACACACACACACACACACACACACACACACACACACACACACACACACAATCGCAGCCCTGCAACCACTGTAATCATGCCTAAATTTGTAATTAGATAATGTAAAAGTGTAATACAAAATTTGGTAAGATTTTAAAAATGAAATAAAATGCACAATTTAAGAAAGAGTTAACAATCCTACTTCTAAAGAGCAATTCATCTAGTAATGAAGCCTTTCCGGACTCTCTGACAACATAAACCTTACAGCGTAAGTAAAGTTAACTGCAAGAGAAGCCACAACACTGAGGTCAACTGAGGACAATAAAGAGCCAGGAGGTGAAAATGGACGAAGATTAGTGAGCATTTGAACTTTTTTTATATTTGTGTTTGAGTCTCAATTTTCCTCAGTGTGAAAAGATCTCAAAATCACACAGTGACTGCTGGAAAGATTTCAATTTGCAAAAAAAATGCTTGACGATCACTGAAGAAACTGTAGGACATTTTTCTGGAGAACAGAAGCAGCTTTTCAAAACAAAGAAAGGGACTCAAGTACTATCACAAAAAAGTCATAGATCATACAACTACACACAGTATTAAAAACCAAGGGTTCAAAAACCTTTGCTGAGGGTTATTTTAATAATTTCAGCTATATTTTTGTCTTGTGAATCATATGTAAACATTTTATGCAAAATATCATTTGCTATAAACATAACATGCATTTTGTGTAATCACTTATTTTGTCAAAATTATTTACATTTTTACAGATGCTGCAAGGGGTTCACGAAATTGCAAGGTGTAGGCTACTATAAAGGTATACTAAAACGTATTGAACTTTTCTGTAAATACTCAACATTGCATTCTGAGGCGGCAAATGCAGCCTTTCAGCCACTAATCGCGTAATCATGCTTACATTTGGGATTAATGTAAACTTGCAACACAAAGTTTGAAGAGTATAAAGAGTAAAAGAAAGAACCATCCTACTTCTTGAGAGCGATTCGTCTGATGATGCAGCTTTTCCGGACCGTCTGACCACATAAGTCTTACACACTGTTAACCGCGAGAAAAGCCACATAACGGAGAATACCTGGGTGCAGGATCCGTGAGAGGAGACACATAAAGGAGAATACATTGATACATATACAGCAATAAAGCAATCGCATATGATTTCAACAATTTAAGACCTCGTTTATAGTAAGCAATGGCTGAAAAGAGCATCATATAACGACATATAAATATATGCGACAGAGAAAAATGTAGCATTTTTGTTAAAAAATGTAATATTAAACGTTTGCTGAATGTATACGATTCTTAAGATAGAAAGCAGCAAACATTTGCATTAAACTAAGTTCATCATATCGTACCCATTTAAGTTGCTGCATTGTTGACGTGCGTCTGGTCTCTGGCTCACTTCCACACTGAACGACTACTCAAACCTCTGCACTGTAACGTTTACTTTGCCCTCAGCCTATGAAGTGCTCGTTCACACGCGGAAGCATGAACTCAGAGCTGGAACATCTGCGTTCCATTTCTTTTCCCACCCCCTAAAAAATACAGATATTTAAAAACATGTCTGTCATATTGAGCAACATTTATTACTTAGTTTGTCAGGGTTAATGTGTGTGTGTGTTTTTTTTTGTAGGCTGGACGGAATTTTGTAATAACTAAAATAATTGGGCTATGTGCAGCGGCGTTTTAAGGCAGTCTCCTGTGTCAACAAGCTTGAACCCTCCCCCTGCGTGGCCCCCGAAATATGGAATCGATGTATAGTGGAACAGTGAAAACTCTTCTTTTGTTGCTTATATATATATATATACAACTAAAGTATTCCCGAGACTGCATGTGCACTCTATCTGCAGATAGACTCTTCTCAAATTAATGAAGTTTTTGTAAAAAATAAAAATAATTATATATATATATATACATACACACACACACACACACACACTGTTGGAGAAGTAACCAGAATGAACAACAAGTGGTTGATAATGCAAATCTCTTCTGTTAGCACAAAAAAATCAACTGTTTATAATTCTAGCAGCATTACATGAAGCTGCATTTTCCGGTACGACCTACCTAACTGTAGGACCACATGAATGATCAGAGTATGAGTAAATGTGAATCAATTATTATTTAAATATTTAAAATAATTGTGAAATCTTTAACTTTGAATAATAATATTTGAATAATGTATCTGAAGTGATCATTGTCTTGAATAAATTATAGTGTACCTATAGTCTACATTATATATTTTGAACTGATAAATTGTAATAAATACAGAGTGTAAAGTTTATTAAGCTGCGCTGTATTAAATCTCTCTCTCTCTCTCTCTCTCTCTCTTTCTCTCTTTCTCTCTCTCTCTCTCTTTCTCTCTCTCTCTCTCTCTCAATTCAATTCAATAATTGCTTTATTGACATGACAAATGTTACAAATGTATTGCCAAAGCATTTATAAAGTTTACATTAAAAAGAGCAAACATTCATTTTATTTTCGGCTTAGTCCATTTACTAATCTGGGGTTGCCACAGTGGAATGAACCGCCAACTTATCCAGCATATGTTTTACACAGCGGATGCCCTTCCAGCTGCAACCCATCTCTAGGAAACATCCATACACACTGATTCACATTCATACACTACGGACAATTTAGCCTACCCAATTCGCCTGTACCTCATGTTTTTGGACTGTGGGGGAAACCGGAGCACCCGGAGGAAACCCACGCGAACGCAGGGAGAACATGCAAACTCCACACAGAAACGCCAACTGACCCAGCCGAGGCTTGAACCAGCGACCTTCTTGCTGTCAGGCGACAGCACTACCTACTGTGCCACTGCGTTGCCTGAGAATATATATATATAAATATATATATATAAACACAGTAAATAGAAATTAAAAAAGAATAATACAAAATAATAATAATAATCTCTCTCTCTCTATGGGGTGTAAAAGTAAACTGAAGTCCCAGTTCAATACATAGGCCTAAATCGGTGTTGGGGTCACGAGTGGATACAGGTTTGGTAAAATAGGAAAAAGCAACAAATCTCCATGTCATGTTTTTATTTTTATTTTGAACAGGCAGAAGTGTTTTGTGACAATCAGCTACAGAACTGAAGAGCTTCTGATGCAAATGTACAAATTAAATAGAATAGTAAAAAATATACTTTATATCTATATAGGAGACTGTGTATTAAACTGTCAAAGCCTGATGCCAACCCTCTGCTAAATTAACAGAAAACAGTAATTGTGCATAGATTCAGTAAGCTTTAAAACTGAAATCTCTTTTAATGAAAATGTTAGCACTATGTCCATCATAATAGCTGGTCCAGTAGACAACAACAATTCAGTCTTTTGTGTGTGTGTGTGTGTGTGTGTGTGTGTGTGTGTGTGTGTGTGTGTGTGTGTGTGTGTGTGTGTGTGTGTGTGGAGAGAAGAGACTGACTTGCATCGTCTACGCACATCTTATTTTTCGATTGTTTTTTCTATGTATATGCGATTGAGCATTATACACTTGCATGAGCAGCACCTCGCACATGATTACCACGCTTTTTAGACACCATGTGACGATAAAACAATTTCAGCTTTTTTATAGTGTTTTTGATAAAACTAAATACATTGCAGGTATTTAGTAACAAAGGTATTTTCATTTTGTTTTGTTTTTTCTTCCTTTTTAAACCACAAACTAACTTAAGACAGAAACAAATGGACATCATATAAAAGAAAAAGAAATGAATTAAGTTAAATAAATCTAATAAAAGAAATAAAATATATGGGGGTAGGTGGAGGGGATGTTGGGGGATTCATGGTTGGAGGAGTACATTATTCTCAAAATGGATTAAAGGGTCCCAGTTTTTGTAAAATGTTCTTATTGATCAGCTGAGAAAAATATCATTTTTTTTCTGTTTTTCAAAAGTAACATTACTTCACTAAGTCAAAGTGATAGTTTAGGTGGCATTGGTGATTTCCACTCTACAAGAATTTGTCTTCGAGCTATTAACGTTACAAAGGCCAAGGCATTTTCTATGTCTTTAGTTATATGCACGTCCTCATTTGGTCAAACAAAGCCATGACTGGATTAGGTTGAATTCTTAAGTTAAATGCTGTTTAAAATCTCAAATATTGAAGACCAAAATCGTCTCAGTTTAACACATGACCAGAACATTTGAGTTAGGTCTGCCTTGCATGGAATTACATTTACAATTACATTTTTATCTATATTACGTTGAATTTTAGCCAGTTTGGTTTTGCTGTAGTGAATACGGTAAAGAATTTTAATTTGAATCAGGCTGAGATGTGCACATGATAAAGTATTATTTATAATTTCAACAGCTTTATCCCAAGTTTCTTCTGAAATATTAATTCCTAGCTCTTCTATCCATTCTATTTTAATCTTCTCTAGAAGAAGATGTTATGGAATATCACAATTAATTTTGGAAATGAGGCCCTTGGGGTGTGCAATGGACTTTAAAATCAAGTCCAATCCAGATTCAGAGTGCATTTGAGGGAATCCAGAGCACTGAGTCTGAATAAAGTGAGAAACATTAAAATATCAAAAAAAGATTGACTTTTGAAGATTGAATTTTTTAATAATGTCATTGAAATTGACAAAGAAAAAATCTCTACATGTAAGTATGCCCAGGTCCTTCCATCACTTAAAAGTAGCATCTACTGTAGCTTGACCGCTGAAAAAAAAAAGATGATTATTACATATGGGGGTTTCTAAAGAAAAGTCTGTGTATTGAAAAGATTGTCTAAATTGATTATATATTTTGAGGGCTGAAATTACAACTGTACTTGAGGAATACTGTGATGGTCAGAATAGTGACTTTATTGTAATCAGTGCTGGCATTGAAGTTGATTTCCAAGTCTTAGGCCCAATCCCAATTCTACCCCTTAGCCCTTCCCTTTACCAATTCTCCAATTCTCTTTAGCTTGAAGGTGTAGGGCTAAAGGCACTTACAGGCTAATTCACATATTTCTCGATCTGAATGATAATAATAAATACAAAGTATATTTTTAATACCAGACAATCCTTTCTGTGCAAGATGGTATAGTTAATGCCACACAAACTGCAGTGTTTAATATTGGTAGTTGATTTTGAAATAAAAATAGCGGAATGTTTGTGAAGAGTTACATTTTTCGCTGGAGGAAACAGCTGTGATGATGAGGTGAATGCTGAGAAAACCCGACTGCTCCTCTGTGACACTGGGATAAAGGTGATACAAGGTTATCTATGAGCTAATGGCAAAAGTTTTAGGGGGGCTGAGTAGAAATATACAGCCCCCCCTAAAATAGGCCTAGCAACGTCCATGGTGATTAGTTTATTTTAACACAATTGACTTTACCAGCTAAAGACAAATACATAACACCCCACCTTTTGGAATCTGATTCAATTTTTTTTTAAGTATAAGGCTATAATTTTCTTTATATAGCCTAGATCTGTAAACGAAGAGGTGATATTCATTCCAAAGTATTTAAATCCTGATTTTAATATACAGAAGGGAAAATCTTTGTCTATAATCTGGTGTGCCATAATGTTTTAGGGAAGCGTATACTTTTAAAGAAGTTTATTTCTAATTATTTTCTCAATTTCAGAGGTACATGATAGTGGTTCAGTTATATATAATAACAGATTATTAGCATACAAAGAGATTTTATACTCGACACCCATTCTTTTAATACCGCTGATAGATTGTAATGATCTGATTATTGATGACAATGGTTCTATAGCCAAAATAGATAACAAAGGGCATTCTTGCCATGTTTCTCTAGACAAGGAGAAACAGGGAGTTTTATTTGTAACTACAGCTGCTTTTGGTTGATAATAAAGCAAGTGTATCCAATAAATGAATTTTAAGCCAAATTCAAATTTATCCAATACAGCTAGTAAATAATTCCTCTATCGAATGCCATCTCTGTGTCCACAGAGACAATCACTTCAGGATGACTCTCTGACAGGAGAATGCACAACATTGAGAAGGTTCCTAATGTAATGAATAAGTGGCAATCCTTTATAAAGCCTGTCTGGTTTTGTGAAAATTTCCAGCGCAATCTCACAGCAATTCGTAACTTTTTGATTTAGTGGCTAATTCGTATGAATTCATAGGATCTAATTTGTACAATTTAGTACGATTTGCCCATCAACCAATGACGGTTGGGTTTAGGGGCGGGGTTGGGTGCCACGCCTTTTTAAAATCGTACATTTTCATACGACTCAATTTGTATGAATTCGTACGAGTTAGCCACTAAACTGACAAAACGTAAAATACTTACGTTTCCTCGTGAGATCAGGCTGGAATTTCTGGTATTGTGTACTCTATTCTTGAGGCCAACACTTTAGATAAAATGCATTGTTTATTAAAGAAATAGGTCTATAAGAACCACAATTAAAGGATGTCTTTATCTAGCTTCAGGAGAACTGTGATATGGGCCTGTGTAAGACTTGGTGGTAAGTTTGATTGTTCAAATGAGGGGTTAAACATATTAAGCAACAAAAGCAATATTTGTGAGGAGAATGTTTTGCAAAACTCGACAAGAAATCCATCTGGTTCTGGGGTTTTAACACTCTGCATGGCTCTAATTAAATTTTCTACTTCTTGAAATTGTAGGGGTTTGTCTGTCAAGGAAAAAAGCAAGAGATTCAAGTGCAGGTCAAAAAATAAGGTTTATTAATCTTGCAGATGGGCTTTAACAAAAAACCCAAGCAGAGGGAGCTGGGGAACCCACAGAAGGGTGCAAAAAATCCCTATATGGGGCATCTGCAAACTTGAATCCAGGCAGTTTTAAGGCCCATACAGTTTTACTCCTGTTGTTCCTGATACGTCTAGTAGAGGGATAAAAGGTACATGATCGAATAATACATTTGAAGTCAACGCTTCCAGATTATTAAATGTCCTATTCATAAATATACTTTACATTTTATTTATTTTTTTGCTAAATATAAACGCTAAGGTAATGTATCAGAAAGTGAGTTTAAATATAATAACAACTGATACCCTCACCATACTATTTCAGATACAAAAGCCAATTGCAAATTAAGATAGATTGATTTAATTAGAAAAAATAACACACTTAGTTGAATAGTGTAACGATTAATTGTAGTCTAGTTATACATTTTCATATAGAGATATGCTTTTTGTTGTATTGATTATATGTATAAAGTTCTGAAAATAACAAAATTATAACCGAAAAAATGCAGTGTGATATGGCTTAATGATGTGCATTGATGAGAATGCAGTGGTATTGACTAACAGACTCCTGCAGAACTTTTAGACAAACAATTCACTCCTTTTTAAAGTTCCAAGGACCATTTAGCTACCTGACAAACAAAACACAGACAACATTAGATTTTCTAAACATTTATTTATTGCAACTATCACTAGAGATTGCCAGGCTTCTTTAAATGAAGCTGATTTCTTGCATCAAATTCTTCACGATCATTGAAAACAAAAGTTATTTATAAATACTGCATAAACAAAGCAAAAAAAAAAAGCTTTTCTCACTTAGAGTTTTTGTCTTGTTCCTGTTCCTGATACCCTAAATTCTTAATCCTTAAACAGTCAGGCGTGGAAAATGATAAGCAAAAAATGAGTTCATGTCATTTTATATATTACCTGGATCTAAGTAAAACATGTTAAAAAAATGTTTCTAATTTGTTTGTATGCAACATGACCTGACAATACTAAGTATGTTATTTTTAGAAATACCAAAACACATAAATCAAATGTGTATTTAATGATAATAGCAAAAAAAGTACACCTTCGATCTTTAATCACATTAAGTTAAGTGAAAATAAAATGTAGTTAGGTCTTAGAATATATTGTAAGATCATCTATAGATTTTTTGTGATTGTTGGTGGTCAATTACTGATAATGAATGTTTTGTTTTAATAATCGCACAAATAATATTTATTGTATATATTAATTAATTATTTAGCTTTTTAGTGAGTGTACAGTTAAATTCTTTTTCACAGAGTTACATACATTCTAATGTTGCTGCAAGATGCATCATTGAATTATATAAATGTTAAATTATTAAAAATAAAAAGATTAGAACAGGTTAGAAAAATACCTAAACAGTGTTGGACTTTCCCCTAGTTCACAGGTTCAAAGATCGGTCAGAGGCTTCAAATAAGTTTAAATTAATTTAATGAATCAAATAGATAAAGCTTACAGAGCGCACTCGGCTGCAGAATAAACCCTTTTCAGTATGAGGTTTACATGTTGGCATTCCACAATACTCTCTAATCCTCGCAGCCAAGTATATATCCCCATTTCTCTTCGAGCCTGCCCGGGGGTGCTTTAGTAAGAAACATCCTCCATCCAGATCAGTTTAATCATCAGTTCAATCATCAGTTGTTAGGCAGAACAGCAAATCTGCACAGAAAAAGTTATGCATAACACATAACAGAGCCTGCAAGAGAGTGAGCTTGTGAGCCCCTCCCATACGTGATTGTTCCTGTAAATGAGCACACTCTGGAAGAAGAGATGTAACATTCCGTTGGTAACAAGTACCGAGGAGTTAACTTCTCAGTTATCAGTCACACAAAGGCACAGCTGTTATGGATCAAAATTTGGTGAGGTTAAGCATAATAAACACATCAGCATAAGTTCATGTAATTAGTTAAAAACAGAATTAAACTATTAATGCAAGGATTAGTCTATTAATGCATATTGGATGAAGTTAAAATCATCAAATAATCCTTCACCAGCAAAGACATTCTCGTGCAGGTTAAAGACAGACAAAAAATGTAAAAGAAAATTAGCCTACATAAGAGAGTGAAATGTAGTACATGTAGCTAGCTTACAAGTAGTTAGCTAGAATTGAACCAAACTAACAACATTGCTGTTGTTTTATCTCTGCATGTGAATTGTATCACACCAATTTGTTTACGTATTGGCATACTCTCATATCGACCTTAATCAAATATAAAATGTTTACATTTCATGTTTCCTAAACAATATTTTAAACGAGTATTAAACATACCTCTTTATGGTGTCCCATTTGGTTTGGTGTGATAAAGTTCTGAAAGCTCATAATAACACTGTGCTGCCTCCCCCTACTGGACGCATCAGAAACAACAGGGGCGTAAAAAATGCCCGGGCCTGAATCTTGATTGAAACATTTCAAAAAAATTATTCACCTGTAGAAAGGAGCAGAATTGGGCAGAAACAACTTTTTCTAGTATTTTGGACATAAATGGAAGATTTGAAATAGGCGTATAACTGGGGTCCCGTTGTGGTTTCTTAATAATAGGCTTTATAACAGCTAGCTTGAAAGGATTTGGAACATGGCCTAAAGATAAAGAACAGTTGAAATAGTTAAAAAGAGGTTGTCTTAACTCTTTCAGTAATTTTGTTGGAATTGGGTCTAACATACATGTAGCTAGTTTAGACATATTTATAAGTTTATCTATATCTTTTATCTTTATCTATTATCTATATCTTCCTGTTCTATGATTTTGAGGCACTGTAGTTTATTTTCATTTAAGTGGAATGGTTAAGAATCTGAGGTATAAGGCAGTGCATAAAATTTAACATCTTATATTTTCAGTCTAAAACCTTCTATTTTTTCACTGAAAAAGTTAATGAAGTCAAAAATAGGAAAATAGGTTGGGTGGTGGGGGCTGAGGGGCTTGGGTGGTATAAATAATAAACAGAGGGGGTGGTTGAACCTTGGTAAACAACCAAAACTATGATAAGTTCTAGATGTGTCCTTTGAACAATGACAAACCGCAGCTCACTGTCTTCTCTTTGTTCCCAATAATCCAAGTCTAGGTATTCTTCTATTTTCCTCAGAGCTCCTGAAGTAATAAAACTTACAAATAAATATGTTAGCAAGTACTTAATGTAGAGTAAATGTCTGAGTCCGAAATTGCCTACTACTCAGCAGGTACTGCATTTGAATTTACTACTTGACCGTTAAAAAAATATGTTTTATACAGTATGAATGTGAGTAGTATAATTGGAACTTTGTCATGATTGCGTCAGTTGTGTCGCTTTACTCCCGTTCATGAATTCTCTTTCAGTGCATTATGGGATAGCGTAGCATGCATTTATCGAATCTCATTGGAAGTAGGTCACCCGGGTACTTCTCGCATACTGTTTTTCGAATTCTATGAATTTGGACATACTACTCGGCTAACATACTATTTTAAGCCTACTATATTGTATGGAAGTATGCGGTTTCGGATGCAGCCAATGTGTTAAGTACTGATATTAGATAAAGTGCTGTAAAATAATAATATGTATACAGTTTTGCCTAATAGGGAAGCTAGACCCCCCAGAAAAAATCCAACTTACAGCAGAATTGTTCATAGTGAATATAAATAGACAATCTGCAAATCAGCAGTTAAGTAAAGTGCATTAGTAACATACTAGTTATTTTTTTTGAAAAATTACCCAAATTAAATATGATCAATTACATGCTCAATGGATGAAAACCAAATTTCGTAACTTACCATGTCAAGTAAGAGACATGTACAGTAAATCACCCTTAAACAAAATATATACTCTAATGTGCTGACTTCTTTTTCAGGGACGCCCATGCATTTTTCAATAAGACAATGCAAAACCACATTCTGCACATATTACGAAGTCCAGGGTGTGGAGGGAAATGATACAGGTACTTGACTGGCCTTGCCTGCAGTTCCAACCTGTCTCCAATTGAGAATGTGTGGCACATTTTGAAACGCAAAATGTGACAACGAAGACTCCTGTTCCCCACCTTAAGACTTGTTTGCAGGAAGAAAGGGACAAAATTACACCTTAAACACTTCATCACTTGGTGTCTTTTAAGTGTTGTGAAAAAGAATGGCGACATTACAAAGTGGTAAATGCTTTACTGTTCCAACTTTTTTTGGAATGTAAAGAACCAAAATTGAAATATGTGTGTTTTATTATGAAAAAACACTATAAAAATCATGAAGAACATATTAAGTATTGTTTGTTGTATTGTCTGCAATGAAATACAAGTCAAAGTAAATTTAGAAATCACTACTTTTATTTTTTTTATTTGCAATTTTCATAATGTCCTAACTTTTTTTTTTGATGTGGGGTTTGTATTTACAAACACACACACACACACACACACACACACACACACACACACACACATATATACAGTATATATGAAAAACTTCCTCTTTATATAATCAAGAAATTTCCTTTCAAGACCTCGGCTACTCCCTAGGCTCTCTCTGCAATGATTTTAGTTTTACTATTAACTCAACGTCCATAAAATTATTTGAAATTGCTGTCTCCCTTGTACCTAAACATACCAGTGGACTTGCACCGTCAGCCCCTTTATCATTATTCCAACTCCTAACCCTTTCCACTACCCTTAGCCCACTAAACCTTTCAAAACAACTACAACCTGAAGAAGCTACGCCCCCAGCCACACTAGCGCTAGATTCCGCCACCAAGAACCCGGACTACCCTCTTTACTTCAACAACCAACCAACACCAGAACATTATTAATAAGTTATTCTCAGCATCCGTCACAGAATTAAACATCCTTTGAACGATACATGCAATGTAACAATACAGAGGGAGCGCAATATAAGGACGGAAACCACACAGACACCTCGCCAGGGCTTGATATACACAGAAATTCTGGCAGCCGGCCCAGAAGTGGAGCCCCATCCAACTCCTACCCCTCCCTATTCAGAACTGACATGGCTGTGAACCACCCTCTGTACAACCTCTGTAAAACCTCCACCCCTCAAGCCATTTTTACAGGCCATCACCCCCAAAACCTTTCTGCTGATGTAGTCCAAGCAGTCTGTAACAAGCTTTTATATCAAGCTGATGTCAGCAACTGCCTTAGTTCCATTGAGTCAATATCTGTTTGCCCAGAAGCAATTCCTGAGAAGTATGGAAAAATGGGAGGATATTCAATTGTTTCCTGTATTTCAGAGCAAATGTTGAGGGAAAAAAAACAATCCAGCACTGCAAGAAATAATAATGCAGATAGATACAGGAAACACAGTCCTACCTGTGCTGAGGCATGAGCTACCAGATCTTCCTTTTCTGCTAAGAGAGTAGAAGAAACTAGAACTGAGAGATGGAGTTTTCTATCGGAACTCTTGGAGATTCCATTACTTACCAACTAGTTCTTCCTCCTGATTAGAGAGCTGTAGCCATGGAAAGTCTGCATGACAACATGGGTCAGACCCTTAATCTCATCTGGTCACAATTCTATTGGCCCTGGATGGCTACTGATGTCAAGAACAAAGTCAATACCTGCAGTCGGTGTATGTACAAAAACCTTGCCAGAGCGGCACCCCTAGTAAACATTTAAGTCACCCGTCCACTCAAATTGATGTAACCTGACAAAGTTGACACGAAGCTTAATCTTTGTAACACAGTGAACTGCGAAACATGACACACAAACTTGCATTTCTGGTCTGATGCATTCACGTGCATATGAATGGAAGTCTATGGGGAGAAAAGTGCAGTATGAACACAGCTTAAAGTGAAGCTCATATGATTATACTAATTTGAATCAGGTTTAAATAATCTAGATAGTTGTGCATGCATGCTATAGTTTAAAAGCCCTAATGGTCGAGCATTGATCCATTGATTTACTGTGGGCTACTATGGCAATGAAAGTTAAAAAGAGAGCAGTGACATTCTTGGCAACTGAACAGCATTTGCTCTTAGAAACATATGATAAATATAAACACCTATTAACCAAAAAAGGGAACACTGCAGCAATTAACAAAGCCAGAGAGAAAGGCTGGCAGGAAATTGCTGATCATCTCAATGCATAAGTAACATAAGTGGTATACTGCGAATATTTTGTATTCATTTCCGTTAAACATTTGTCACAATAAATTGAAAGAGTGTGAGTATAACAGTAATTACTTTAACTCTTACACAGCAGCAACCAAAGTAAAAAAAAAGAACATGGCAGCATGTGAAAATAAGATATAAAATATTGTTCAGAACAGGTAAGTATTTTTGATGCAAGCAGTATGTAATCATAGCCAGCTTGCTGTTCAACTGTCCAGTGTCATAAAGTGTTTGAGTTTTTTTTTTTTTTTTGCAGCTGCCAAAAAGAAGACTGATGTCGCTGGCACTGGAGGAGAGCCACCACCAGGCAACTTCACTCCTGTGAGGGAGGCCAGTCCTTGAGTGAATTATGTGTGTGTGTGTGGGGGGGGCATCGTCAGAGTAACTACATAAAAGGTGTGTATTTTTATTTATTTATTTTTTTGCATTACTGACCTTGGCTTCAGTCCTCAAAAGCATTGTAAGCCTAAGTACATAATGGCAGTAATGTCATTTAGAGGTACTTAGGCTAATTATGCTTTTGTAAATGCAGCCTTAATCTTTTATTATATAATATTAATTTTCATAGTGATGCAAGGTTCTGTGTGCATGATGGATCCACCAGACATCATGCTAGATCCTGTGAGTATTACGCCCCATTCACACGAGGCTTCAGCTTCAACACTTAACAGAGGGCGTGTATGTAGTTGGGGCTGACGCGATCGTCATAGCAGCGTCAGCCAATGAAATTAGTCAGCAATAGGCCACTGTTGGAGCTGGTGTATTTGCATACAGCGATCTGATTGGCTGATGCTTCCATCGGTGCTTGAAAAGTTGAGCATGTCCCAACTTCTGCAGTGAGCAATGCCTCTGAAGCGGCGCCGACGGATCCACAATGCAGCTTGGCAACGCCTGACGTCACCCATTCAAAGTGAATGGAATGCGTTTAAGCTGACGCCCCGTGTGAATGGGGCGTTAGAGATGTTAAAACGCTGATGTAAACAAATAACCTTAACTGAATTTAATTGGTGTTTATAGGGTGAAGGCCCATCCACGCTTGAAGAGAATGAATAGACCGTATCTGTGTGCTCAAGGAGGCTTGAGGTAGTCACAGGTTCCATTTCATACTGTAATCAAAAGTGTACTTGTTTGATGAGGTGCTCATAATGCGTGTTTTCCAAATAAGTTTGGCTCTAGAATCCTGACAGTGTTTCAGAGCCCTCTCAGTCTGGCACCACAAGTGACAAAGTGAGTATTAAGAAATTATGTGGCAAAAGAATTCAAAGAATTAACTTTAAATATGTTTGGGATGGAGGGCTAATTCTCTCCATAATATCAGACCCTGAGAACTGTTATGGAATTTCATGAGACAAGACCACAAGAATTACCATGCAATAAAACAATAAACTTTCTAGTCTGAGCAGCAGATCTGCAAGAAAGCACATTCCTCAACTGCCTCAGTTACCCATCATGTGCCCCCCTCTCTGCCACCCCCTTCACTTCTTCACTCAGAGATCAGGTTATTGTGATTCACACTGAATCTTCATCCTCTTCATATGATGTATCTTGTGAATCTATAACTTTAACTTGCGTGTTTGGTATCATTTTAATGTCTCTGTGTGATTGGTAAATGGTCTCAATTTTGCAGTAGTCACTTGTATTATGATAATTATTGTCTGAGTTTGGGAAAAGTCCTACTGAAATGTGAAATTGTCTGTAAATTATTAACTTTTTACTCCAGGTGGTCATTAGTTTTTAGGTTAACATATGACCACACAGAGGTCTCGGTGAAGCTTTTATTATCTTTAATTTATGGTTCTTTGTTCTGAGTTGAGTATTTAAAGGAAATGTGCAAAATTATCGTTGGGATCTTGTAGCCAAGACACCCCGTTGCAGCATCTCTGAGACTTATATGCTGCATTGTACTTCTCGGGTCAGGTATGCATCTCTAACTCTTTGATTTATCTTTAAGTAGGGATGCACCGATACCGATACCAGTATCGGGTCGATACTTGGTTAAAATACTCGTACTCGTATTGGACATTAAAGGCCGATACCATGCACCGATACCGCTGAACAGTAATTCACTATGGATGTGATTTGTTGCCCTACCTGACTTCAGAGTCTAAATGTATTAATTAGCCTTATGTATTATATGTTAATAGCTTAGTCCTTTTAAACAATCTGTTTATAAAATACATTATTAACGAATCTATAACCTAGGCTACTGAAGAATAAACCGAATATGAAATATGATCCTTGCATAATGATCACAGCTAAGCACTCAAACAAGCTAGCACTCATATTATATATAAACTATAAATAAAAAAATGAAATAAATTTTAAGAAATGGAACATTATGTAAAAAAAAATCTAAAGACTACAGGCTAAATAAAAGCGCATGAGTTTAAACATCACTGCGGTCACCGCGCGCGTGTCAGTTTACAGCTTCTGTAAAGATCAGACAGCTTTTACAGACCACACAATCTCAAACACCATGTTAATGTATAAATATTTCGATAAGTATCGTTAATGTAATATTTATAACGATATAATCTTCCTTGTGGTTAAATCGATACCGGCTTTGAGCTGTCACGCGCGCTTTTTCAGCAGCTGTTGACACGGACTGCGGCGCTTTACACACAAGACAGACAGCAGCATACACTGGCAAGACAAGTGCTGAACTTCACGGCCCGTATATTTTATTTAGGGGGGATTGTGTTGATGTTGCAGATGAAAGTCAGTACGTTGGGGGCGCGTTTGCCGCCCACACTATTATATATTATAGGTTGCCTCTATATGGACGCGCCGGCCCTGGGTGCGCAGTATGAATATACCCGTACGTTTACACACTGCATACACAGGCCTACAGATCTGGTGTGTTATGAATTGCATGTTTTAAATGACAGCGAGGCATGCTACATTTAGTTTTTATTGTAAAATATACCTTAAAACTCAGTACACAGTAAAATAATATTTTTTAATGGCTTGCCTTGGCAGCGCATATAACCGCTAAGCTTAAACAGGCTAAGCATATTTTTATTCATATTAAAACAAATTAATACAAACTAGTCACCCTTTGATTTTTTTCGTTTCCGTATATTTTTTATCAAACGAAAAATGCAATGAATTGTTGATTTTGGTTTTTTATTTTATTAGAATTAATATAGTTATTAGGCTACACAAACTGTACATACCATCGGCTCTGATTGCGTCAGATATCCTACAGATAGCCTAGGCTTTTTGGCTCAAAGACATTTATGCCTATAAATTTCAGTGCTGTATTTTGACAGATTTCGCAAAGGCTTCAGCTATTCTGTAAACTGGTACCAGCCTCCGTTTTGCGGCTTAACTTGTGCGGCGTCTCCGTATCAATGTCTAGATGACAGCGAGAGACAGATAAGATCAGACCTCAGTTTCGATGTGTGGCCGCACGTCACAGTTACTTTACTGCAGTTTTTAAATATTGGCTTATTTAAATTAACTTTTCATTCGATTAAAAGCCGAAATATTGCCGGACATAAACAACTTTCGGTTTTAGAAGGGAGAGGCTTCAGTGAAGATGCACACACACACACACACAGGATACACTTTTGAGGTCTATTCATTATTGATTTTTTAACATTAAACGCATAATAATCAAGTGCAAAAAAGAACAGCTGAACTTCGGAAAAAGAGATCACTGCGGTTGCCACGATGGTTGCTTTGTTTTTCTGCAGTTGGCTTTGTCAGTGGCTCTGCATTGCGAAATCACTTTTATTTTAATTAAACAAGATTATTTATTAATAAACATTGTGAGATGATGGTCGCGTGATTTTTAAAATGAGCTATTAACCGCAACCCACCCATAAACATCTAGTACTTTTTGATTAATTGACCGCGGATCAAAGGCAGGACTCATGAATATGAAAGAATGGTGCAAAACAGTGTTTTATGCGTCCCCAATATGCAATGACAGTGACTCTATAAGGTAACGTACACTGCACACACCTTGTGTAATGTGTGAAGTTGTGCACACATGTAAGCCGCAAGGATATCTCATCCTTTAAATGTCCATGCTTAATCGTTAATAGACAAGGTCTGGGTTCGCAGGGTTTTCAACAATGTGTATATTTTTTGGCTTGGAACAGCCTCCTGTTAAAGATTTTGGTGTTCATCCTTGCTACAGGCAAAAGACAAAAAACAAAGCAAGAAAACGAACAAATAAACTTAGTTAAAACCAAATCTATGAAGTATCGGTATCGGCGAGTACACAAATCAAAATACTCGTACTTGTATCGGTTTGTAAAAAATTGGTATCGGTGCATCTCTATCTTTAAGTAATGGATGTTGTATTTTTACAGTATCATCTGAATTGGCTTTCTGATTGTTTTAATATGTAATTGGCATAATACAATTTTACCTGACAAATAAAATGTTATATTGGATTTATTCTGAATTCTCCTGAAATCTTTTATTCAGTAGAGTAAGTGGAGTCGGAACTACCATTATGATGTGACAGTTAGATTTTATTAGAGACGCATTTTACTGTACAAAGCCATTTTTGCAATACAGCATGAAGATCTCTTGATCAACTAATCACTGATATTAGCAAGTTGTATGGAAATGACTAAATCAACTACTCGTTTAGGATGGGTGAGCAGTTGGCACCCAGACTATTTGAGTATTAGTTAACCCTGCACCCTCTGACTAACTTCAGAGTGTCGAGATAATGTCTGTGAGAACATACGCAAATCCTGCAGCGTTTGGTCCCTAATAAACGTATAACTGAAGAGTATGGGATCAGATATAAATCAAAACTCTAAATAATGATAGTTATTTGATCATGAATGATGAATGTGATCCGTTCTTACAATTAGAAATACAGTCTAAATTTGACGGTCACATAAAATTGTAGTCAGATTAAATTCAGAGCTGAAAAACAAATATAAATAAATTCTAATAAATAACACAATTCTTTTCAGAAGCACAAGAAAAGGCTTACATGCATTTAACCTTCGACCATGCTGTTTTGTAATTGGACTAATAGATGGACTTCTACATATTCTACAGAACCCAGAGAACATAAAGGGAGTGTACAAACGCTATCTCCTCAAGCAAATGGAGGCCATCGACACTGACATACAGTATAAAAAACTGAAGATAAGAAAGTTGGACTTGGAAATCCAATAACTTCAAAAAAATGCATAAGAAGAAGTATTAAAAAAATAAATAAATTGTGACATTTACATTGTTTTTCACAACATTTATATGTTTTCAAAGCCTAAAAGGCAGATTCACTTTGAATAAATGCAAAATTTCAAAAGAGTTTGATTTCTTTGTGTCATAAAAAATCAATTTAAGGGAAAGGTTAAGGGCCAGTGAAAATGTAAAGGGCGCTTATAGTTGGGAACAAATTAAGCAAAATAATTGTTGGCATATGCATCTCGTATAACTCTTCCTGTTTCGTTGTCTTCAAATGCTCTTTCAATGTCCAAATCTTCCTGTACAACTATCTTTGGTTGCATTTCCCTCCTCAGACAGGCAATGTTATGGAGCACTACACATACAACTACAATCTCCCATGTAGTTAAAGGTGCAGTATGTAAGTTTGACACCCAGTGGTTGAACTAGGTATTGCACTCCTGGATCATAATAAAAGTACGCTAGGATGCCAGATTGTGTACAGGAGCGAGTGATTTAAACTGTGTTCTAAATAAAAGCAACGACACGCGATAGAGGGAATATTTTCCATATTAAAAGGAGTTTTTGTCCTAACCAACACCTCGAATTGATATATTAGAAATGGCTTCTATTTCTCACAGCTGAACAACAGAAACCTATGACAGCTAGATCACCTCAGGTAAGCCTTGTGTGCTTTATTCTGTGCTAAATGCTAACAATGCGAGTTTGAATGCATTTTACATGGCATTTGTTGCCATATACTGAAAGCAGAAAGTTCACCTCAGATCTGGAAAATACAATAAACCGTCTAAAATTGAACTTTAGAACTAAACACATATGAGTGATTCAGCATCTACATTGATGTTAAAGTGGGTTAACATGTATTAAATAGATTCTAAACCTTACTGTTTGGTGAGCGAGTGCATATTCTGTGCTTCTGAAAGGCTGTATTTACATTTCTGCCGTGTTTCGTCTGGTGCAAACAGCCAAATAGCTGGTCACTGCCTCTCTCGTCACAGCGTGTTGTTAGGACACGCGGTTACAATGTAACCTGCTCACCTAATGTTTACGTTCGTAATATTTATGTAATTTGCTAATTAATAACCTCATGTGGAACTGCATCTGTCTCCCATACTGTTCTTTTGGTCACGGACGCATGCTTTCAGAGTCTTTCTGAATGAATGAATGAAATACGCTGTTTTCCAACAAGGCAACCCAGGGTGCTGACATATAATTGGCTAAACTGGCATCGTGCATATGAAATTTATCTAAACAAAGACAGCGTTCCGGCACGGAAAACCCATTTTCAAAGCAGAATATCTGACTTCAGCATTGTTTTTCAGTTAAACAAGTATGTTCACTTGGGATGTTTCTTAAATATCTGCACACATATTATGGTATTTTTATGCTTTAGAAGAGTCAAAAACTTACATACAGCACCTTTAAGTGTCAGGTGGAGTCACTCTGAGAGGCTTCAGGCACTGTAACCTTGACTTGATGAGTCTAAAAGCTCTATACGACCTCTTGTGCGTTCATGGGCAATGTTGTAGTTGTGCTGTGCTTCTGTCTGAGGCCCCGTTTACACTAATACATTTAAGTTTTAAAACGCATAAGTTTTGCTATGGTTACGCTATCTGTCCACACTACGCCAGAGTTTTTGAGCGCCGAAAACGGAGCGTTTTGGAAACGCTGAAGAGGCTGTTTTCATTCTAAAACGCCGCTGCTCTGTGTAACTGTGAAAACGGAGACATCTGAAAACGGAGGCATGGCTGCAGACATTCGCCTCTCTGATTGGGGTTTTTCCCATAATATTAAAGGGCACCTATGGTGAAAAATCTACTTTTCAAGTTGTTTGGACAGACATATGTGTAGGTGTAGTGTATAAACCGTCATATTGGGGTGATATAAACACACTCAGTCCTTTTTTTTCAATTTAACAACATAAAAACGTTGGACCAATTGGAGCGGTTTTGAGATCGACCGCAACTTGATGTAGGAGTGCGGTCCCCCCGCCCACCAATATTGATTGACAGGTGCGCATTATCATATGCTCAGTATGTTGTTTCACGTCCGCCATTTTCAGCGTGTGAGTCAAAGCGACGTCACCAAAGAAACACCCTTGCTCTATTTTTAGATGTAAGGCTCATTTGGCTCAACATTCACCACGTCATCGCTCTCCTCGCCCCAGTGTTTGTGATTTTTGGTGGGTTTGTATACATGTGTACTTTTCATTGCGTCTTCCTTAAACTTCAGCGGTTTGCATTTCCCCCGGTCACAGAACCCAGATAGCAAAATGACATCATTTCAACCTAAAATCAACGTTTCTTTTGACATCGATTCAACATCGTTTTGCTCATCGGGGTAATGTTGAAACGACGTCAGGCACTCCATACAAATCTAACCTGAAATCGACACAATTGGTTACTTACCCAACGTTGAATCGATGTTGATATTCAGTCGATCGAAACGACGTTATAGAATCCACACATTTTCAACATGTAATCAACCTAATTGGTTTGTCCACCTGACGTTGAAATTATGTTGATTTATAGTTGATTGGAACAACGTAGAATCCACACATTTTCAACATATAATCGACCTAATTGGTTTGTCTATCTGATGTTGAAATGATGTTGATTTATAATCGATTGGAACAACGTAGAATCCACACATATTCAACATATAATCGACCTAATTGGTTTGTCTATCTGATGTTGAAATGATGTTGATTTATAATCGATTGGAACAACGTAGAATCCACACATTTTCAACATATAATCGACCTAATTGGTTTGTCTATCTGATGTTGAAATGATGTTGATTTATAATCGATTGGAACAACGTAGAATCCACACATTTTCAACATATAATCGACCTAATTAGTTTGTCTATCTAATGTTGAAACGATGTTGATTTTAAGTCGATTGGAACAACATAGAATCCACACATATTCAACATAAAATCTATCTAAATGATTTAACGTTTAAATGAATGCTTAAACAACATTTTCAACATTAAACCAATCCATATGACCTAATCACCATTTTTTTACAAGAATACATAATATAATTTATTCTGTATATATAACAAAACACACCACAATCTGTCATCATTTTTTATTGATACAAACACACAGCTGTGAATATCCGTTAAGAGCATGAATTCATTCAAACCTTCTACACTTAAACAGAGAGAACATTTAAATTACTGACTAAAATAGTCAAAACCATTTACTCAAAAAGTAAAACTGTAGAATATTAAATACATTTGTCTATTTGTGTTCTATTTCAACATGTATTTTTCATTAGAGTAAAAAATGCATTTTATTTCAGATGTGCATAATAACAAAATTAACTATTAGGGTCAAAACACAGGTTTAAATCACAATGTTTAAACTGTTTAAAGAACAACATTTATTTAATGAATTTAGAAAGATACAATCACAGAAACTAAAATTCAGATGCAACCATAGAAAAAATATTCTTGCTGGATTAGCAGGGTCAATAAATAAAAACAAATTATTTTAGGTTGTGTGAAACTATCGGGAAGCCATTCGTCTACAGTGCCAACATTTACTAGATTTCCATCTCGGATTTTCCAGAAATACGAAGTATTAGTGACCCAGACACTTGTCTGAGAACAAGCTTCAAATATTACAACAACCGGTAAGAATTGCAAGCTTGTTTATTAATTACAATTATTTTTATTTTTTTTCAAAATATCATTGTTTAATGACTAAATGCAATAAATAAAATACAGTGCTGCGACCAAAGAATGTAACGTATACTGAATAATCATATGCAATGCACATGATCCTATTATAACGATCACTGCGAACAATAAGCTAAGCGTTCATTTTATATACAAACTGTAAATATAAAAACATTAAAATATTTTAAAGCAATGAAAATCTATATGTAAAAAAACAAAACTACTTTAAACTGTGTCTCGTCAGAGCTGAGCATACATTTTATTTCAGTAAAAAACGGTCCTCTTCATAATATTTCTATTTATTTCTTCTTTGTAATATGGTATGAATTTAAAAAATACGGACTTTCCTTTACGTCTCCTATTCAGTTTTTTTACTTCCTGCTCTCCATCTTAATTTCAAATTTAAATTCCACACCAGGCCAGTAAAATTTTTTTTTTTTTTTTTTTTTTTTTTTTAAGTGTTGAGCCCTGTTGGGTAATTCTCCTTCTCATTAAAACTCAAATGTGCATTGTGTTGTGACAATTACTTAAGATTTTTGTAACAATAAAGATGCATTTAATACAACCATAAAAACGCTAAAAGATTGTCAGTACACTGTACTATAGGCACAACCAGTCGTTTGGTCTCTTTGTGTGAGAGAGGAAAAAAAAAAAAACATTTGCAACTTGTTAAAAAAAAAAAAAAAAAAAAAAAACTTTCTCAGACTTCAAATATACTGGTCACTAACAGAAACTTCAGTCATGGGTGCTGTTCTTTCGCTCCAGTAATACCTTCAGAGAACATAATAGTCAGTGATCCATACATAGGCAGAGAGATTAGTGTGGTGTAGGCAGAACTGGAATAGACGTCTGTCCAGGCACAGGTTACAGATCTTGATGTCTTCAACTGGAGATTTCAGAGAAACTGCCATTAAAAAAAATTGTAAGAAAAAAAAACATGTTACTCAGTTGGAAAATCTCACCAGGTACAGTATCTACTATTACAAAGTACAATTCCAAGGTAAATTTTCAGTTCAACCCACAGTATTGGTACCATAAAATTGCCACAATTTTTGACTCCTCCTCACACAGAATATTAAGTTAACATGGTATTTTGTTAGAAATTAAATGATCTTGGATTTTATTTTCTTGTGAAATTCTAAAAAGCCTAATGATATAAAATATTTTTCAAAATAAATGTGTTTACAAACATTTGTTTTAGATACTTGTACAAGTAAACTGCAGTAACCTCAAGAGAAAAGCATGTAGACAAAATAAATTTTAATAAACAGGAAAATAAAAAAAATGCACACCAGAACATAGCACTACAATCAGAAAAAAAACAGACAAGCATGGTTTGTGAACAATTGAGGTAAAGTTGGTTTTATATTCGGATATTCAGACATTCTCCTCAATAATATAATGTCAGAAAAGTATTCTTTGCAAATTCTAAATAGGGAAATCATATTAGCAGCAAATGACTATCAAAGTACAACATTGTTTACAGTCAACTAAACAGTGTTTATGTTGTTTTGAAGTCACACTTGCATGCTAATTTCGATCGAATATTCAAAGTAACATGGTAAACAATATACAGACTTCTACATGAACGAATGTGCGAATATAAAACCAACTTTACCTCTATAAGCTTTTCCCATTCAATGCTGTGGACCGTCTCTGGCGAAGAGTTCGTCACTAAATGTAGAAAAAAATAGAGCAAACAAAACAGTAAACTGACAGCGATTCACTTCGCTAGCGTAATAACGTGTTGAAAAATCTCGTTTAACGTTAGCTCGATGATGCGTAATGTTATTTGCGAACCGTTTCTCATAACTTAGCCTATACGTTAGCTTAGCAAAATATTAACTTACATATGTGTTTTATGCTCATTCCAAATCGATTTGACAGATCATCTTATATTTTACACAGGTTAAAAAGCATTGAAGTCATAAAGTGAAGTTAATCGTGTTGAAATCGAAAATTAAATAACCAAAACAGCTTTTCATTTACCTTAACGTTACCTTTATAGATCAGCTGCAGTTAATAGCCTGGGTACGCACAGGGCGACATGGGCTTACTAAAAAATGTATAGGAAGTGGTAAAGTGTTAATTTACACATCTAAAAAGTTACATTTTGACATAAATTCTTGGGAAAACGACAAATAAAACATGTGAAACGTCGAATACGACGTGCTTACCTTACAGTTCCGTGACCGTCCGCTGCCTTCGGTTTGTTAGTTGATTCAAATGATGAGCAGCACCTGCGCCTCACGCTGACTCGCGCAGAAGAACCGACTCCGAGTCCACCAATCAAGTTTCAACATCGAACCAGTGTTATGATTTCGACCAGATGCGTCGGGTAGCCTATATGTTGAAGAGTCAACTTCATTTCGACATCGAACCAATGTTATGATTTCGACCAGATGCGTCGGGTAGCCTATATGTTGAAGAGTCAACTTCATTTCGACATTGAATCAATGTTATGATTTCGACCAGATGCGTCGGGTAGCCTATGTTGAAGAGTCAACTTCATTTCGACATTGAATCAATGTTTTATTCTCGATGTAATAACCTTCCGACGTACCGACCAAATAAAGAACGTTGATTCAATGTCGAAATTTGATCGACGACTGATACTGACGCTTATAACCAATAATCGACATTGATTCAATGTCGGCTTGCTATCTGGGAAGCTCCCTGTCATCTTAACTAGGTGCAGCTGGAAAGTGCGAGCGCGTTGCCTCACGTGCGCGTCCCTCCATTGGAAATAATGAACTAACGATGCGTAGCGCCATGCCATGATGAAAGTGAGGACCGGGGGTTCGTTCACTATTCTGCCACCTAGGTCACCTCTATGGACGCGCTGGCCCTGCTCAGGACACTTCATATTTCTGCCGCTCCACAGAGCGTTATCTGAATAGTTTCATTTTAAATAACATGCGAATGTGCGCGTTTGGTGTGCCGTTTCGTGGCTCTGAGCGGCGCATTCAGTGTATGACGCCCTTTAGTTATAGCCTCAAGCAGGTCGTACACCACAAGCGACGCTCGGGAACAAGCAGCATCGCACCATGCAGCGGCATGCATGTCTGAATTATAAACATAAGTTTCTATCAGGTGACACACACCGGCGCCCCAAGTGTCCGATACTTTCAACTGTCATGTGCGCGCCGTGTCGCGGTGCATCCGTTGTGTGATGCCCTTCAGTCAAAGTTAATTCAGTGTGCTTGGTTATTAGTCTCAGTGTAGTGTACAAAGGCTTAAATGATTTTGTACTCTCTGCTAGGTCTGTGTCCGAGTCGTACATGTACGGCTGAATGCTGGTCCTCTCACTCATGTTGCTTCTCTCTGTCTGCCTGTCTGTTGCCATACACAAAGAGGGGAGCTCTTGGCTCCGCCCCCTTGTTAAGTTGGGCGGGAAGTCGAAACTAATTTTCATGCGAAGCAACACGCCCCTAAAACGACGAACTGTGTCATGTAGCTACACATTTATATGACTGTCATCTTCACTGTATGCATATTTATAACAAAATGGAGCCTATAACATAACTACCTCCTTTCATTTTCATTGAAAATACGAAACATATCCTCTCTTTTGCTTAATATCAGCTTTAATAATCAATAATTGCCATTATAAAAGTATAGCGTACAATAAGTTTATACATTATAGGAAATAAAGGCAAGCAATCAGTCAAATGTGCAGAATCTGTGTGCGTGGTTACATTAATAAATATATTAACTTATCTTTGCGCTCAGCCAAAACACGTTACCTGAGAACAAGTAATAGATTTAAAGAGCATATTGTAGGTTAGACACCCCAGTGAGTCAATGTGTGTAAGAGTAAAATAGGAACTAGATTTTCTTTAAAATATACGTTAAAGTTTATTATTAAACCATCTGGAGTCATTTTTAGTCACAGAAATGTACTTCTGCATCTGGAAAAATCGCCAGACCGGAAGTGAATTCGGGAAAGGGGGATCGCGCATATAAACAGTATGAAGACAACTGATCGCGGTGCGCGTTTTGATGCTGAGATTAGATATTCTGAAATATTCACACAAACGACGGACCACAGCCATACTATTATGAGCCTTTGGACAGACCAGTAGACAGAACAGCAGTCAAAGAAGAATATTTGATCTGTATTGTGAGGAGAACAGAGCAGGTTCTCAGTGAGAGACCAGCGTTAGCTTACAGAGTAAGTAAGTATTAATAAGGGTAAGTATTAATACTTACCAGTAACAGAAACTTATGAGCATTTAACAGAGTTATGCCACATTGACCCTATTTCTGAATTGTAGATAAGTGAATACAAAACACAAATAACACAGAACTTCTGGAATAATGCAGAAACATGTAAACAAGGTAATTGAGAATCTTTTTATTATACAAAAGGTTTTCAGAGCTTTTGTATTGAAATAAAAACAACATCAAATATTAAAACAATTAAAACAAGTTTTCAAATATGTCTTTTTTTGTCAGTTTTTTTGCATTGGGTATAAGATGATCCGTATTGGATCCCATTTAGGCAACAATCCATAAAAATACAATCACAAGTTGTGTTACTGTAAAAAATATTTACAAAGATGTGTGTACTGCACTGATAATACCCAACATTTTTACTCTTTATATATGTAAGTATCTGTGTGTGTGTATAAGTAGGTTACAAACATATACAGTAATACTGAAAGAAAAATATATCATCTGACCCATTTAAAAGTAAACCTTATTTAAATTATTTTTCAGTAAGTTGGCCAACATTTATGTGGGTGCCACACTATCATGTCTTTAATGTGTGCTAAATTGTGAATGCTGTGTAAAAAGATGCTGACAGCCTCATCCTTGTAAACACACTGGAAGGATCTAGAAAGGAGAGCAAATGTAGTGGACAGTTCTGCATTCTCGTCGAGCCTGTGATGACCTCCAGTTTTCCACCATCAGAGACGCTGTGAGGGCTGATACATATATGCTGGGGAAATAATGCAAAAGTTTAAATCATCTTTGTCAATCATGTACATTTCAAAATTTACCATATGATTTTAATATAACATAATACAGAATACCCAGCCACATTTGCAGACCCCTGGATAGTGAACTGCATACCATCTCACAAATATAAATTGTACCCATTATAAGTTGAGCATGTGACAACAAACTTCAATTTTTCAAATGTTATTTGTTTTTCTTCTACAAGATGAATATTCCTCATATGTGAATATAAATTGCCTTTCCTCATTGACAGGACAGAATATTTTTTTTTCTCCCTCAAGTGGTTCCAAACCTTTTTGACTTTCTTTCTTCTGTTGATCACAAAAGAAGACATTTTGAAGAAAGCTGAAAACCTGTAACCATTGACTTCTATAGTAGGAAAAACAGATACTATGGAAGTCAATGGATACATGATTCCATTGTTTAAAAAAAAAAAAAGGAAGTCAAAGACAGTGTTTGAGTTTTACCTTTCTGCATTATATAGAAATATTCTAGTAATTATTTGCCCTTCTAGTTTTTGTAAACAGATAATACCATGTATAATTAAGTGGGAGAAATAATAATCTACCTGATGAAATAATAATCTACCTGATGAACGAGGTGAAGGTCTGAGGTTACTCTGTGAGTCAAAGTGAAGCACAGTTGAGCGAGAGGCCCATGGAGAGAAAGCCTTCAGCTCTGGGTTAGCATCACTGCTGCAGATGCGTCTCCCAAAGCCTTATAAACACACCATATGACAATAAATTATTAATTAGCTGAGCAAACAAAGTCACTATGCTGTAACTATACAAGACTTTTATAATATTAGCAAATTGATGGTACCAGTGGTCTTATCATATGGTTACATTTTTGCACGGTTTAAAAAAGCATATTTAATATGCTTAGCGTTACAAGCTAGCAGCACTGCTGTACTGTAGGCTACTCCAACGTAAACACATGGCGTTGCTTATAATTACTGAAATAATCATGCTTACTGATTTGAAAGTTGACAAATATAAAAGAAAAACAAGTTGTCTTACAGTGTACAGTTCTCGTTTTCATCGAGCTGCATCTCTGACTGATCCAGGAGCGTGTTTTTCACCGTTTTCGCGTCAGCTTACTAACAAGTGATGCTACTCTGCTTCACTGTAAACAGTGCGCGCCTGTCAAACAAGTCCCCAGTCTGACATTACCAGGGTGGTTAGAAAAAAAAGCGGATTTTCCGGAAGTGGAAAAACAGACACATTTTCTTTAAAATGTGTGCCCTTGCGCTTCGTAAAACATTTTAATATGGTATTTTATGGTATTATAGAGTATTTTCACAAACGATTCTACCTTTTTTTGAAATAGTTTTTTAACCTACAATATGCTCTTTAAAAGACCAAAGTCAGGGAATATGTTGTTAGATATAGACAACAAGATAAATTAAATATCACGTTTAACAAATATAGTGAGATTGGATCCAGCGGTAGGTCCTTGATGAACAGTCCGACAAGCACAGCTCTTATCTGGGTAGATATGCTGCAGTGCATGCCAGAGTATGTCTGTGTGGTCACGTGATGTGCGTTTTCAGTGGTGTGGTGTAGACGCTAGGTGAAACGCTAGTGTAAACGCTGATTGTTTTCATTTCATTTAGTTTTAAAACTAAAACGTATTAGTGTAAACGGGGCCTATGGCTCTTGATAGGGTGTGAAGAGATAAGGCAAATATGCATATCTCTTGTCTCCCAGTAATACTCCTGAGAATTCACCTGCAAAAAAACATTATTTTTATTTAAAAATGGGTGATATTTGACTGTTTTTGCCATCTGTTAAGTGACAAACATACCTCTTGCCATTTGCTGGGGGAGAGAAGAGGCCCGAAAGATTCTGGAGTCGTGCACAGAACCTGGCCATTTGGCCCCTACATTTGCAATTATGCAATCAGGATTACGGATCATCCTTACAAAAACATGTAGGTGACTAGACTTAGGATTTTAATTACAGTTATTTGTCATAACACAACACTGGTGCCCAGCTTATACACAAGTGCAAGAGGAAAGCCTTCAATATCATGTCAGTGGGAATGTACTTGTACTTTGATGCTGAGTACTGATTTTCTGTTTACAAAGTCTGCTTCGTGTGGTCCAGACAGGCACTTTAGACGCAAATGGTTGCAGTCCAGTTCACCTATAACATTTGGGAAACTTATAGAAAAAAATTAATTATGTAATTAAAATATCAAGTGTAACGTCAATGGTCTATGAATATTTCTGTGTGCTGTACAGTTATTTGAACTTACCAGCAATTCCATAAAAGGTATGTTTTATGGTTCGAATTGCTCTGTGGCCAGGGAATGCAATGAAAATATTGAGGTGTCTTTTTTAAAAAAAAGCACACAGTTCGTACAGAGTGGTTTTGCTGATATTCTCTGCATCCTCAACAGTTTACAAAAATGTTCCACTGACAAAAAAGCGAAGCGCAATGTACACCATCTGCAGCACTGTGAGTGCTATATGCATAATTGCGGCATGTGCTATTTGCAATGTGTAAGCTCAGTAATCTACAAATATACACAATCCAATCTCTTGAAAACCTATACCGCTCATACAGGTAGTTGTCATGAAACGCCAATGGGTCTGACCTGTCCCTGAAAGTTTGTTCTCTTTAAAATGCCCTTTGAACGATAATGGCTTCCTCATCTACGACCTCATCAATGAAAGGACATGCCATAGTTAAATTCACAGTTAACACATTAACTTCTAAACTTTTCCTAGTGTTTTTTTTACAATTAACCTTATAATTATAATTTGGTACAATTGTTAGTAAAGTACATTTCCTTAATTGTTGTTTTTGTTATTTATTATTATTAATATTATTGGTTAAGTAAAATAATATGGTATGAAATTACCAACAAGTGAGCGTTAGTGTTCTGGTTAGGCTTAGCCTCACAGTTAGCCTGCCCCAGACCAGGTTACTTTCCCAGCATAAGTTGCCATAGTGTAACAGAAATGTGACATTGACAACGGAGGTGAGGATCCAAATGCAGGGTTTTAATAACAGGATGGTCAGGCAAGCAATGATCAACACAGGAGCAAACAGATGTATAAGGGCAATCAAGAATCGTAGTCAAAATAACAGGCAGATGGTCAGAAGGCAGGCAGCAGACAGGGATAAACAGATAAACTAGGCGAGGATCAAAACAAGGCAAAGCAAGACAAAGGAAACATAATATTACTATACAGCTAACGAGACTCAGCAACATTAAATGTGTTTGTGCTGCTTATGTAGTGCAGTAATCAGTCCCAAAAGCAGCATCAGCTGTCAGAGTCTAATCAGTGAAGACTTGGAGCAGGTGTGTGTGTGTGTGTTGCATGACTGAGTATGTAGTACATAACATGGCAGATTTGTAGTTTGTGTAAATGTGAGTGTTTACCAGTGATGTTAGATTGCTGGTGACGACGGAACAGGGGGAGGGATGGAGGGCCAGGACCATGCAGCGGAGATGTACCTGGAGTGTGGAGCTTTGGAGGACCTGGAGCATGGAGTTGCGAAGGGACTGGAGCTGCGGAGGGCCTGGAGCGTGGGGTTGCAGAGGGCCTGGAGCGTGAAGCTGGGGAGGGCCTGGAGCGTGGAGCTGCGGAGGGCCTGGAGGCCTTGGTTCAGGAGGCACTGGCAGTTTATTCAACCCCAGTGGGTCAGGAGGCTGTGGTTCAGGTTGCACTGGCAGTTCATTCAACCCCAGTGGGTCAGGAGGCTTTGGTTCGGGAGGCACTGGCAATTCATATAACCCCAGTGGGTCAGGAGCCTTAGGTTCGGGATGCACTGGCAGTTCATTCAACCCAAGTGGGTCAGGAGGCTTTGGTTCGGGAGGCACTGGCAATTCATATAACCCCAGTGGGTCAGGAGGCTTTAGCTCAAGAGGCATTGAGAAGTCACATGGCTCTAGCGGCTCTGGGAGGTCACACAGCTATTCGTGGGACTCAGGTGGCGGCTCTGGCCATATGTGGGACTCAGGTGGCGGCTCTGGCCATTCGAGGAACTCAGGTGGCGCCCCTGGCCATTCTGGAAATTTTGGAGGATCTGTCACCCCTGGCCATTCGGGTAATTCGAGAAGATTTGGCGCCCCTGGCCATTCGGGTAATTCGAGAGGATCTGGCGCCCCTGGCCATTTGGGTACCTCAAGAAGATCTGACACCCCTGGCCATTCAGGTAATTCGAGAAGATATGGAGCCCCTGGCCATTCAGGTAATTTGAAAGGATCTGGCGGCCCTGGCCATTCGGGTACCTCAAGAGGATCTGATACCCCTGGCCATTCGAGTAATTCGAGAGGATCTGGAGCCCCTGGCCATTCAAGTAATTCGAGAGGATCTGGTGATCTGGCCTGTTACTGTGTATTTTATCATTTATACTAAAACACAAAGAAAATAATGTATACATTGTACCCAAAGTGCTTACTGGCTACACAAGCATCTATTGTCACAATTCTTCAACAATAGTTCACAATTTTACAACAATGCAGGACACTAGTGATGGGTCATTCTTGAATGATTTGTTCATTTTAAACGAATCTTCAATATGACTCGGAACTATGAGTCCTTTCAGGGAGTGATTCGTTAATCCGCGCATGCGCACATTTGTGGAGGTGGTATAGTTCATTTTTCAAGTATTTTGAGTCGTTCATCACGGAAAGGCAGAAGCCAATCATTTGCATTTAGAGCCGGAAAGAGATTTGATTTGTTCATCTTTCGAGTCCTCTATCAGGTTTGAGACATTCGTTCATCACGTGAAAGACTAAAGCCTAGCCAATCATATGCATTTAGAGCCGGAAAAAGATTTGATCCATTCATTTCTCGAGTCCTCGGTTGAGTCGTTCATTCAACACGTGAAAGGCAGAAGCCAATCATATGCATCTAGAGCCGGAAAAGGATTTGATCCGTTCATCTCCCGAGTCCTCGGTCTGAATCGTTCATCACGTGAAAGATAAGCCAATCGTATGCATTTAGAGCCAGAAAGAGATTTGATCCGTTCATTTCTCGAGTCCTCGGGTTAGTCATGTCTCTTTACATCATGCATTTAGACCAAGAAGCCTTGAAAACATATTTGTTCCTCTTGCAGGGAGTGGTCCACAGATAAACAACTGATTTTTTATTCTGACTGTTTTCAGGAGTTCACAGAAATCCCTCTTGAGCAGTTCTGACTGTTTCTTCCAAATATCATTCTTCCCCACATGGATAATAATCCGTTTTGCAGTCTTGTCCTTTTTTAATATTTTCTCAAATTCTTAGTATACTTTGTTTGAAACTGTTGCATGAGGGAAGTAGTATTTCATTGTAGCTCTGCTTATAAAATTCCAGATTATTGACTCTCCAGCAATCAGTGTCCTTATCTCGGCTGCAATCTGTGCAGAATGCCACTGTCTGGTTGGCCTTGAGTCCCTGTCTGTTCAATGCTTGAGTCTGAGCTGTATTTGAAGTAGAGGACGCTAATGCAGCAGTGTATGATCTTCATGATCTGACCCCGCGATTACCTTTTGGTCTTACACCTTGTTAATGCCATCGGATATCATGCTCATTTTCAACCATTTTATTCTGTTTTTTCTGTGCTCAAAACAGTACCTAGACTAGATTTACGGGACTAGTAGATCAATGAAGCGAAGCAGTAGGCAAAGATGTCCGAAAAGTAGCAAAGCAGGAAGTAGACTAACTAACTAATATTAAAGGGATAGTTAACCCAAAAATATACTCACTTTTTACTCTCACTGAAGTGGTTCATTATGAATTTCTTTCTTTTGTTGAACACAAAAGAAGATATTTTGAAGAAAGCTGAAAACCTGCAACCATTGACTTCTATAGTAGGAAAAACATGTACCAGGGATGACCAACCCTGTTCTTGGAGAGGTACCTTCCAGCATATTTCATATGCAACTCATATCAAACACACTGTTCTGTAATTATCAAGTGCTGTTCAGCTCCTAATTAATTGGTCTAGGTGAGTTTATTCAGGGTTGGAGTTGATCTCTGCAGAAAGGTAAATCTCCTGGAATAGAGTTGCTTATCCCTAACATATACTATATACAATATTTACAAGTTTTCGGCTTACTTCAAAATTTCTTCTTTTGCATTAAACAGAAAAACAGACAGATAAGTTTGGAAAAAGTAAAGGGTGAGGACTTGAAAGAATTTTCAGTTTTGTGTGGTCAAGTCATCTTTATTTCTATAGCGCTTTTTACAACAAGGATTGTGTTAAAGCACGTTTACATAAATTAAGAAAAAATATATATTTCAAACTGTGGAACATTCCAGCAATTTAGCAGGGAGTAGTGTAGTGTAGCTTTGCCTAGCTCTTTTGTTTGATGTATGCTAGGGTTGGGCGATGTCGATTAATTTTGCATTGTACGATGTCTAATGTGAAACATCGCCATGGACGATTGCATCGTCATCATAGGTGGCAGTGAATTAATTATTTTGGAATAATTAATTGATTCATAACCTGACCCACATGGTCTTTGTTTTATCCATAACCAAATCATAAATAAAGATTAGTTAAACACAAATTACCACCTGTCAATCACTTTTTCTACGGGACTCTGGCATGAATAGCCAGAATGATCTGTGTCATTATAATGGCGTCGACAAACTTGATTGGTAAAAAAGGTGCACAACCAACAGGAACCAACCAACAGTATCTGAGGTTTTCGCTAAAAATTACTAAGTACAAGTGTGAAATGCTGTGACACGTTACCTGATAGATTCAAAAGACCAAAGAGTCGTTAGATAGAGACAAGAATAATGAAATATCACATTCAAAGGGGTGGTCCACAATGTTTTTTTTAAGGTTTGATTGTGTTTATGAGGTGCAAAACAATGTGTGTTTGTGATTCATTTGTAAAAAATCACATTATTTGTTCACACATCTTACCTTCATTTTACACAGCTACTGAGCTAACATGGAAAAAACCATCATATTTCCTGGTTCCTCCTATAAGGCCTGCCCTCAAAGGGCTCTGATTAGTCATCTAACGGATCGGCTTCATGTCACTAGGAAACGTCATGCCTCTCTTGCATGCTGTCTGTCAGACTGTAAATAATGTCAGTGAGGCTCTATCAGTTTAAACCTGAGTCAGACACAGAAAATGAAGAGGACACAGCTGAACCCATGCAAACGTGACTCTTGCGAGATGTTTCTGAATGGTATGTTTTTTTTGTTAAGAGAAAGTAAGAGAAGAAATGTGGTCATGCCACAGCATTTCATTTCAATTCAATTCATCTTTATTTGTATAGCGCTTATACAATGTAAGCGCTTATACAATTTCAGCATCTCATACTAGTGTATATAGGAAATGGTACATTATAAGATGGCTGTAAAGTCTCAGTTTCTAAAAGATAGCAAGTAAAACGGGTCTACTTTGATTTTTCGTTCACTTTCTGAGGTTTAAGCACATCATAAAAATGCAATCGTAATGACATTGTACTGTAGTAAGGCTCGGACAAATTAAAATGCACTTCAGGTATTTATAAAGAGTATGTTTGTGCTGAATAAATAAATGAAAATATAATGAAAGCACGCACAAACCTATTCTAAAAACAACACACTTTTGTAAATAAATAAATAATGAAACATACGCTGCAGAAAAAGAAATGATATAATGTGGTATTTTCTTTATTCTGAGTAAAACAATTCATGAAATTACCGTAATAGTAATATGCATGCTCAATGACTATTTTTCTGAAGTGCTGCCCGCTCAAGTAGTATAACAGGTAGGGGAGGGGAGACTTGGGATGTCTGTACATAAAATACTTTATTTTTTCAAATGTAAAACTCACGAAATGCTGACGCATACAGATACATTGCCGTCGCTGGTGACGATTGAGGAGGTTTACGGGGTTAAAACAGATACATATGCTAAATCATACCTGCCAAACTCCAGTTTTTCCCGAGAGTCACCCGTATTTCACACCCATCTCCTGCCACCCATCCGTCTTGTTATTTCTCCCAAAAAACTTCCGTAATTTCATCCCCACACCAGGTCATCAATTTTGGTATAGCATCTGATTGCTGCCGGCCGAAAACATGGTACAGTTGATAACACCACATACACCCGCAGCCCATCCATCCCCCCGGTTATCAGCTTTGTTACTCAGAGACCACCAAACCAAACCCCCCACACCTCCCATTCTCGGGAAATTCGGGCACAAATGTTGGCAGGCATGAGCTAAATTGCTAATAATAATTGCTAGTGACAAACCGCATTTTTTGGTGTTTACATCCTTATTTAAACATAGCCTACAATGAATGCTAGAAACTATGCATGTAAGATTTTAACAAAAAGAAGTACTTATAGGTTGTGGCTCACAATACACAGCTTTTTTTTTGGCACAGTACAAGTACAGTTTTAACTGGCATGTATCGATGTAACTACATATTGTTGTACTTGACACAGGTTTGCCAAAGTAGTCCTGAGCCCATGTGGTGGTATTACTTATAAAATAATGTATCTTGATGTAAATAATCTCTTGATGCAGGGCCGCCTGAGGGACCAGAAATCACGGTTGTACAGCTTAGGGTTTCACCCTTGTCCTTTACGCACTGAAATTCCTCCAGATTCCTTGAATCTTTTAATTATGTTATTGTGATAGGATGGGTGTATTGATTGACAGTTTCACCCACCTATCAGCAGGGGGCACCTGGCTATATAAACTGGGGAAGTTTGCCCTTACGGCACGTCACGTCTGACTTCAGGTCCCGTGCGTCACTTCCTTGTTTTGGTCTCTGGTTGGCAGTGTTGCAGGTAAGTGCGTTAGCTTTTGGGGCTGCTGTTAACCTGAGTTTTAGTATAATACTGATGGTTGTGTTAAAACTAGGGTGGTTTTATAGACTACATGAGTGAAACTGCATGAGGAGTGTGCCATAAGCTGCACACAGTGTTTTCTGCCCCATGTTTACTGGTCTTGTGTTGACGGAGAGACTGCTGTTTCCGATGGGATACTTGGGATCCTTCTTCTCTATGGTGATTTTAATGTTACGTTGTTGCCGCCTTTCCGCCGAGTTACATTGACGTGTCCTGCACGAGTATCTGTTGTAGTTCCCACGCCATTCCAGCAGCGATCGGGAGCTCTGCTCTCGCAGCAAACGAACAGCTGTGGATATCGCCTCTAGTAGAGGAGGTGTTTGGGTTGGATTAGGTTTAGGCTTGGTTAAATTTACTTTTACTTTCGTTTTGAGTGGCTTATTTGTGTTTTTGATGTTTATTTCGTGGTGCTGCTACAAGTTATAGCAACACCACACACATTTTGTGTTAATATTTTACCTTGGTTGCATTTTAATTGTGTTAAAGTGTTCATGTATTTCAAGCCTTGTCAAAGCCGAGTCGGACATGTAATTTTCTTGTGAGCAACAGTAACTTATTTCTAGTTTAGAGTAATTTGAATATTTTGCCTATATATTTACACTTTGTGTCTTTTCAGGAGTCTGGACCTCACGGGTGGAGGGGCCCTTCAGTATAAACTGGTGTGGGACACTTCTTTGAGTGATGTGATGCTGAGTGGGTGAAGTACACTGTGGTGTGTCTATAGAGTGCTGTGGATTTATTCTTTGGTGTTCACTCCTCCTGGTGAGAGCCCAGCTCCTGGGTTAAGTGTGGTGATTTATATTATTATTAATTTGTATTATTATATTGATTACTGTTGCTCATAGTGAGGAAGTGTGCTGTGTTTTTAATTACTGCTTGAACAGAATAAATTGAGTGTACACTACTGCTTGAACAGAATAAATTTTGTATTTTTATAAATTGTTTCCCACGTTTCTGCCTGCACTCATTTTTAAGGGAACGAACCTGTGTCCTTGTTGGGACGTTCCCCATTAAGTTGGGGTGGCGTAGTCGCTACAATTCTTTAATGAATCACACTTTGATTTTGTGTGTGTGCTGCTCCCGTCGAGCAGCCAGCTCCTGAGCCCTCGCTCACCACATTATGCACTGTTGAAGATGAAACATCCAAATGTCTTCCTGTCTTTCTTTGAGGAACATTATTTTTCACGCTGCTTTTGTACAAAATCATATTTATAATCACCTGTTGACATCTCCTGTTTCAAATCATTATTTAACCAATTTACCTGATAACTTGCCCTAAACTGAACATTTAAGAGTACACTTGTTGTGAAGCAGACGCTGAGAGCAGACTTGTGGATCCAAATGCAGTTTATTAATCGTGGTCGTACAGGCAAGGGTAATGAGCAGGAGCAAAACAGTATCAAAAGGGTAATCCAATAATCGAGGTCAATACACAGGCGAGAGATCAGACTAGGCGGCGGAGAATCAGAACGAGGAACAAGGCTAGGATCAAAACACAGTAAAACAAACAAGGTGAAACACTTTGTAATGTTCATGGAATAAACAAGACTCAGCAATGTATGAAGGAATGTGAGGTGTATTTATAGTCCTTGTAATCAGTGTAGATGAGCAGCAGCGGTGTCGGTGTGCGAGTGTCTGGATTATTGTCAGCTGTTACCCCTCTGGTGATTGTCACAAACTACAGGAAATGATCGCATCAAAACTCCACTGGCAATCACAACAGAGCCCCCCCAGAGAGTTGCGAAACCTGGGGCATGGACATGCAGAGAGCCTGGAGCGTGGAGTTTCAGAAGACCTAGAGCATGGAGCTGCAGATAGCCTGGAGCGTGGAGTTGTAGGGGACCTGGAGTGTGGAGTTGCAGAGAGCCTGGAGTGTGAAGCTGTGAAGGACCTGGGGCCTCATGTATCAATGCTGCGTACACACAAAAACTTTGCGTACGCCAGATTTCACGCTCACTTTGGATTTACTAACGATAAAATTAACGTGAGAATGTGCGATGGTCCATGCCAACTTCATGTCTGGCATACGTGTATTTCTTGTGCGTGTTTGTTTTATTTCCATTGGTGACTCCTACAGGCAATTATGTTAAATTGCACACTACAAAGTATCGCACCAACACATGTGAAAAACATTGCTATTAATTTAGAATTGATAAAATAGGTTAATTGACACAATATTTTTTTTACCAGTTCTGTGATTTAAAACATATAAAAGCATTTGCAAATGTATACAATATTGTGGCAAGGTGGCCTTGGTCAACCCATGGCCACATTCATCCTCACAAACGCGCAATGGGTGGCTTCTTGGTGAGTGATGTATTTAAAGATTTTATTCCAGCTAAGTTTTTTTTAACAAAACTGACCAAGAGTGCAGATACAGTACAATGATGCCTATTCTCGCACTCTGTGAGTTGAAGAGCGAGCGATTGGGCAGATGAAATTAAATGAAATGTCGGTGGCACTGCCTTGATAAGAGCGGAGTGGTGCTGCTATACCGCCCTAACAAAGTGTTCCTCTAATACATCTGTGTCTCCCACAGACACGGATACTACTCCAGACAGTAAAGGGTCATCCCCAATTGAGGCAACTCTCTCCTCAAAGGGTGTTAGTTCAGCATCCCCTGTTCCCCCGCCTGTTCGGTCCACACTTTGACGGTGCACCGATGTTCTCCTCTTAACCTGCACCTTCACATCGGACCATTTCTTTTTTAATTCACTCACAGTGCGATGTTCAGACCCCACTGCGTAACTGCGTCAGCTAAACTCTCCCACTCTTATTTTTTTCATTTATTAATTCCGGAGGACAAACTTTCAAATACCACCCTTTTTCTCTGGTCTACCTCCGATAGGAGCGCCTCCAATTAATTTTCTGTGAAGATTCTCTTCTTGCTTGCTTTTGCCATTGCTTTTTTGTTTGGTTTTGCCAAAGTGGAGTCATTACCATATTTATACGGGGGAGGAGGCAGGGAGGGGTTTTGCGCTCGTGCACGTGCGCTCAGTTTCACGTTAATACGGATGTACAAAGAGAATATGTGTGGGATTCCGTGTACGCAGTAATAAAATCAGATGTATGAAACACTGCGTACACGGAATCCCACGCATATTCTCTTTGCACATTTACAGCTTTGTTCATATGCAATGTTTTAGTATTAACTCTATGCATGACTTTGTACATGAGGCCTTTGGAGCTTGGAGTTGCAGAGGGCCTGGAGTGTGGAGTTGTAGGAGGCCTGGAGTGTGGAGCTGCGAAGGATCTGGAGCGTGGAGTTGCAGAGAGCCTAGAGTGTGGAGCTGTGAAGGACCTGGAGTGTGGAGCTGCAGAGAGCCTGGAGTTGCAGAGGGCCTGGAGGGTGGAGCTGCAGAGAGCCTGGAGCATGGAGTTGCAGAGGGCCTGGAGTGTGGAGCTGTGAAGGATCTGTAGCGTGGAGTTGCAGAGAGCCTAGAGTGTGGAGCTGTGAAGGACCTGGAGTGTGGAGCTGCAGAGAGCCTGGAGTTGCAGAGGGCCTGGAGGGTGGAGCTGCAGAGAGCCTGGAGCATGGAGTTGCAGAGGGCCTGGAGTGTGGAGCTGTGAAGGATCTGTAGCGTGGAGTTGCAGAGAGCCTGGAGTGTGGAGCTGTGAAGGACCTGGAGTGTGGAGCTGCAGAGAGCCTGGAGCATGGAGTTGCAGAGGGCCTGGAGAGTAGAGTTGTAGAAAGCCTGGAGTGTGGAGCTGTGAAGGATCTGGAGCGTGGAGTTGCAGAGAGCCTGAAGTGTGGAGCTGCAGAGAGCCTTGAGTGTGGACATTTTGTTCAGCAGGCATCGACAGTTCAGAAAGCCCCAGTGGATCAGGAAGCTTAGGTTCAGGAGGTACTGACAACTCAAACAACACCATTGGGTCGGGAGGTTTAGGTTCAGGATGCACTGGCAATTCAAATAACCCTTGTGGGTCAAGAGGCACAAGCTGTTCCCCTAACCCCAGTGAGTCAGGAGTCTCTGATTCAGGAGACAACGGCAGTTCATATAACCCCAGTGGGTCAGGAGGCTTTGGTTCAGGGAGCACTTGCAGTTCATGTAACCCAAATGGGTCAGGAGGTTTTGGTTCAGGAGACACTGACAGTTCATTAAACCTCAGTGGGTCAGGAAGCTTGGGTTCAGGGGACACTGACAGTTCATTTAACCTCAGTGGGTCAGGAAGCTTGGGTTCAGGAGACACTGGCAGTTTATATAACCCCAGTGGGTCAGGAGGCTTTGGTTCAGAGAGTACTGGCAGTTCATATAACCCCAATGGGTCAGGAGGCTTTGGTTCAGGAGACACTGACAGTTCATTTAACCTCAAGGGGTCAGAAAGCTTGGGTTCAGGAGACACTGACAGTTCATTTAACCTCAGTGGGTCAGGAAGCTTGGTTTCAGAAGACACTTACAGTTCATATAACCCCAGTGGGTCAGGAGGCTTTGGTTCAGAGAGCACTGGCAGTTCATATAACCCCAATGGGTCAGGAGATTTAGGTTAAGGAAGCACTGGCATTTCATATAACCCCAGTGGGTCAGGAGGCTTTGGTTCAGAGAGCACTAAGAAGTCACACTGCTCTGGGAAGTCATCACAGCTGTGGCGGCATTGGGAAATCACATGGCTCAGGTAAGTCACATGGCTCTGCTGGCCATTCGTGGGACTCAGGTGGTAGTGCTGGCCATTTGTGGATTTCAGGCGGTGACTCTGGCCCCTCGTGGGACTCAGGTGACGAGTCTGGCCATTCGCGGGCCTTAGGTGGTAGCTCTGACCTTTCGTGGAATTCAGAAGTATCTGGTGCCCCTGGCCAATCGAGGAATTCAAGAGGATCTGCTGCCTCTGGTCATTCGAGGAATTCAAGGGGATCTGGCATCCCTGGCCATTCGAGGAATTCAGAAGGATCTGGTGCCCCTGGCCATTCAGGTAACTCTAGAGGATCTGGCGCCCACCATTCGGGAGATTCAAGAGGATCTGGCGCCCGCCATTTGGGGAACTCAATAGGATCTGGCGCCGGCCATTCGAGGAATTCAAGAGGATCTGGCACCTGCCATTCGAGGACTTTAAAGGACTCTGGTGCCCGCCATTCGAGGGATTCAGAGATATCTGGCGCCTGCCATTCGAGGGATTCAGAGGGTTTTGGTGCTAGCCATTCAAGGGATTCAGAGATATCTGGCGCCCGCCATTCGAGGGATTCAGAGGTTTCTGACGCCCACCATTCGGAGAATACAGAGGGTTCTGGCGGTGTCAATGGATCTGACTCTGGCAGCTCTGGCGGTGGTGACTGGCAGTTCTGGCGGCAGTGACACTGGCAGCAATGAAGGCTCTGGCAGTGATGAAGACTCTGGAGGTGGCAACTCTGGCAGCGATGAATACTCTGGCAGCTCTGGCAGTAGCAGCTCTGGCAACTCAGGTGGTGGTGACCATTCTTGTGACTCATGATGATGGCATTTCAGGAACAGGTAAAAGCGGAGATGTGACATGAACAGACTCGGAACAGGAAGCCATCTTATGAGCTGGTGACAGATTGGTGCTTAACATATTGTGATCTGGAGGGCTGGTTGTGGCCACTTTGTGAGCTGGTGGACTTGGCATATATCAATGGAGGGCATCATAGTAGAACAGAGTGTCCGGATTATTGTCAGCTGTTACCAGAGTTGATGAACACAGGAGTTTCTGGGAGTTGGAGTTCGTTCAGCGGTAATCGCCCATATAGGAATCAACTGAACTGGAGACAACTCAACTGGCAATCACAACAACACTATTGAATTGGAAAGTTACATTTATGCTTCAAGAGTTTACACTTAGCTGATGATTGATTATAAATCGTGTTTGGCATGCTGTCCCGGGAGAGAGCCCTGAGCTTATAAGATCTCATCTTTGGGAGTTTGAGTTCATGTAGATCTCGAGAACTCCTCCAACTTATTTATGGCAAATTACAGATTGTAGGGATAGCTATAGAGAGTTGCACTGCTTTTTAAGAGCTCATCTATGGTAACTAACTAAAAATGTGCATTTAGTTAAATAAAATGTAAACAGAATGATGGACAATAAACCTGTAGAAGACAATTAAACATATATATTGTCTTCAGACTGCAGTGCACATCTGGCCCCTATATATACACAAAAATAAACAGTTTTCACTGAGAAATAAAGTAACATGAATACAAAATGGCAACTTGCCAATGTGCATTTAGCACTTATGTTAAACGCCATAGAACTGCCACAAACTTAATTTAGTGATAAAAACCAAACAAAAATAACATAATAATCTAATATGGCTTTCATGAAATGACAAACATTTGCATTGCAACATAAAAAAATGAAATATTCTCAGAAGCGACTTTCTACATTACAATGATACATTGCTGCCACACACATATTTTTTTCCCACTCAGCTATGTTGCATAACGACATCTTTTCTCAAAAAAACTAGGTGTTATGTCGTTAAAACGACATCTTTTCTCGTAAAAACAACATAATTATCTATATATATATTTTATATATATAATATATATATTTTTTACGTTAAAACGACATTTTCTAGTACATACGTGACAACGTCAGCCATTTAGTTGACTAAGCTGCTTGGGTTTGCTATATAGCATGCCATCACGGCAGCCTGAAGTCAACAGTTAAGTCAACTGGAATAACGTCAGCATGGAATTTCGGAGTTTTCTCCAAAACCGAGGGGTTTTAGAAGAACATATTTATAGAATGCAAGAGGACAAGGTAAGTTATAAATGTGCTAATGCAAACTGTAGACAGTTTTGGGCCAGGGGTGTGAACTGGAGAGCCATGGCCCTGCAGAGTTTAGATTAAGATTAGATTAGATTCAACTTTATTGTCATTACACATGTACAAGTACAGGGCAACGAAATGCAGTTTAGGTCTAACCAGGAGTGCAATAGCAGCATGTGCAGGATACAGGTATAAGTTATAGAGTGCAGTTATAGAAAAACTATGGTGATATTTACAAATGTATGTACTATGAACATTATATACAGGTTGTATGAGCTATGAACAGAGATTTACAATAGATGGATACATGTACAGGTTGCTATTAATAATCAGAAGTGTGCAGATAGATAAACATAATTACAAATGTATATGTACAGTGGGTGTGTACATAATTACAAATGTACATGTGCAGTGGGTATGTACAGTTCAAATAAATGAGTAATAAATCAGTGCAATGAATATGTGCAATTTTTAAATGTGCAAGGGGGGCAAAAGAGTCAGTGGGGAGCAGCGTTCAAAAGGAAGACAGCTCTGGGGAAAAAGGTGTAACTTAGTCTGCTGGTTTTTGTCCGGGGAAGCCTGAAGCGCCTGCTAGAAGGTAGGAGAGAAAACAGTCTGTGAGCAGGGTGAGAGGAATCTTTAAGAATACTGCGTGCTCGGCGCAGACAGTGTTTACTCTGGATATCCTCTAAGGCTGGCAGTGTGGTCCCTGTGATGCGTTGGCCAGTTTTTACCAGGTCTCTAAGTTTGATCATTACCTTAGGGGGTATGACAGTGTTGAATGCTGAGCTGAAGTCAACTAACAGCATTTGTGCATAAATGTTTTTATTGTCCAGGTGTGTGAGTACAGAGTGCAGTGCTATGGAGACTGCATCTTCTGTGCTCCTGTAGCCACAGTAGGCAAACTGATGTGGGTCCAGTGTGGATGGCAGAGAGTCTTTCAGATGTGCCAGGAACAACTGTTCAAAGCACTTCATGATGATGGGTGTGAGTGCTACAGGGCGGTAATCATTCAGGCATGCTGGGCTGGAGTGTTTCAGCACTGGAACAATAGAGGTAGTTTTAAATCATGTTGGCACAGCTGCTAGGTTAAGCGACAGGTTGAAAATGTCTGTGAATACCCCAGCGAACTGTTCTGCACATGTTTTGAGGACGCGCCCAGAAATACCATCTGGTCCAGCAGCCTTACGCACATTGATCAGACTCAGTGCGGTGTAGACTTCTGAGGAGGTGAGTGTAATAGGTGAGTGGCCGGTTGAGGAAGTGATCCTGGTTTAGGGTTCTTTATTGTCTCTTTCAAAGCGGGCATAAAAGTCATTTAGCTCGTTCAGGAAGGAGACATTTGTGGCTGTGGAATGGCTGGGTTTGTAGTTGCTGATGGCCTGGATGCCCTGCCACATGCGCCGAGGATCAGAGTTGGAAAAGTGCACCTCTAACTTTAGCTTGTAACAGTGCTTGGCCTTTTTGATGCCCTTCTTCAGATTAGCCCTGGAAGTGCTGTAGGCCTGTGCATCCCGTGATCTGAAGGCAGTGTTGCGTGCCTTCAGCAGGAGGCGCACCTCCTTGTTCATCCATGGCTTTTGATTTGGGTATGTGGTGTACTGCTTCTAAGTTGTAACACTGTCTATGGTGGCGTTGATGTATTCCAGAACAGAGGAAGTGTAACTGTCAATGTCTGTGTAAGAGCCACAGGTGGCCTGTGAAGCAAACATACTCCAGTCTGTGTGTTGAAACCTGTCCTGGAGTGTGGAGTCTACCCTCGCTGGCCACACTTTAATGGCCCTTACCGATGGCTTCACACGGTTGATGAGGCGTGAGTACTTGTGGGTGAGGAACAAAGAAAGGTAATCTGATTGACCCAAGTGGGGGAGAGGGGGTCACAGCATAGACTTCAGCCATGTTTGTGTATACACAGTCTGTTGTATGCTGATGGCTGTATGAAGTTCATTCATAGCAAGCTTGGCATCAGCATCAGGAGGAATATAAGCGGCAGTTATAATGGTGGAGGTGAACTCTCTTGGCAGATAAAACGGTCTACATTTAACTATTAAAAATTCCAGGTTAACAGAGCAATGTCTCCCAACGATGACAGAGTTTGTGCACCAAGCTTTGTTAATATAAATGCATAATCCTCTGGTCTTACCGGAGTCATCCGCCGTTCTGGCGAAAACAGTCTGTGAGTTGAAATTCAATTTGAATGTGAATTTGAAGCTCAAATTATCAAGCTGATCCAAAAGGGAACCAGGAGGGAACCTGGTCGGTTCACTTAAGTTTGTTGTGGACACAACATAAACTTGTGGGAACGTCTCATTAACCTGTGGGAATGTCATATTATGTTGTGGTCCCTAGATCATTTTGTTGAGGTAAGGACATCCTTATGTCGTAGCCACCAGATGCTATGATGAGGGAACGACATCCATTTTCTCATAGCCTCATCACTCATCTTATTATGTAACGTTAGAGGGTAAGACACAGTGGTGTAGGTCCTGCATCAGCCAAAAACATGACAGTCCATCAAATACAGTAATGTGAATACATGTGAATACGCAGTCAGGACCGTGGCACCGGCTTGCCTTTATATAATATTCTTAATATAAATAGGTATAGTATGAAATAAATATAAAAATTTAGGGAGCATATTCATTTTAATTATATTGATCCTACCAATCAAAGAAGTGGGGAGATTAGACCATTTTTGAAGGGATGTGAGTGAGAGAATTATGAGGATCTGTAATAAATAAAAGCAGGTCATCTGCATAGAGTGACAGTTTGTGCTCTCTTTGTCCCCTAGATATACCCTGGATATCTGAGTTTGACCTCAGCAAAATAGCTAGAGGTTCAATCGCCAGTGCAAATAATAAAGGGGACAGAGGACAACCCTCCCAGATAGCAGGTAGTAATCGGCCCGAGCTCGGCTACCCTTCGGCGCCTCCGGCTCCGACTCGGCATCGGCGAGTGTCATCTGGGCCGAGTATGGCCCGCAGCTCGCTCTCGCACATGTGTTTGTGATGCGGCTGTAAAGCCCTGGCCCGATTCCTGTTAACCATATCTGGCCCGAGTCTGTCTGTAGAGTCCGGGCCGCTTCTGGCAAGGACTCGGCTTGTTTAACTTTTGTCCTGATGGTGGCGGTAATGCTCCAAAAAGCTGGTTGGCAACCGCGTTAAAGATTACAAGAAGAAGAAGTTTTGGAACTCGTGTTTTCTGGTCAGAAAGGTAAGGTTTTTACTGCTTTTATACTGTGTATAGTATGCGAATTTGGTGTTCAAAACCTTTTTTCACAGTGTTAGGTTGTAACAGTGTTTAGTAATTTAAAACAATTTGATACAAAATGCAACTTGTTTTAAAGAAACACGACTGAAGCTAATTGATGTGTATGCTAACGTTACAAACACGTCTGAAAGTTATAGAGGTAAAGTTGGTTTTAAATTCGCACATTCGGATTTCGGCTTCTTAATATAATATTAGAAAACTATCGTTTGCAAATTCCAAATAGTGAAATCATACATTGAGGTAAAGTTGGTTTTATATTCGCACATTCGTTCAGTGCCATGCTCCCTATCCGGTCTGAAATCGCATGCAAGTAACACTTTAAAACAACATTAGCACACAGACCACAGACAATGTTGTAGTTTGATATTCGTTGTCTGCTAGTATGATTTCACTATTTGGAATTTGCAAACGATATTATATTAAGAAGCCGAAATCCGAATGTGGGAATTTAAAACCAACTTTACCTCTATAAATCATACTAGCAGACAACGAATATCAAACTACAACATTGTCTGTATAAAACCAACTTTACCTCAATCAAGTGAGTGTTTAGTAACTGAAAACTATTTTAATTATTTTAAAGAAACATGACTGAAACGAATTGGTGTGTCTTAACGTTACGTTAAAGAAAGTGTCTGTAGACTAATCCGTTAACACTACCATGGCAAAACATGTGCTTTTTTCTGAGTTAACATTTTAATATACCATGGGTGTTGAAAAAATCATTTTACAGTTGTGTACTTACCCAACAGAAATAATTCTGAGTGATTGTGTAAATAAAATGTAATCGTTTTGGATTTATAAAATAGTATTGTTTAACTTGTTTGTGCAATGCATCACGAAAGTGATCTAAGCTCGATACTGTTTACTATTCTCTATAAATGATCTTAATATGTGTTAGCCTATGTGAATCTTATGTTCAAGCTGTAATATGTGCATGTAAAACAGAACGTCTTAAGCAGATTTTGATGGGGTTTTTTTTGTTATTGATAGTTATAAATTCTGATTTAAATCAATGGGTAACAATATTTTTTCGGTTAAGTCTTATTCTTGTTTAACAAGGGTTAGTGAGGCCATTTTGCAGCACATCACAGAGACAAAAGATGTGAATATGCATGTTATAGTTAGGTGCTTATAGTCCATTATAAGCTGTAAACTGTTGATACATTTTCAACATACTTGAGCTTTTTTAGACTTTACATTACTAATAGCTTCACAAACAGCTGAAATGGGTTTTGTTATTGGCTATCATCATCAAACATTTTCCATAATGTTAGGTTAACAGTGTTTTTAGTAACTTACAACTATCTGATCCAAAAGGTTTCTTATTTTAAACAAATTTGACTGATTGTGACTTATTCTGCTTTAAATAACATTTTTGGGCTTATGCTCAAGGGGTATAATGTTTGTTTCAGGCGTTTTCTGAATAGTCATTATTAATGTTTATAATGATTTTTGTGAAGATAAACATTTTTTATACACTTTTGTATGTTTGTTTGTTTGACAGTCCACGACAAGATCCTTGAGCACGATCAAAGAAGCTCGGCACAGAAGAGGCCAGTATATGTAAGTCATGGTTGAAAATTATGAGTTTTACTCTGTGAATTGGAGTATTTGAATAGGGCAAGGGCCAGTGTTGCTCAGATTTTGTAGCCTTTGCAAACTCATTGTAGTGATGACACTCCTCACTATCTAAAAGTCTTATATAGTAAAAATGAGGCCCCTAAAGATAAAGACTTTGATAACCTAGATGATTATGATATGGTGACATCTGAAGGCTCAGTTAATGAGTTCCATATTGTGGGGTTCGAGTCATCTGAAATGGAAATTGTGCCATCTTCATGGGTACAGAATGATAGATGTGCTTAACCATCTTACAAATCTATGTCTAAGAATCATAAGGCTGTCACTACAGGTATTATAGCCATTAATTAACTTTGATAGTATTTCAGGATTTGAACTTTTTTTGGGGGGAGGTTAACAACAATGTGATGTTTTATTATAGACACATATGAGGAAGCTCGACTCCCTTCCACAGGCAACTGTGATGTCTGACTTGCAAACAGATGAGGACGATGATCGCCCGTCATACACCAAAAGAAAGAACAGGTTTGTTTGCAATTATTTTAAACACATACTGTCAACATTATTTCATTGATCTATTACAACCTGCAATTTTTGCCCTGGCACTATACTAAAATAATGTTTTGTTTTGTAAATGTATCTGATCATGGGACATAAAAGACAGGACTATAGTGACAGTGATGAAGAAAAAATATTTGGAACAAAGAGGCTGGAAAAAAAGCAGATATGAATATTTCAGAATTCGATGCAGCACGGCAAGTACCATCACCACCAATGACTATGGAAGAATCCTTAAGAACACCATCAAGATGCACAGATACTGTACATTCCAGTGCGCCTATGAACATTTACAGTCCTTGTTCCAGTGCAGTTGGAGATCAAGACAGAACTTATTGGTACTCATGTCTTTGTAAGAATTAAAGACATCACTACATTTGTAAAGGCTTTATGCAGCTAGAAAGTAAAGATCAACTAGAGAATATCAGCAGTATCTAACCCTCTGTTGTATTTACACAAGTTGTATAAGCTATAGGTTGATTTATACTAATTTGTTATTTTTATTTTTTTAGCACCACTGTCTGAAGTGTTAAAATCACAAGACGACATAAAGCAGCAACTGGTCCTGATTCTCAAAAATCTGCAAAACCAAAACAGACATGATGAAATTCTAGATGTAAGCACATTTGACCTTCCTTTGTCCAGTTTGATTTGGAAAAGCTTGAAAACCAACTAAAGGACCAGCCCGAACAAATGAAGAACATGGTAAGTTCAAACTCTTGTGTATTTCAAAGTGTTTTAAGTTTATTTATTTATTTATTTGATTTTTTGCTTCATAGGTAGCCTACTTTGGAATTATTGGTGTTTTCCACAAGGGAAGCAGTTTGGCGTATCCTGGGAAAGCTTTTGGCTAACTCCTTGGCCAAACAAATTAACTGGAGCGGGGCAAACTAAAAAGTGACCTTTCGTGCACTTCCCCTTGGGACTGTCGTAGTCAGTAAGTTGGTTTTTAATATACATTTCAATACAATTAGAAGCCGTTTCATCTGTGTATTTCTTTGAATCATTAACCAGAGGAACAAAAAAAATCTATATATGGTCCCATTTAGGTTGTACTTATGTGAGAGCAAGCATGTTTATTTTTTTCTTTAACATTTGTTCTTGTTCTCTACTAATTATCTGTATATCTTTTGATCACAGATGCAGTGAGGACAAATATCCATACCATGCCACTGATGAAGAGGTGGAAAAATGCATTACAAGGTCACTACAACTTGCTCCTGACAGGCACGGAGGAAGGAAGGAAAGAGAGAAAGCTAATGTGTCAAATGTCTAAATCACTATTTTTATTTTTTATTAAGATGTTCCCTGATACTTGGGCAATTTGTTTCATTTGCACATTTTTAATATATATATATTCTGAAGAATATATAATTCTGAAGAAACATTTTCAATAACTGTAATAATAATAAACAAAAATTCTAAATATAAAACTGCACAAGATATATATATACACACACACACACATCATCTCATGTTTTGCTGTTTGTGCAATTTATTCCAATTATTCTTTTAAGTTTATTTAAAAATTAAGTTTAAGTCTTTATACATCTGCAGTTTTATATTCATATATATTTTTTTGTTTTATTGTTATTATTTTAATGTTTATTAATAATGGTTCGAGACGTTTCTTCTGAATTCGGCAGTTCTTTTTACAACTTTGACTTGTATATTTTACGTATTGTTATAGGTATTTGTAAGATGTTTCTTGCTATATCTTAAATTGGTTTCTATATTCAAGTTTATATAAAATTTAGCTGTTTTAAGATGTGTCTTGTACAATTTTTAAAATTCAAATCTGTTGGGAAAACAGGGTTGTTTTGAAAACTTTTGTGTATTTGTGCAATTTCAGATATATTTTTTTCTATAAATCTTCCTGTGTATTGTGCAGTTTTATTTTTGTTTTTCTTGTGCACTACAAAACAATTTATTAAATTTGAGTATTATTTGTTTCTTGCAATCAATAAACGTTTATCATTTATTTATTTTGTCCTTTGATTATTTACGTTATAGGATATGTATGCTGTTTGCATTTTATTTAAAGGTTAAACGCAGTGCCTACACTTTGTGTTTACAGTACATAGCCTGCGTTTGCTGTTATATCAACTCAAATGGTTGTAATATCAAGTACTAATTTAATACCAAAAGGTTTTATATCAAGGTATATGAAGACTTAATCGTGCCAGCTCCGGGCCGAAGTGCACATTACTCACGGGCCGATTCCGGCTCGGATGCGGCAGCGTCGGCTCGCTTACGGCCGCCGCATCTGGCCCGATTGATTCAGGCCGGAATCGGGCAGTGAGTCCATAGGCATCCGGCCCGAGTACGGCAGCCCGAGTGTATTTTGCTATCTGGGCTGTCTAGTTCCTCTACCCACTTTAAAATTTTTTGAACTAGTGTTGATTGTAATAACAGAAGAGAAGGGAGAGGTATTTAAAAGTTATACCCAAGTCAAAAACTTTTGACCCAAACCAAATCTCTCAAGACAACTGAAAAGATACCTCCACTCCACTCTATCAAAAGCTTTTTCAGCATCTAGAGATATTAAAATTTCCGGTATATGCTTATTTGAGTCAGGGGAATAAATAATATAAAATACTTTTTACGTATATTTAAAAAAACAAAGTCGTTTTTTTAAAAAAACCAGTCTGATCTGGATCTATAATGGTAGGAAGAAAATTCTCCAATCTCCGGGCCAAAACCTTTGCCAATATCTTACAATCAACATTGAGCAAAGATTTAGGTAGAAATGAACCACAATTCAAAGGGTCTTTCCCTTTGTTATGTAGAACAAAAATTGTCGCTTGATAAAATGTGTGAGGGAGAGAACCTATAGAAAATGATTCCTCAAACACAGTGTTTTGATTGCCAGTGGAGTTGTCTTCGCTGGCGATTACTTCCTGTGGTTTTTGCCAATTGCAAAAAAATTGCTGGTAACAGCTGACAATAATCCGGACATTCGCACACAGACACAAAATGGCCACCTCCAGTCCGCCAGCTCACAAAGTGGTCAAAACCTGCCTTCCAGCTCATAATATGGTAAGCGCCTGTCTTTTGATCATCTGCCTGTGTTCTGACTACTACTCTGGATTGCCTGTATACATCTGTTTGCCCCTGTATTGACCATTGCTTTACTGAACTTCCTATTAAACCTGCATTTGGATCCGCAAGTCTGCTCTCAGCGTCTCCCTCGTTACACACAGCAAGTAACAATGGCATAAGCTTATCTATAAATGTTTTAATAAATTCTACTGTAAAGTCGTCTGGCCCAGGAGCTATTGAATTTTGCATGTTTGAGAGCACTTCATTTAATTCTTCCAACTTTAGAATTTTCTCCAGTTCTGTATTATCATCAGATAGAATGTGGGGCATTTGAATAGAATTAAAAAAAGAATCTAGTTCGTGAGAGTTGTAGTCAGTTTCAGATGAATACAGAGCTGTATAGAATTGTTCAAAGATAGAGTTGATTTCTAACTCATCATTCGTAACCTTGCCATCATCTCTACGAATGGATATTATAATATTTGTGTCAAGCTGGTATACAAAGAAGTCAGAGATGGTTATCTTTTCATTTAGTTTATTCAACGTAAATCATAAAAGGTATCACACAGTGTTGGGCAGTGGAAGATCGTCCGAGGAACACCTCATACGTCTTCGCCGGGTAAACCTGGCAACAGTCAAGACTGGGTTAACAATCCTCACACCTCCGTTGGTGGCAGTGTGCACGAAGTGCAGGCAGGTGCATAAAGATCTTCAGATATGGAATGACAGTAAAGACACTTCCCTTTATCAGTGCGATGATCACGAAGACTCAGGAGGAACATCCATGGAAGAAGAGCAGACGAGGGAGCTGGGGTGAAGACAACCATACGACTTCAATACCGGACAATATGTGAACGGAGGAGGTAGGAATATATAGTGTCCGGGCTAATGGTGAACAGGTGCGGGTAATCAGTAATCAGGGGAAGGTTCTCGGGATTGGGTAGGACTAGTGTGAGGTGGTGAAGCTGGATTGGGTGAGTGAGGACGAGCCGGGGATGTGACAGTACCCCCCCCTCCACGGGTGACTCCTGGCACCCTCGATCGACGGCGGGGACGGCCACGTCCTCGTGGAGCTGGACGATCGGGATGTCTCTGATGGAATTCTTCGAGGAGAGATGGATCTAAGATGTCGTCACGAGGGATCCAGGATCTCTCCTCGGGGCCAAAGCCCTCCCAGTCTACTAGGTACTGGAGCTGACCGTCCCGCCGCCGGGAGTTGAGGATTTCCTTGACCTGGTAGATGTTATCACCGATGACTTCCGTGTGGTCGGGAGGGGGGGGGTGGTTCGGGTTCTGTAGAGGGAGGAGATACAGGGTTAGTGTAGGGTTTGAGGAGGGAAACGTGGAAAGATGATGCTATACGATACTGTGGTGGAAGGTTAAGGCGGTAGGTGACAGGATTAATCTGGGAGTGAATGGTGAATGGTCCCAGGTAGCGGGGACTCAGCTTTCTGCAGGGCAGCCGGAGGCGAATGTCTCGAGTAGAGAGCCATACCTTATCTCCTGGTTGGTATATGGGATTAGGTAGTCGGTGACGGTTGGCTTGCTCAGTGTACCTCCGGACTGCCCGCTGAAGATGGACGTGAGCTGAGTCCCAGACCCTCTCGCTCTCCTGGAACCAGTGATCAACCGCGGGCACTTCCGATGCTTCCCCATTCCAGGGGAACAAAGGTGGTTGGTAGCCTAAGACACATTGAAAAGGAGTTAGACCAGTAGAGGATTGACGAAGAGAATTTTGTGCATACTCAGCCCACGGAAGATACTGGCTCCAGGTGTTTTGATGAGCATGGCAGTAGGAGCGTAAAAACCGGGAAATCTCTTGGATTTTACGCTCGGTCTGACCGTTGGTTTGCGGATGATAGCCAGAAGATAGACTGATGGTGGTGCCCAAGAGGTGGAAGAATGCCCGCCAGACCCTGGAGATGAATTGTGGACCTCGGTCTGACACAATGTCTTCGGGAAGACCATAGTTTCTGAAAACGTGCTGGAATAGGGCCTCAGCAGTTTCCAGGGCTGTAGGGAGACCTTTGAGAGGTATTAGTTTGCAGGATTTGGAAAACCGATCTACAACCACTAAAATGGTAGTATAACCTTGAGAGGGGGGTAGATCGGTGGCAAAGTCTACACCAAGGTGCGTCCAGGGTCGGCGGGGAGTGGGCAATGGCTGCAGCTTGCCTTCAGGTAGATGGCGTGGAGTGGTAGTGATGGCACAGACCGAGCAACCCTTAACGTATTGGGTGACATCATGGGCCATTTTAGGCCACCAATACCTTTCTCTGATGAGCGAGAGGGTTCGCCTGCTACCTGGGTGTCCTGAGCCGAGGGAGGTGTGTGTGCTATCCAGGAGTGGTATGCGGAATCTCGTGGGTACGTAGCACAGGCCTGGAGGGAGGCCAGGGGGAGCTGGTTCGTCTACGGTGGCTTGTCGGATTTCCTCATCTAATTGCCATAGTATAGGGGCCACAGAGATGGAGGGAGGAAGAATGGATTCGAGAGAATCATTACGAGGATCAGGTGAATGAAGTCTGGATAAGGCGTCGGCTTTGACGTTCTTGTGCCCTGGTTGGTAAGTGATATGAAAGTCAAACCGGGCGAAGAAAAGTGACCAACGAGCTTGACGCGCATTCAGACGTTTGGCATCACGGATATATTGGAGGTTCTTGTGGTCAGTGATGACTGTGAAGGGATGTTGGGCTCCTTCAAGCCAGTGGCGCCACTCCTCCAGTGCCAGTTTGATGGCTAGTAGCTCGCGGTCACCGATCCCGTAGTTTTGTTCAGCGGGTGTCAATTTCTTGGAATAATAGGCACATGGATGTAAGGTTTTGGGTTCGCCAGACCACTGGGAGAGGATAGCGCCTATTCCATTATCTGCGGCGTCTACCTCAACGATGAAAGGGAGGTTGGGATCAGGATGACGCAGGATGGGTGCTGAAGTGAACTTGGATTTAAGGTGGTCGAAGGCTTGGGATGTTTCAGGGGTCCAGGTGAGTTTTCGCTTACCTCCTTGAAGCAAGGAAGTGAGTGGAGCTGATAGTATGCTGTAATTTTTTATAAACCGCCGATAGAAGTTGGCGAATCCCAGAAAACGTTGGAGTTCTTTGATGGTTTTTGGGTATTCCCATTTAGAGACAGCATCTACTTTGCATTGCTCCATACTCACTCCTTGCGGGGTGATGACGTAACCGAGGAAGGATATGGTGGTTTGATGGAACTCACATTTTTCGGGTTTGAGGAACAGATGGTTTTGCCGTAGACGTTGGAGTACTTGGGTGACATGATCTTGATGCTCCTCCAGAGTACGGGAGTAGATGAGAATGTCATCAATGTAAACAATAACGAAGTGATGAAGGAAGTCTCGGAAGATCTCATTCATGTAACTCTGGAAAATGGATGGACTATTTGCCAGTCCGTAGGGCATCACGAGGTACTCGTAGTGGCCGGAAGGTGTAACAAAGGCCGTTTTCCACTCGTCCCCCTGGCGGATGCGGATAAGATTGTAGGCACTCCGAAGGTCTAGTTTGCTGAACACTTTAGCTTCTCTCAATTCTTCTAAGGCGGCTGGAACTAGAGGTAGAGGGTAGGCGAATTTGACGGTTGCAGCATTCAGCACACGGTAGTCGATGCATGGTCTTAGTCCCCCATCCTTCTTTGCAACAAAGAAGAAGCTGGAGGCGGCAGGAGAAGTGGATGGTCGGATGAACCCATGCTGGAGAGCTTCATTGATGTAATTATGCATAGCTTCCTGTTCCGGACGGGATAAAGGATAAATCCTTCCGTGTGGCAACTTGGCATCGGGCAACAGATCAATACAGCAATCCCAGGACCGATAAGGGGGTAGTTGGGTGGCACGTTCTTTGCTAAAAACGTCCATATATTCATGATAGGTTGAGGGAATGGGATGGTTGGAAGGAGACGTGGCTTGTATGCGTGTAGTCTGCAGGGGTAATGACGTGGAGTGACCAGTAGAGGGGGTAATATGACCATTACTTTCACACTTAGATCCCCACTCGAGGATATCTCCAGTCTCCCAGTTAATACGAGGTTGGTGTTGAATAAGCCACGGTCGTCCCAGAATGACATCTACATTGGCATGAGGGAGAATAAGAAGGGTGAGTGTCTCTTGATGACTTAAACCCAAACGAAGGGTGATGGGCTTGGTACGGCGATTAATCTTTCCTTCTCCTAGCGGTGAACTTTGGATGGTGGTGATGCGGTACTGGACCTCATTCCTCACTGAAGGAATATTATGGCGAGAGATAAAGGTGGAGGATATGAAGTTCCCAGCGGCTCCGGAGTCCAGTAAAACATGTACAGGAAAAGTTTGACCATGTATTATTAATTCTGCCACAATATGAGGTATAGTGGATACTGTGGGTGTGAGGATGACTTTACTCACCACGAGTCGAGGTGGACGGATGGGACAGGTGGCTATACGATGAGAAGATTCTCCACAGTAGAGGCAGAGTTGATGTCGAATACGCCGTTGGCGCTCTGTGGCATCGAGCCGGTAAGAGTCAGTAATCATCGGTTCCTCAGGGTCCTGCATTATCGTGGGAGGTATGGGTGGTGATGGAGAATCATTAGCGAGAGAAGAACAAGCAGATAAATGTTGACACACGCTGATAGCCTTTTTGATGAAGGATTCCAGGTTTGCATTGTCGTCATAAATGACCATTTGTTTACGGAGGGAGGGTTTCAACCCTTTACGATAAGCAGCCAACAGCGCCACAGGGTTCCATCCGCTGCTGGCGGCCAGTGTCCGAAACTGCAATGTGTATTCATGGATAGACATCCTTCCTTGGGAGAGATTCATGAGTTCGTCGTGCACTGATAAAGGGGTAAGTGGAACTGAAAATACCTCTTTAAAGTGAGTGACGAAGGATTGAATGGTGGTGATCACTGGGCTGCGAGTACTCCACAGCGCATCTGCCCATTGTAAGGCTCGGCCTGAGAGGAGAGAAATCACAAATGCAACTTTGGAAAGTTCGTTAGGGAATTGCACTAGATTGGCTTCAATATATAAAGAACATTGTAGTAGAAACCCATTGCAGGTGCTTGGATCCCCAGAGTAACTCGTTGGTCGAGCGAGTGGAGTACTCGGTGTCACCACCAGGTTGGAGCTAGCGCTCAGAGATGCGGAAGGTAACTCACTTCCGGGTAGCGTGGCGTTAGCTTCCATATTGTTGTTGTTTTGCTGGTCCGGTATTCTGTCAAGCTGGTATACAAAGAAGTCAGAGATGGTTATCTTTTCATTTAGTTTATTCAACGTAAATCATAAAAGGTATCACACAGTGTTGGGCAGTGGAAGATCGTCCGAGGAACACCTCATACGTCTTCGCCGGGTAAACCTGGCAACAGTCAAGACTGGGTTAACAATCCTCACACCTCCGTTGGTGGCAGTGTGCACGAAGTGCAGGCAGGTGCATAAAGATCTTCAGATATGGAATGACAGTAAAGACACTTCCCTTTATCAGTGCGATGATCACGAAGACTCAGGAGGAACATCCATGGAAGAAGAGCAGACGAGGGAGCTGGGGTGAAGACAACCATACGACTTCAATACCGGACAATATGTGAACGGAGGAGGTAGGAATATATAGTGTCCGGGCTAATGGTGAACAGGTGCGGGTAATCAGTAATCAGGGGAAGGTTCTCGGGATTGGGTAGGACTAGTGTGAGGTGGTGAAGCTGGATTGGGTGAGTGAGGACGAGCCGGGGATGTGACAATTTGTAGTAGAATGTTGTCTTATTTGTTGAGCAAGAATTTTCCCTGATTTGTCTGAATGCTCATATAATTTGGAGCGGGTTGTGGCCACTATTTTAATGCGTAAACATACCTGCATGACCATAGTAACCCGAAATTATCAAAGATATATTTATTACTTTTTTTAATGAAGAAATTATATTAGTTATTATAAAAATTAATGCAATATTACATTATTATATTAATGTAGCCTTTGGAAAATCTGATTCATAAATAAAGACAACACGCAGGGAAGAGAGCAAGTTTATTTTAATTTTTTTGTGTTAATATGTTATGACTATTATTTTTCTCTTCATTTTGATTTATTGTTTTTGTTCTAATAAAAAAAAGAAATATGTATATATATATATATATATATATATATATATATATATATATATATATATATATATATATATATATATTATATATATATATATATATATATGCTTTGTGATAATTTTGCAGAGGAAAAAAAACTGTTAAGCATGTTTGTATGGACTAACATTAGTGCAATACATGAATGTAAAATAACGGAGGAACAGAAAGGAGAGCGGGAAGAGAAAAGGAGGAACGCTCGGGGGTCGGAAGTGATGAGCGCAGGACTGGGCGAGCAAAAACGGGTTCGTTTGACTATGACGAAAGGAGTGTACAAAAAGGAAAGTGTGAAGAGGATTGTTTTGGGTTTTCTCTTCCCAGCCGAGAGCGGAGAGTGAAGTGACTCGTGAATTCTTTTTCATCACGTCGATTGGAAGGACACCGTTTTTCCGTGCGCCTGGCCCACTCGGGAGAAAAAGCTTTTCTGGATTCGGTTGTTCAAGAGAATTTGTCAGGATTACTACTTCCATCACGTTTCCACCACCCGTAAACATATCAACAAAGGATATGTGAGTACAGTGTCACTGAGATTTGTTGACAAAACTGAATCGTTTGAAGAAAAAGGTCAACAACGGGTTCGCGTTTTCCTTGCATCGTTTCAGAGACTGAGTTTGGATGTTCAGTACCTGTATTTACATGATGAGTATTTAATGATGTGTTTAAACAGACTCTGGTTTAAAAATTAACGTTTGTAACAAGTGAATTGATTAACGTTGATTCAGTTCAAATGTAATGAATCGTCAAGCGTGGCGAGTCAAATGAGTCGGTTCAGGAGTCACTGAATGTTCTGAGGGTTTCTTTACGAGTTTGAATATTTACCACTGTCGGGATTAAGAGTTACTTATTAGAATTACTATTTTCAAAGATTTCATATTGGACTAAAAGAGAGATTCACGATTTATTTGTTAGTTTTTTATTTATATATGGGGATGCTTTGAGTGTCATGTGAATCTTTAAACAATCTAATTTTCTGTCGGGTGGATTTGCAGGTCAGTAGTTACATAATTCTGTCACTTTATTAGTTTGGTTACATATATATTTATATATACTTTTTTTTATTTATACACTTATTTGAGCTTCATTTTATTCATTTATCTTTTTAATTTAATTTTTTTTATTTGAATAAAGGTTTAGATAAAACTTTATTGTCAATGTTGTTTATATTTCTCATTTTTTGGGAAGTATAGGTTTTCATTGGAGGCACCGCGCTAAATACAAGTGTATTGTAGTATATACTGCTATAATTTTCAGGGAAAGGACCAGTTATTACATATTACTTCGCTGGGATAACAGGGCTCCTATATAGTTTTTTTGTACCCAGCTGGGGAGGGTTACATTTTGGAGGCACCGCTGGGATACTCTTTTTCCCTGTGTTGAATTTTTTGTTTGTTAGATTGAACATGGACCTTTTGCAGGTTGTGGAGTTGTGGAATCAACAGCTAAATCTCGACCCTGGTAAATATCTTATTTTGACCAGAGTGCCAATCGATGTGAGTGAGGACAAAATTTCAGAAGTGTTAAACACAGTAAAACTGTTTGGATGTGCTAAAATACGGGGCCGTCGTGGGGACAACACTGGTTCGCAGATGTTTGTGTTAGTGGAGACCAGTTTGGAGATTGACGCTGACACTGTTCCACCTGAAGTGGGTATTCCAGGGGAGGTGGGGCCATGGGGAGTACATGTCCCAGCCTTGGAAGTTGTCCCTGAGGTGATTGTACCAGGTGGGGATTTTCAAGAGAAATTAAAAAGTTGGCTGAGTCAGGAGGGTAAGTCTTTAGAAGACGTGAAGTCCATGATCAGTACTGACCAAACGTCTAATGTAGGTGGAGACTTAGTACATGCTCTTGATCGGCTGGTAGAGAGGTGTACCCAGGCACCTGTTGAGTCACTGAGTTATCGCAAATTGCGGGTGTTTTCTGGCCAACAACCTGTTCCCCCTGGAGAGGAGGACTATGACTCCTGGATGGAGCAGGCCACCCAAATGGTTAGTGAGTGGCAGTGTACAGAGTCTAGCAAAAAACAACGAATTGTGGAAAGCTTGAGGGGACCAGCAGCTGACATCATTCGATTTGTGAAAATGGGTAGTTCAGATGTCACTGCCATGGACTATTTAAAGGCTTTAGACACAGCTTATGGCAGTACAGAAAGTGAGACTGACCTAACTGTGAAATTCAGTTGTACGTACCAAGAGCCTGGCGAGAAGCTCTCCAGTTACTTGTATCGGCTGGATAAGATCCTCCATCGACTCTTTTTGAAAGGGGGTATTAGATTGGAAGATTTAAATCGAAAACGGATGGAACAGGTTGTTAAAGGTGCACTCACCTCTGATACAGTAGCTCTGAGACTTAGGATGATGTATAGTTTACGTGATCCACCTGGGTTTTCTCAACTGCTGCGTGAGGTTAGAGAGGAGGAAAATTGGATCAGTGCCCGGACCAGTGCTAATCCTGTAGTAAGTTCGAAACCTGCTGTAGTTGTGCCTAGGGGGACTGCCTCAGAGGAAATAGAGTGCTTGAAAAGAGAGGTAAAGGAATTGACCACACAAGTAGGAAAGTTGTTAAAAACTGTAAAGTCTTCACCTACAGTGGATGAAACTTCACATGTCCATTGTGTGGGCCCAGCAAAGGCTTCTGGGTTTTCTGCCACAGCTGCAAACAAGGGGTCAAATTCTAGTTCTAGAGTTGGGATCTTCTGTTATAAGTGTGGAGAAGATGGTCATACTAGAAGAGAGTGTCAAGGGGTAGAGGATCTGCGCAAGGTGAACCAGAAACTGATTAGACAGAGTAGGCAGTCGGGAAACTACGGCGGAACTCTGTAAAGGAACGGCCCAGAGTTCCAATTTCAAATCGTTCCGATTGTTTTTCTTTCATGAGTGCTGATGATTTTGGACTTCCAGTTGGGCTGATAGGGCCCTCTTTAGATGTTCCTGTACAAATTGAAGGGATTTATGCTCGTGCTCTGTTGGACAGTGGTTCTCAGGTGACCATTCTGTATCGTAGTTTTTATCAAAGTTATCTGAAGCACTTACCAGTTCAGCCAGTTAAGGATTTGGAAATCTGGGGTTTAAGCTTGCAGAAGTATCCATCAGGTGGTCGACACTCTTGCACTTGTCTGTCCAGATCCTCAACCCGAACAGAAAATAGCTCTTTTGGTGGGCACAAATACTAAAGTTGTTCGACAACTTTTTGAAACTTGTAAGGCAGAAGCTGGAGATAATTTTATGAGTGTTCTTTCCGTGCATCCGGTGGTGCGAGATGCATATGAGAAAATCCAAGAAGTTGAGGTTAGAGATGAAATTTGTGGTCCGCATGGTACAATTTGGTTTCTTCAGTGCCAGTCAGTGACACTGGGACCTGGGGAAACTGGTCAACTAGAGGGAAGACCTAAATTTCCTCATGATTTAGAAGACAAACATGTGTTAATTGATCAGGCTGTTGATACTATGGATCTGGGAGCTTTGATGGTTAGGCCTGAGGTACGACCTGTTTCTATGATGCGAAATCACGTAGTGACCGTTACAGTCAAGAATATGTCTGATCATAGCATTAATGTGACCCGGGGCACCCCAATTGCTCAGGTATTCCCTGTAGATGTGGTATCCCCGATTATTGCTGAGAGAGAAGTGACACATTCAAACCCACTCACTGTGGACTCTTTCAACTTTGGAGACTCTCCACTTCCATTGGAGGCCCGGCGTCAGCTATGTGAGAAGCTTCTAGAGAGGAGAGATGTGTTTTCTTCTCATGAATGGGATGTAGGTTGTTCTCGCAGTACACTTCATGAAATCAGGTTGACAGATCCCACACCTTTTAGGGAGAGATCTCGGCGTTTGGCCCCCAAGGACTTGGAAGATGTGCGGAAGCACTTATTTGAATTGAAAAAGTGTGGAATAATTTCAGAGTCTAGGAGTCCTTATGCATCCCCTATCGTGGTCGTGAGAAAAAAATCAGGAAGTGTTCGGATGTGTGTAGATTACCGCACCTTAAATCGCAGAACTATTCCTGATCAGTATACTGTGCCTCGGATTGAGGATGCACTGCACAGCCTCTCAGGTAGTCAGTGGTTTACTGTGTTAGATTTAAGGAGCGGCTATTACCAGATACCGATGAACCCTGTTGATAAAGAGAAAACAGCATTCATTTGTCCTCTTGGGTTCTATGAGTTTGACCGAATGCCTCAGGGGATCTGTGGTGCACCGGCTACCTTTCAGCGACTCATGGAACGCGCTGTAGGTGACATGAATTTCCTGGAGGTGTTGGTGTATCTAGATGACCTGATAGTGTTCGGTCGGACCATAGAAGAGCATCATGAGAGGTTGTTAAAGGTGTTGGATAGGCTGCGTGAGGAGGGGCTGAAACTGTCAGTGGACAAATGCCAATTTTGCCGAACCTCTGTGACCTATGTAGGCCATGTGGTGTCTTAAGATGGTATTTCCACTGACCCTTCAAAAGTTGAGGCAGTAGTTAATTGGCCTAGGCCTCAGACTTTGACGCAACTGCGATCATTTCTGGGATTTTGTGGCTATTACCGAAGGTTTGTGAGGGGATATTCAAGTCTTTGCCGTCCATTGAATAAATTGTTGGGTGAGGAAGTTTCACAGGGACAAGGAAAGAAACCATCTCTGAGCTTAGCAAAGGGGGTTTTTGGAGCCAGGTGGGATGAGTTATGTGAGAGTGCATTCCAGGAATTGAAGCAGAGATTGACCCAAGCTCCAGTACTGGCATTTGCAGATCCTCAGCAGTCATATGTTTTACATGTGGATGCTAGTTTAGATGGTTTGGGGGGTGTTCTTTATCAACCATACCCGGAGGGTCTGCGTCCTGTAGCATTCATCAGCCGAAGTTTGTCCCCAGCTGAGAGAAATTATCCAGCTCACAAGCTGGAATTTTTAGCTTTAAAATGGGCTGTGGTGGACAGGCTGCACGAGTACTTGTATGGGGTTACCTTTGAGGTGAGGACGGACAATAATCCTCTTACATACCTTCTAACATCAGCCAAATTGGATGCTGCTGGCCATCGATGGTTATCAGCCTTGTCCACTTACAGTTTCAGCATCAAGTACCGAAGTGGGAAGAAAAATGTAGATGCTGATTCTCTATCACGGCGGCCTTATTCTTCTGAGATTGAAGGAGGAAAGTGGGAAGAGATTCCTGAGACTGGGGTGCGGTCTTTGTGTCAGGCAGTTGCTTCAGGGGATAATTCAAGGGTAAATGAGTGCCCTTTTCAGAGTTATTTGGAAAATGATGAGATTAGGGTTCCTGTAAAGAATGTGTTTTTTTCTGCAACCCAGCTGAAAGATTCCCATGAGGAGTTGCGGGAGGCTCAGGGCCAGGATCCTTATTTGAATATAATTCTCTCTGCTATTAGGCAGAACCAGCCTCACGACTACGTGAAATGTGAGTTGCCAGAATTTGCTTCTTGGCGTAGAGAGTGGAGTAATTTGGCAGTGTTAAATGGATTGTTGTATAGAGTGACCACTTCTGAGGGTGGACCTAATCGACAGATAGTGCTCCCGTCTGCACTTCAGAGTGATGCACTGGCTTCTCTGCATGATTCTCATGGCCACCTTGGATTTGATAAAACATATACACTTGTAAAGGACAGGTTTTATTGGCCAGGCATGAAAGATGGTGTGAAACAATACTGTAAGAGTTGTGAACGATGTCTGGTGAGAAAGATTTGCCTCGCAAGACAGCGTCTATGCAGCACATGCAAAGCTCAGGACCAATGGATCTTGTGTGCATTGACTTCCTGTCTATTGAGCCAGACAGGCATAACGTGGGTAATGTGTTAGTTGTTACTGACCATTTTACTCGTTATGCACAGGCTTATCCTACACGGGATCAGAAGGCCTTGACAGTGGCTAAAATTCTTTGTGAAAAGTACTTTGTGCATTATGGGCTACCAAATCGGATCCATTCGGATCAAGGACCTGACTTTGAGAGTCACCTGGTAAAAGATGTGCTTGGTGTGTTGGGGATTAAAAAGTCCCGTACCACTCCGTACCACCCTCAGGGTGATCCTCAACCCGAAAGATTTAATCGGACACTTCTCAATATGTTGGGCACGTTAGACTCCACAAAGAAAGCTCAGTGGAGTCAGTACATTTCTCAGTTAGTACATGCATATAATTGTTCACGAAATGAGGCCACAGGCTACTCTCCATATTTTCTCATGTTTGGACGTGAGCCCACTCTGCCTGTAGATATTTGTTACGGAACAAATGCAATAGATGGGTCGATGTCACCTAGTGTGTATGTACAAAATTTGAGGAAGAATCTGAGAATTGCTTTTGAGTTGGCTACTGAAGTTGCTAAAAAAAGAACCTTTCTAATAAAAGAAGGTATGATGAGAAAGTGCAGGAGTGTATCTTAAACCCTGGTGATAGGGTGCTCATCCGAAACTTGGGATTAAGAGGGAAGCACAAATTGGCAGATCGCTGGAGTTCAGTTGTTTACTTGGTAGAAAAGCAACTGGAAAACCTGCCAGTATATCAGCTGACTCCAGAAAAGGGTGATGGACCTACTAAGGTTTTGCATAACGATCATATTCTTTCTGTAAGCTCGAAAGTGAGGTTTGGGGAGGAGAGTAATGTAGTCATGGTTGATGACGTGTCTAAGAAGAATAGATTCCCCAGGAGAAATTTGAGACCTTCACATAATATTGGGGTTAAAGAGAAGGGATCGTTTCAAGTTGAGGGTGAAACAGATACTGACTCAGAATCTGAATATGATTGTGCCCCCTTCCAGTATTTAGATTTTTTAATGTTTGGCGGGGAGAAAACTGGGATGAATAAAGGACCCGAAATGATCAATGATGTTGGGATGTTAACAGATAAATGTCTGGTGACACCACAGTTGGATCAGGGTGATGGGAATTCGGTGGCTAATCTGGTAGAGGAAGCAGTTACCTCAGACCCTCTGGATGTGGATAGTGTTGGACTCTCAAAGGGGTCCTTAGCATGCTCAAAAATGGGATGGAGGCACTCTGGTCAAATTTCAAAGTTTTATTTTAGATTGAAGACAAAAGAGAAACCAAAAATAACATTTACTGGCCAGGAGAGTTCTCAATAACTCTGTCTTCTTTCAGAGATACTTCCCTTTTATACCATATCTGACTCCTTCCTCTTTTCTCGCCTTGCTTGCGCATCTCTTCTTGACATCTCTGAAACGTGTATCGGGGCACGTACACAGTTCATGCATACTGTCACCTCTAAGAACTTCTTCTTTTTCTGTGCACCCACACCCAAAAACAGCATGTGCTGCACTTGCAACACTTAGCACTTCTCTATTCTGTGCAGATAATATCTTAGCTGAACCTTTAGACAGTTTCACAATAATTCATACTTTATAGTTTGATTGTTAAAGCCTTCTAATACATGGAAAATATATAAAAGTTTTATCTTAACTGAAAAACACCACAAATCCCTCTCTTGGCCTCAGAAAGAGGCCACACATTATTCTATTCAATAAATCCTTAAACTAATACAATTATGTTTCATATAGAAAGGTTTTTTTTTTTTTTTTTTTCAGTCAGCCCGATATGTCCAGATGAGCCTGGGTCGAAAACCTCAGTGAGGAAAGACACCCAGGCGACCCCCTAGTTGACGTATGGGCAGCCACAACGTGTTCATTCTGGAACATCATACCGGGCTGTTATTGTACATCAACATTTCACACTATAACATTCAGAAATAAAATCCCTATAAATGCCCTATAAACCAGTGTGCTCAGACAGGACTGGGTCGAAAACCCCTGTGGGGAAAGGCACCCAGTCGGTCACTTAATTGGCAACATTATATATTTTCTTAGTTATTATTTTCATAATACTACCTTAATAAATTCTGTCTCCTTCATATTACCCGTCATCATATGGTCTCAGATGGTTCTTGACAGCACCCTGCCTTTTCCTCTTTCCACAAGTTCCTTTCCTGAGTGTTTGATTTCCAGACATAGTTAGCAGTTTGCTGTGGACTGGTTTGGAGGGGCCCACATTTCCGAGGCAGACTGCTGATCTCTCACAGCGTCCCCCATATTTGGATGCTCTAGGCCTATCAAGCATCACTGCTCCACTCCACAACCATCTCACTCAACACCTGCCTTCCTGTACAGGTGCCTGGCCTCGCGCGACAAATTCCTGCCTTAGGTTGCTCCGCTGGCCAGCAAGAGTCTTACCCGTCTTAGGAAAAATGTCTCATGGAGACCAGTAACTGCTCTTTCCCACTGTGACCTCCCTTTCAGTTTTCTGTCAGAACTTGGTATCTCTAATGTTAGGAAAACATGCACTCAAGAACCACGCGAGCCATTGAGACCACATTTTAGAGTTTAACCAATGAGACAGATTCATTAAGTCTAAAGTTTATTTGAACTCCAATTATAATTTTAAGCAAAGTTTGACATCTTCACACCCATCCACTCAGCACTATGGTTCAGGCAACCACAACATGTCAAATAAGTCAATCACAATGAAAATATCTAAGCTAAACATTTCAATAGACTGCTTTTAGACTCTAAATATCTACTTAACATTTCTTATAGCACACAATATATGATGAATCAGCATCTGCAAGGAAGCACAATTAGTAGAGAGAAACAACATTCATAGGTGACACTCCTCCTCCTCCTCATTGATTTCAGGGGATATCAACAGAGGCATTGTGTAAGGGGGTGGGACTCCATCCTTCTTTTCAATTGCAGTTACTATCACCCTGTTACACAATGTCCTGATGCAAGGGATGCAGCAGCATCCACAGGTTACAATTATCGCCATAAAAGTGGCAATAGAGATTAGGATGGATGTGAACATAGTTTTATATTTACCAAACACACTAGTAAGCCAATCATCAAAGGGGTTATCTAATGTTGTCTGTGGGGTCCATACTCCTGTCCATTTTGTAACTGTATGCCACCCCCCAGTACAGGGCCAATAGGGTTCAAATTTATTCGGGCTATCCTCTTTTTCACACTTACTCACTTCTAGAATGGGTGCACAGAGATCTACGTCATAGCCTCTCCAGGATGAGTTTTGTCCTTTTCAGTCAAATGCACTACACAAATCAAATGTATATGATGTGGTAGACCCTTTAACATAGTTTAATTGAATTTTTCCTTTGTAATAGCTGAAGCATTTCTCACCATTCCCCGTTGCCCTCTTTGGTCTAGTTATCTTTACTGTGGCATTTTCCTCTCCTGTTTTTCTATCCCCAAGATTATTCCCACTATTATCAGTGCTATTACCCCTATCACTCCCATCACTTTCTAATTTTCTCACAATTTTATCCTCATTTTTGGTCTCAGTTGGTGTCTATGTTTCCCAAGGAATTTTAATGTTGGCACGTTTTCCCAATCTATCTGTTCTATCCGCGACATCTATCTCATGCCACAAATATTATGATACTCGACTAAATGAACGAAAAAATCAAACAATGATAGGTTTATACAAAGATTTAAACAATAATAAGTTTATACAGTTTTTAGGGTAGGGTATATATTGAAATTGTTATTTCTTGTCCTTCAAAGGTTTTCTCAATTAGTTCAAGAACGTTTGAGAATTCCAATTTATCCAAACCACACCCCAGCCGGGGTATTGATAGTCTGGTGATGTTCAATGTGTCACACCACTCTCTCATGCGTCTCAAACTGCTTTCAAAGTCCTCATATGTTGGCTTGTCTCTAGCTGCTATTTTTGTAATCAGATGAAAAACTATTCTGTCTGTCTCGTGTGTTACTGCACAATCCCCTTTAGTTTTCCTCTGAGCTCTCACTTTATCCACCCCGTATCTTTCCCTAAATTGTTTTGCTATGCCTGCTCCGAATGCACAATCTGCACTTACACAATGGGCTACTGCTTCCCCTTCTGGGGTTGTAAATAGATCCCCTTCTTTGTGGATTATCTGTAATGCTTGTGTTGGTATTGTTGGGTGATTTGTGAGATGTTGATCTTCTTGTTGTGTGTCTCCTGAGTGTGATTGTATTGATACTACACCTTCTACGTGTTCTCCCCCAGTCTCCCTCTCTTGGACCTGCGAAGCTAGGTCCACTCTCGTCTCCTCCAGTAAACGTGTGGGAGGGTCAGTGGGACAGCACTGGCTCAGGTGGTACCAAGTGTCCCCTTTTTGTGTTGGCCTGTATCTAATATACAGTTGTGCCCATGCATTGGTGTTGGTGCGTGTTCAGCTCCTACACAAATACATGCTTACACACTCCAATTAGTCAGATGTCCCCAATTAGTCATCTGTTAATTAATCTCCCCTTTCGGCCTGGACCTATAGCTCCAGGCTGTTTTTACACCCCTATGTTGCCTGTCAGGTTAATCCAGCCAGCTTCACACCTTCAGCAACCTGTTCAGAAAAAATCTTAAATAAAACTGTTAGTTTGTTATAATATAATCTCTACATAAATGATGCACTTCCAGTTCATGTCCAAGCTGCTCCAGGTCTCCTAAGTTGCCATTCTGTAAACAATTCAAAAGTCATTAATTACATTATTTTGTTCCATAATGATCTAATATCCCTTAACGTGAATTTTTGTGAGGCCTCTTATCCAATTCAGTTTGGTCTGTGCACAGATGTTTGCCAATTTTGTTTTCAAATTAGTATCCATTATCTCTACCTTTACCTGTGATTCTTAGTCTTATTAACATGTATTGTACAGTCACCAGTTTATGGTTATTAAAATGGCTTATTGGTTATTTGGCGATCTCAGACACCACTCATCCCAATATTGTGGCCTGTCATCTACTAACCTACAATTTTATTTACATCCTCTAAATCTAGTTCCAGAAGTGTCATAACACCTACTTAATCCCAATCAATTAGGTGTCCACTATTTTTCAGCTAGTATAATATCCTAAAAATTAACACTACTCCCCTGTTAGCTCAATAAATAAACTCAAAAATGTATCACTTTAAATTTTACATCAGTATGACCATATTTCCGCATACCCTATTAACCTCAGATTTAAATCTCTTCTCATTAATTGCTTCTAAATCATAAACTAAACGCTTCTTTTGTCTGTTGTTTACTTGTAAAATTTAATTCAAATTAAATCAGTCACATCTACGTTGATAAATCAATTCAAATTTTCAATTCAATTCAAACTTAAATAAAAATGTCTAAAACAGACTGCATACCACCTTGTCTAGGTGTTTCTATTTATTGCTCAAAAATATTTTAATACCTCTTCACTATGCTGGCTAATTTTATAACCCTCCATCTAAATATTTTACTAATAATCATTCAATTTTTGAATTTGACACTACTTTAGATAATTCATTTTTATTATTTTCCTTCTGGCTACTAATTATTTTCTTTGAAATTCTCAGTCTAGTCTAGTTTTGATATACTTTTATAAGCTGCCTAAAATCACTTAATATTCTTTTTAGTTTCTTTCAGCTGTATTTTTGACTTCTTCACCATTAGTCATTAATATTTTCCTTTTACTGATTTCTTCACATGATTATCTGTGAAAAAAAAAAAAATCGGTTTTCCTAAACTCTCGTATTCTTTTTGTTTCAATTCTTCTTTTAGTATACTTTAGAACTATTAACTGATGATGTGAGTTCATTTCAATATTTTTTTTTATGTTTCAATCTCTTCTGTTTAATAATCATATAATAAAAGATTAAAAAAAAATTTATAACCTTCTATCTTTTTCTCACTGTCTCTATATATGTTTTAAACATATTTTAATATCTTTTAAACTTCTCTTCTATTTTCCATTTTCTATTATACAATAATTTAAACTTCTTTAATTCTTAGCTTTTAAGTTTTGCTTATACATTTTCTTCATTACATATTTGATCATTAACTCTTCAGTTAACCAATTTCAAACAGTCAAATTTTCTTCTCTACTTTTTCTCTTCATCAACCGAAGACTCTCAATTTCATCTCTTTTGCTGTTTAACAGCTTATTTTTCTCTATCGCTAAGTCATTTCCTCATTTTTCTTCTAATGTATCCATTCTAATGTTTCTTTAGTAGCTGGTCTTTATGTTGTATTTTATTTTCTCTGTATCATTCCCTATTATTATTATTATTTATTTATTTATTATTTTTCTAATCAACAAACTAACTGATCTATTGTCATAGTCATACTCATTTATTTAGCAAATTCATTTTTTTTATTAATATATTTATTTGTATAGCTTCAAGTTCTATTTCAACACATATATCTATATTAAGCATATCTCTCATTATTTCTTCATTTCACTTGTCTTTTTATACTGCATTGTAATAGATCTTTCTATTAAATTTTCTTAATATACTCTTTTAATATAATTTACTCTCTTCTGCCTCTACTTCAACTGTTTCTTCCTCATGAAAAAGGCATGGCTCCTTTTTTCTGACTTCCTTTTTGTTTCTGCTAGAGCACTTCCTCTATTTTGCTCCTCGTCTGTCTTTCTATAGCTTTTCCAACAAATGCCAAAATCATGCCACATTAAAAATTACGACTCATTTTTTCTTCAGATTTTCCATTTCTTACCACTACAACATTCTTCTGGCCCACTATTGCCATGTTCTTTAACCTGTTTGTAAAACTCAAATACTCTGTTTCTCAAGATTGTAATCAATTTTACTGTTCAATCATTTCTTGTCTGCAGAGTTCTAACTCTTTCATGCGACTCCTCATACTTTTGGTTCTGTCTGACTTTGTATTATACCAATAATTTTTCCCATTGTTGCCCCAATGTACTGTAGGACATACATACTCCCCACATTCTCTATCAAATTCACCCTCCATAATTTTTTATCTAATTTCGAGCGTTAGATGTTTCTAGACGTCCTTAGTTTTCGTTCCCTACTCTATTCTAAACCCTGGTTTTCTCTAATAACCTTTTTTTCTAAACCCTAATCTTTCCTTTATGCTGAACAAAACAATTTGTACTAGGATTTCTCCCAGTAATTCAATTTTCTCTTTTTTTTTAAAATTTTTTTTTATCCCTAACCAAGTACCTTCACAGGGAGAAGGATTTCCTCTGCAAAGACTATCATGAATGTCTCTGACCCTGGTATTAAGATTGTTCTACCTCCGTCGAGAATAGAATTGCTCTTAATCAATTACCTCCTGGGGAAGAGGGTTTCCTCCGGATTTTTCTTCGCAGAAAAATCGCCCCTATACCTTATCAAGAGTCTTCTACCTCCGTCAAGAATAGGATTGCTCTTAATAAATTACCTCCTGGGGAAGAGGATTTCCTCCGGATTTCTCTTAGCAGAAAAATCGCCCCTATACCTTATACCTTATACCTTGTAGGGACAAGGATTTCCTCTGAATTCTAGCAATTCACCCTAAGTCTTCACTCTATCGCGCGTCACACTCAACTTCTCAAAATTTCACAAAATTTCATTTTTTAACATATTATTTCTGGTTTCTCCTTCACTTCACATCAGGATTTACTGGATTCAACACTTCATTTATAGTAATCAATCACAGAATTTATTTAAAAAGGTTTCTGCTTACCTTATTTGATAGGCGCGCCTTTGTGTTGAATTCAGTTCATCCCTCTGTTCACTAAAGATTCTCCTTTTCCCATCACGTCTCGGGGTCACCAAAATTGTTGGACTCTCAAAGGGGTCCTTAGCATGCTCAAAAATGGGATGGAGGCACTCTGGTCAAATTTCAAAGTTTTATTTTAGATTGAAGACAAAAGAGAAACCAAAAATAACATTTACTGGCCAGGAGAGTTCTCAATAACTCTGTCTTCTTTCAGAGATACTTCCCTTTTATACCATATCTGACTCCTTCCTCTTTTCTCGCCTTGCTTGCGCATCTCTTCTTGACATCTCTGAAACGTGTATCGGGGCACGTACACAGTTCATGCATACTGTCACCTCTAAGAACTTCTTCTTTTTCTGTGCACCCACACCCAAAAACAGCATGTGCTGCACTTGCAACACTTAGCACTTCTCTATTCTGTGCAGATAATATCTTAGCTGAACCTTTAGACAGTTTCACAATAATTCATACTTTATAGTTTGATTGTTAAAGCCTTCTAATACATGGAAAATATATAAAAGTTTTATCTTAACTGAAAAACACCACAATAGTAATACCGACTGTCAAGGGCAGGAGAAGGAAGTTAATGAAAGTGTTGATACTCTGCCTGAAATTCCATTGAGGAGGTCTGAGAGGGAGCGTAAACCACCAGCAAGGTTTACCTACCCAAATTTAGGAATTCCTAATGATGAGAGGATGGTCACCACAAAAGTGTGTTAGGTGCTCCTCAATCACATGCAAAATCCTAACAAATGTCACAATCATGACATATGTCATGATTGGTGGTGTAATTCTCATGCTCTTTGCCAGTCATGTTGGTTACACATCAATACATTGCCATGTGTAGTCCCTAGAGTGTAAAGGGGAATTTCATGCTTAATGACCCATAGGTAGCATGGGGACATGCTGTTTTGATGTGGGGAGAGGGTGTAGCCTTTGGAAAATCTGATTCATAAATAAAGACAACACGCAGGGAAGAGAGCAAGTTTATTTTAATTTTTTTGTGTTAATATGTTATGACTATTATTTTTCTCTTCATTTTGATTTATTGTTTTTGTTCTAATAAAAAAAAGAAATATGTATATATATATATAAATATATATATATATATATATATATGTGCTTTGTGATAATTTTGCAGAGGAAAAAAAACTGTTAAGCATGTTTGTATGGACTAACATTAGTGCAATACATGAATGTAAAATAACGGAGGAACAGAAAGGAGAGCGGGAAGAGAAAAGGAGGAACGCTCGGGGGTCGGAAGTGATGAGCGCAGGACTGGGCGAGCAAAAACGGGTTCGTTTGACTATGACGAAAGGAGTGTACAAAAAGGAAAGTGTGAAGAGGATTGTTTTGGGTTTTCTCTTCCCAGCCGAGAGCGGAGAGTGAAGTGACTCGTGAATTCTTTTTCATCACGTCGATTGGAAGGACACCGTTTTTCCGTGCGCCTGGCCCACTCGGGAGAAAAAGCTTTTCTGGATTCGGTTGTTCAAGAGAATTTGTCAGGATTACTACTTCCATCACGTTTCCACCACCCGTAAACATATCAACAAAGGATATGTGAGTACAGTGTCACTGAGATTTGTTGACAAAACTGAATCGTTTGAAGAAAAAGGTCAACAACGGGTTCGCGTTTTCCTTGCATCGTTTCAGAGACTGAGTTTGGATGTTCAGTACCTGTATTTACATGATGAGTATTTAATGATGTGTTTAAACAGACTCTGGTTTAAAAATTAACGTTTGTAACAAGTGAATTGATTAACGTTGATTCAGTTCAAATGTAATGAATCGTCAAGCGTGGCGAGTCAAATGAGTCGGTTCAGGAGTCACTGAATGTTCTGAGGGTTTCTTTACGAGTTTGAATATTTACCACTGTCGGGATTAAGAGTTACTTATTAGAATTACTATTTTCAAAGATTTCATATTGGACTAAAAGAGAGATTCACGATTTATTTGTTAGTTTTTTATTTATATATGGGGATGCTTTGAGTGTCATGTGAATCTTTAAACAATCTAATTTTCTGTCGGGTGGATTTGCAGGTCAGTAGTTATATAATTCTGTCACTTTATTAGTTTGGTTACATATATATTTATATATACTTTTTTTTATTTATACACTTATTTGAGCTTCATTTTATTCATTTATCTTTTTAATTTAATTTTTTTTTTATTTGAATAAAGGTTTAGATAAAACTTTATTGTCAATGTTGTTTATATTTCTCATTTTTTGGGAAGTATAGGTTTTCATTGGAGGCACCGCGCTAAATACAAGTGTATTGTAGTATATACTGCTATAATTTTCAGGGAAAGGACCAGTTATTACATATTACTTCGCTGGGATAACAGGGCTCCTATATAGTTTTTTTGTACCCAGCTGGGGAGGGTTACATTAACAATAGGCGATGCTGTCTACACCAATGCTGTGCTCGCAATGTAGACAGCATTTAAAAGACGTTTTAATATGAATCAATAATGCATAAAGTACATAAAATACAATAGGCCTACAAGAAATATTGTATGGGTGACGCGGTGGCGCAGTAGGTAGTGCTGTCGCCTCACAGCAAGAAGGTTGCTGGTTCGAGCCTTGGCTGGGTCAGTTGGCATTTCTGTGTGGAGTTTGCATGTTCTCCCCCCGTCCACGTGGGTTTCCTCCAGGTGCTCCGGTTTCCCCCATGTCCAAAGACATTGCTGTATAGGTGAATTGGGTAAGCTAAAATTGTCCGTAGTGTGTGAATGAAAGTGTTTGGGTGTTTCCCAGTGATGGGTTGCAGCTGGAAGGGCATCCGCTGTGTAAAACACTTGCTGGATAAGTTGGCGGTTAATTCCGCTGTGGCGACCCCAGATTAATAAAGGGACAAAGCCGAAAAGAAAATGAATGAATAAAGGAATGAAATATTTTATGCATTCCGCAGTCTTTTAAGTCCACTAACTGGTCCTCTTTGTTCTGTAATATTTGTATAATTTGTTTATATTAGTTATTTTTTCCCTCATTTTGATCATTTTACTATAAAACACATTTAAACCCGCCAGAGGGTGGCGGCAAGACACTTTCTTAATGAGTGATTGATTCAGTCATTCATTGCCAATTTTAAATATCATGGATTCATTCAGTAACAAGACACTGCTGTGTGTTGCTTATACACTTACAGTTCTTCTGTGGCTTAATTGGAACTATTTTAATTCGCAAAATAGAGCAAAAACATAATGTAATAAAAGAAAAAAAGCTTGATAAAACATAATTAGTTCCATATATAGATTCACACTTTATCTACCATTTGTCCAGCAAATAGAAGACACTGTATTTTACCAATCTTGCTTATATTATTTCCGTGGCCAACAATAATAACATAACACAGTATTGGGTTAAATTTTAGCAAGGTAACAAAATCTACAGCTCGAGGCAATGACTTGGAAGCACATAAACAAGAACACAGTTTTTACCAAAATGAGAAAATAGATTTATTGAGCTACACTACGATACATGAAACTAACCACGTAATAAACAAACAACAAACAAATGCACACACACATTCCACATACACACAGAGGCAGTTCAGATGATGCAAAATGAATTGACAACCATCCCAAATTAATTCTAGTACTTCTTACTAGATCTTAGAATCACACCTGAGAAACCACAAAAGCAGAAATTTAGCTTATCTACATCTTAATTTATTTGACTTTAAACTACATAATCTTTTACAGTTGTAGGTGATTGTTGTCAGGTAAATTTAGATTCTTTTTATGTTTTTTGTTTTGCGTGCAGATGAAGTTGCTGAAAGGTGTGTGTGTATAAAGCAATGTAAAAATCTAATCATTCATTTTATTTCAGGAAATAAACAAATGAACAGTGCTTCAGACCAAACTATTTAATTAATTTGACAAATCATTTCTCTTAGGGTGCTTTCACACTTGGTTCAATTGCCTGGACCGTACCCAAGTTCGATTGTCCCCCCTTGCCACCTTCTCGGTTGGTTTGTGTTCACACTGTCTTTTTTCCTTCTGATTCCTTCGATTGCATTCATACCAGAAGTGAACCGTACCAGAGTTCGCATGAACCGTACCCCAGACCACCTCTTTCAGGCGGACTCGGGTACGGTTCACGGGTGCGCACCCGAGTTCAGAAGACACGTTCACACTAGCTAAACGTACCGTACTATGACGTCAAACGAACCCGGGTGCGGACCAAAAGTGCTAGTGTGAAAGCACCCATAGAGCTGCTGTTTTGTTTACGGCTGTTGCTAGGTGACAGTCACGAAAGCAAAGCGCCAAAACGGAGACTTCCGCACATCGCGGTCGATTTGCTTTTACTGAATCATAAGTTTTGGACATACAGAAAGCGACTCGAGTCTGTCTGCTGCAAAAATATTCTAAACATTCAGAACATCACACAGTGTCTGCAGAAGCTGTTTCTGGAGGAGACAAGCAGACATCACTGTGTATCACTGTGCCTGGCTCAGTCCCGCTAAAGGTACAATACGTGGCGCACATACACACACACACACACACACACACACACATACACACACGAATGAACGTTATGAAAACGATAGTTTGTTGTACAGTTGTCGGTTCACTTCCGCTATTTGGTACGATTGCATTCATACCAGAAGTGAACCGTACCAGAGTTCGCATGAACCGTACCCCAGACCACCTCTTTCAGGCGGACTCGGGTACGGTTCACGGGTGCGCACCCGAGTTCAGAAGACACGTTCACACTAGCTAAACGTACCGTACTATGACGTCAAACGAACCCGGGTGCGGACCAAAAGTGCTAGTGTGAAAGCTCCCTTAGAACTCTTCCATCTCATTGGTCTGCTTGGGTCACTGAAGTTTCCTCTGGGTCAGGCTGAGTGCAGGGTAGGGTGTCATCATATACAAAAAGGGTATCCTCTGTCCTCCAGCAAGTAGCCAATGTAGTGCCCAGTAATGATTAAGGTGTATAATACAAATATAGTCAATAAACATTAAAAAAAACATTTTGTAAATCAAATGTATCCTGTTGTGATGTGTGTCATAATGAAGACTCCCTGAAAACTCTGGTATCATGTACAGACCCTGGACATTTAGCCTCAACCAGGTGATGAGGTGGGGTCATCTCATATGAGCTATTGTTGGTGGAAGCTAATGAGTTTAATAGTTGTAACACCAACAGATTAAGGACAGAGAAATTAAGGACAAATTAAGTTGTTAATATTAAAAATATTAAAAATGTTTCATATTATCAGTGTCCTTTATTGACTGATGGAAAGAGGCTGCAATTAATGCACCCAATAACATTTGGAAACCCTGAAAAAAATTATATTCAAAAAATGTATCAAGGGTGTGTGTGTGCAGTGTGAATTGATGTATACATATAAACGACTACATCTTTAAATATGGATATATTTTCATAGAAAAGACAAAGCTGCCACTTCTTATAATATTATATATAGGCTACAGAAAAAAATGTGAGGGGTGCAGAGAGAGAGAGGAAGAGAAAAAAAAATCTCTATGCGAGATTCGAACTCACTCTGCTGTTGTACTTTAGGGGCGCACTGACCACTACACTATTGCCTCGCTCTAACATGTTTGAGTAATGATTCTCAGTAGTTTATGGCCAATGAACTGTACAAAAGTGTATAAAATAGTTCAGTGCCAGCCATATTGTACAGATGGACACGCTATTGCCACATTGTACAGTAAAAAAATCAAAGAGCTGCACTGAGCGGTATGTTAACCATGGTAAGCGCAGACCTGCGTTGCGATTTGTCACGTTTGATTTGAAAAGGTTTGTTAAATACATTAAAGATTCTTTTGAAAAATGACAACGCTCATTCAAATATTTATTTGGTTATGAAAAGAACTATGCACTTATAACCCTCTCACGATGAAAAAACCTTATATCTGTGCTTCTACGTCCATCAAAATTCTCATCTAAAGAGCATGCAATGCTCAGTAAACTCTCTGAAACAGACAAACTCTGGAACATAACCTGCTACAAAACAGGTTATCTTCAGAGAGTAAGTTGCTATGGCTACCTGCCATACCCCAGAAGTTACCTCTGATTTTGGAACCAAATCTGAGGTTATCCACTTACTTACTCTCAAACTTACCCGGGTATTTCACATAACCTGCTTTCTGAAATACCCCCCAGGTCTCCTGTGCCTTAAAAAAAGATATCCTTGGAGATGACAAAGATGAACTGCTGGATCTTCTGGATCGTTTGGGTGTGACCACCATGCCAACACAACAAAACCTAAAAGAACTGATGCTGAAAGCTGGCGACAAACAGATCATCTAAATATGCTTTGGACAACATGTCTAAAGAAGCCAAACATATTTTCAGGGAAACCTTCAAAACTTCTGAGGACATTCTACAGATGTATAATGACAAGAGACAAACAACAATAAGATTTTTGAGGTTGCTCAATATCTCACCTCAAAGTCAAGCAGAGAGCAAGTGTTTGCGTTTTCTACAGCAGTGCATCAGAGGATTGGATGTAGTGGGGCTAAGGAAGATGCTCAGGGGCCTGTTTCAGTAAGGAGGTTCAACCAACTCGGAGTTTAAACTTGAACTCGGAGTTGATTTACAGAGAGATTAAAAACTCAGAGTTTTCGGTTTCAGAACAGCTGATCTGAGTTGGGTCAATCAACTTTGAGTAGACCAACTCAGAGTTAAGCGCACACACCGCGACTATAAAAAGGCATTATCAATGGAGGTCAGATATTACGAGTGACCATGGCAACATCTGAAAAAAAAGAGAGCAGCATTTTTTTCTCCAGCTGAACTTGATGTGCTCATGCAAAGTTATAGCAAATATGACCATATATTAAAAAAAGCAAATCCACTGCATCAGTGAGACAGTTAGCGTGGGAAACATAGCTGCTCAAGTTAATGCGTAATTTTCCATCTAAAGAATTTAAATATTTAAGTATAATAAAAAAGTAATGTAATGTGTGACGTTTATAAAATTTTTACACACGTTCCCACTTTTATACATGTTGATCAGTTTTGATAGATGTAAAAGTGCACTTGTGTGTCTGCCTTTATTATTGATCAAATGATAGAGGTTGATATGACATTTAGAATGTAAGCAGAATAATAATCCCATTAATCTAGTTACAGTACATGTCGAAGGCCAGTGAATTTAAGCTTATTATTATTTTAAAAAGGACAAGCCATTCTTGTACGTGACTTTGTTCTTTGTGTGACTGAAATGTCGGCAATAGCTATGTTTCCATCCAAAAATATTAATTAAATTTATGTGCAAAACTGGAATATCGCATAAAAGACGTGCGAATAAAGCAGCGTTTCCATCCAATGAGTCAAAGAGAACAAAATCGTCACTTCCTGATTAACTGGTGCCAAATATCAACAGTAAAAACAGAATTTACTGCGGTAGAAGAAGCTGCTTCAGTCTTTTCTTTATTTAATAGGCTAAATGTACTTGCGCCTCAGAAGACAATGTTGACACACAATGAACACGTGGGGGCGTTTGAAGCCATGAGACGCGGAGAACAGACGCACTTGACATGCTCAAGACACTCTGGAGGTAATTAATAATATACATTAATACTGAAATGGTTAAGGCGTTATAGAATGACCAAAATAACATTTCAGATGTTCTACAGTGTGCTCAGCCTGCTGGTTTGTCTATTCACCCACATTTTCATCATCATCTCTTATAACAAACCTTTTTTTAGTGCACATAATGGAATTTGTTCAGTAAAAGTGTTTTCATCGCAGTTTATGCGCATCTTTTCTTATCGAATAAAAGTTTATCCTACTCAGTTATTATGCGCATGGTTTTTTTTATGCGTAATTTCAAAAGTTATGTGCATCATGACGATTCCATCAATCGTTTTTATGTGCATATCCAAAATGAGCATTAAAATAGGTGGGTGGAAACGTAAGGCTAAGGCGAGAAATACTGCTTTGTCTTTAAAAAAGGGAGGAGACCGACAGAAACTCAGAGTTTAGAAAATAAAACCTGTTTTTTTTTTCAGAAACAGGCTTGACTTACCCTGCTTTCTCGAGTTTGACAAACCTGCCATTTTGAAACGGAAAACCCAGAGTTTCTCTCATTTCAGGGTTAAAATACTCTGAGTTTTCACATAACAGGTTCTGATGTTGTCTGCATCAACAAAATACAAGTGATTTTCACATCTTTGGATGGACTGGCAAGACGACCAGTTGCTTACACCTGTGGTCCAGTTCTGGAGCTTCCTTCCACCTACAACTCTTACCCAGAGCTGCGCTCTGAAATGGAAAGTATATTGTCAAGTACACATGCACTTGTCATGGACATTGTCTAAGTCATGACCTAAATGTCAACTGGAACATATTCTGCTGATTTGTTATTGAGTTTACCAAAAAAGAAGAATGTTACAGTTAACTGTTAAGAAATGTTTTTACTTGTTTGTTTGCTTCAAATGTCCATTGTTAGGGGTTATGCACAAATGGCTATATAATGGTTTTATAAGTTTATTGCTTAGAATTGTTGATGTTTAATAGATAAACATAGATAAGCATTAAGTTTCAAGTTCAACTACTTTTTTGGCATAACTTCTAATGTAATTCATCTGAAACCTTCCACCTTAAATTCAGGTTAAAACATTTCAGTATGTCGACGAATGGAAATCTACTAAAAAGTCAGGGTTCAATTTATAGTTAACTAAATAAAGAGTGATTAATTCATTTATTAGAATCAGTTTGTACTTTATTACATTATTTATACTTATTTATTTACTCATACTTTCATTATTTATTCATACTTTCACTCCAACCCCAATTTTCTTACAGAGTATGATATGCATTTAGTAGTACAGATTATTATGTACAACAAATGCAAATAAGAAAAATAATATGATATTACAGGTGATCCATGTTATGTTACAGTTGTTGCTTACAGAATTGAAACCATACAGGTCCTCAAAAACAGGTTCAATTCAATTGCTTTATCAAGTGTTGTGGGTGGATGAAGATGTTTCTCTTCCATAAGAAGATAAATTAAAAATTAATAAAGAAAAACTGTCTCATCACATGAGTATGGCACTCTCGAAAGACATTCCTCTCTACAGGCTTCTACAGCCTTCTGAGAAACTGGCTTTAGGTAATCTCTTGCTCCAAAAAGGTGTGGCAGGTGTTACATCATGAGAGGATGGCCATTGGGAGCCACAGCATTTCTGTACCAACAAATTCTGTGAGTATTCCACAAATGCAGGACTTGTTGCAGCTCTTCCTATAACAGTGAAAAAAAAATGTAATTAGCAGACAGAAGTATAATCTAAAGAAGTGCTGGGTAACTCTGGTCCTCCATTTCTGTAGAGTTTAGCTCTAGCCCTGATCTAACTCACCTCTGCTTGCAGGGATGGGCAGTTAGATACATGTATTTGAAATACAAAATACTATATTGTATTTAAATATCTTTGAAAAAATCTAAATGTATTTTGCATTTAAACACATTTAATCTTATTCTGTTTGTATTTTTAAAATACAAAAGACACTTTGCCAATCAACCTCCTTATTAGACTGCTGATTTCCTGCAGGGATGGGCAGTAAATAGTATTTTGTGTTTAAATACGTTTGGGAAAAGTAAAATGTATTTGTATTTAAATACATTTAATCTTACTATTTTTTTGTATTTTGTATATTTGCTAAAACAGGAAATATGCAGTCTATTAAAGAGATTGAATGGCAAAAAATATTTTATGTATTTTGAAAATACTAAGATAAAATGTATGCAGGACGCAAGTGGGCATCTGACTCATCTATTGCACAAGCTGTGAGTATGTTAAAGCTACATGACATCATGGGGACACCATGCACAGGATGACAGGGTCTTGGAACTTCCCATATTCAGCAATGGGGAAAGGCGGGATCCAAGGATAGAAGGGCTATGATCCAGGAGGAGGTACGGAACCTGGAGAAGGAAGGGTGAAGGGCAAAGGCAGTGGAGCTAGTGTCCCAGGGAGCATGGACCAAGTGGGACCTACCCAAGAGGAAGATCACATGGGGAGATCTGTGGAGATTGGAACCTTTCCGCATCTCATTCATGTTAAGATCGATGTATGACACACTCCCAACTCCGACAAACTTGCACAAGTGTGGCTTAAGAGAAGACCCATTGTGCAAGATTTGTGGGGAGAGGGGTACCATGGCACACATTCTGTCAAGGTGTAAAATAGCACTTGCCCAAGGTAGATAGAGGTGGCGCCATGACAAGGTGCTCATGGCACTCGCTAACACCCTGGAGCAAGAAACACCAACCACATGGGAGAGCAACACCATCAATCAAGTTTGTAAGAGCGGGTCAAAAGCCACCAACCACAGTAACAACAAGAACCAATCTGGTGCAAAAGGCCCAATCATGGGAAATGAAGGTAGACCTGAGGGAAAGACTGCAATTTCTCCTGGTTGTCCAGACAACCATGAGGCCAGATGCAGAACTGTGGTCTGAAGAGGCAAAGAAGATCATTCTCATCGAACTTACAGTCCCATGGGAAGAGGGTTGTGAGCAAGCGTTTGAGAGGAAGAGCGCCAAATACCAGGACCTCTTGCATGACTGCAGGGAGAAAGGTTGGCAGGCATGGCTCTTCCCAGTCGAGGTCGGCTTTAGAGGATTCCCTGCCCAGTCAGTATGGTGGATGCTTACAGCCATTGGGGTGATGGGGAGGGAGAGAAAGATAGCTGCTCGCAGGATGGGGGCGGCAGCAGAGAGAGCTTCTTGCTGGTTATAGAGCAGAAAAGAGGAGGTTAGCTGGAAGCCAGGGGGAGTTGATGGGCAGTGATTTGGCCACCACTGCTGACCCACCAATTTTGAGGGTGTTGCGGTTTAGGGTTGTAACAACCAATGATCGTTGGATACCGCCTGATGACATCAACTCCTCCTGGCCAAGGCTACATTCACCAAAAGTGAATGGAGAAGCATCTTGGGATGTAATTGTAAATAAGCATGGCATACAAACACAAAACTAGTATTTTGTATTTCATATACATGTACTGTACTTGAAATACTGCCCATCCCTGGCTACTGGTAGTATTCTAGAAGACCCTGAGCTTGTTTGGTCATGGTTGGAGAGAAATTCTGCTGGAAAGTAGATTTCAATGGCCAGAGCTGCATATCCCTGGTCTAAAGTAATTTTTAAAGGAATATAAAAATAAAATGTCTTATAAAGGCCAACAATAAAAAAGGCTTAAGCTGCAGCATTACCTATATACGTCATCTTAAAGTGCCGCTTCAAGCCGGAAATGTGGTGAAAAAATGATGCAGGACAATTACTATGTTATGCAGTTATGCTTGTAAAATTGTATGCTTGTTGTTTTAAAGAATAGTTCATCGTTACCTTCGTATATTTGTAATGAAATGAAAGTTAGGAAGAATATTTGGATATGATGGAATATTTTAAAGTGTTTCTACTGAAAAAATGCAAGTGATCGCGCTGGCGCCTCCATGCAAATCAGCTTTAGCTTCCACTCTCCGCACAAACGATTGGATAACAGTGCACGTTAATACTATTTTAACTTTTAAATTATTTTTGTTTTAGAATTTAACTCTTTTAGGCCTAGATCTATTTTATTGCAGGCAAGTCATGATTATCTGAGAAGGCAAAATTTATTAAGCACAGGCAATGATGAACTCATGCTCTGTCGCTGGCTGCTTGGTCATTACTTAAAAAATCCAAAACTTATATTAACATACAAAAATGCTCCAAATGTTTTTTCTAACATAACTTAATAAAAAACTAAATCAAATATAATCACTTTGCCATGTCATATATTTAATCCATGGCAAGGGTTGTCCCCTCAGTTTATAAACTGCACTCATTCTTAAACTGTTCCCTCGGTTTAATAACTTGTGCCCACGGATTTCCAATACGTGCGCTCAGATTTTGTAAACTGTACCTTTGAATTTTGAATCCATACCCTGCTTGCACACAACGTAACTGCTGCGTAATTTTTTGGTCATTTCATGACTTACCAATTGACAACGTAACTACGACATTGCATGCCTGAAACTTTATTACCATCAAATTACCAACTCACAACATCGTCAGTACGTCCACCTAATGTCATAATATTACCAAAAACATCCCAGATACATACTCTATTGGTAATATATTGGTAACTTTATGACTTACTAGCAACGTAACTACGACGTCCTCCTAATGTCATAATATTGCTTGGGCGTATTCTATTAGTAATATATTAGTAACTTCATGACTTACTGGCAATGTAACTGCAACGTTGCATGCACGTAATTTCATGACAATCATTCGCACATTCTTTATATGCTCTGATTACCAGAATTTGCTATTTGAAAAGCATAAATAAACATCAGACACAATATCGATATATATAAAAAAATTCAATCCCTAAAACAAAGATCGATTATAAAACTAATTTCATTTGTGTTTAATTAGCTTTTTTATCATTTTTTTTATTTTATTACTTATTTCTTTATATTAGTATAATTTTGTTTATTATGTTTATTATATATGCTGCTTGGAATTATTGCAAATGTGTTTAACAATGAAAAGGTTTTTATAAAGAAAGTGATTTTAAAAAGCTTGTTATATAGTGACATACGTTACACGACATATAGTGACACGTGAAATACAGCGCGCACACCTCCACCGCAACTGACAGTCCGCTTGCACGGGGAGTTTACAAGAAAGGAAAATACACTTTCTCAGATGTAAAACTTTTTATTTCGTAACGAATTTTGAAGATAACAATGGAATAATGACACAGACTGCGCTACACCATATCTTCTGCTCCAGATATTGAATTAGGACAGTGCGTTTGTCTGAGCCACTTCTTTTTAGCTACTTCAACGGTGTCTGACCGAAAAATTCGTCTTTCTGAGTGATAAATATGTTTGTAAATGTATAAAATACTTTAACTCTGTAAAGAAGCTAAAACCCTTTTTGTATATTTGTTTTTGTGAATAGTACGGGTGGCGGGTGAGAATTACCATAGCAACCACAGACACAGCTGCTGAGAGGAGAGGACGCGTCCTACATTTCTTTCCGTTAAATAATAATACAAAAAAAGCCAACTGCTTTCCAGCACACAACTATTGATCTACAACGTTGCCATGATGTCGCAGTTACTAACTGGCAACATCATAACATTACGTTGTGGCGTCATATAGGCATCTTTCACTTTTCTGGTTGCCACGACGTAACTGTTTTACCAACACATGATTATCGATTCACAAGGTCACCATGACTTTGCTACGACGTCACAGTTACTTACTGGCAACATCACAAAGTTACGTTGTGGCGACGTATAGACACCTTTCACTTTTCTGGTTGCCACTACGTAACAAGTTACGTTGCCACAACGAAACTTTGGTCACCAGATTGCATTACAGTTACTTACAGTAACAGTTATGTAATTTTCAGAGGTGGAAAGAGTAATAAAATCTTGTACTCAAGTAAAAGTACTGTTACTTACAAAATTTTTTACTTAAGTAAAAGTAAAGTTACATGTCTATAAATCTACTCAAGTAAAAGTAAAAAATAACTCATTACAAATGTACTCATGAGTAAAAAGTAAAGAGTAACTATTTCTCAAAAGGGACAAGGCGATTTAAATCTCCAATTAGTTGTTTTTAAGTAACTTAAAAAAATTAAAGACCAATAACAAAAAAGTATATAATTATTTAAAATATTTTACAGATTATCCTCTTTAACAATTTATCCAAATTCACAAATTCTAATGCAACATCTGCTGTGTTAGCTAAATGGGCTATATGCACAGACTTAAAATTTTTAGCCAGGCAGCCCAAATGCTTCCGATGAACTGTCTTTCCATTTCAAAATTGTCACATTTAAGATCTGTTTTCTTTAAAAATCAGCGATCTTCACTGCCTGTTAGATATATGATATGAAGGGGGTCTCAGATCGGACAAGAAGCACTGCATTAATGTCCATTTTCCCCTCGCCATGTCTTTAAAATATAACAGTTTGTTTTACCCCAGTATTTTGGCTGTTGCTAGATTGGATACAATTGCGGCCGGAAGTTAACGAGAATTATTTATATTATTTATTAAACTTCACATTTGTTGTATTTTATTAACGTCTACTCCCACCTTAACCCTAAACCCAACTGTCACAGTACTGTAAAAATATAAATTATTGTTATACATTCATTCATTCATTCATTTTCTTTTCAGCTTAGTCCCTTTATTAATCTGGGGTGGCCCCAACAGATTGAAGCGCCAACTTACCCAGCAGCGGATGCCCTTCCAGCTGCAACTCATGTCTGGGAAACCCATACACACTCATTCACACCCACATACACTACAGCGACCTTCTTGCTGTGAGGCGACAGCACTACCTACTGCGCCACCGCGTCTCCTATTGTTATACAGTGTCATAAAAAATGCTGCTATATTGATGTGCATAGCGCACATCCAGCCGGCCGCATATCCAATCTAGACTTTACCTCAGTATTTTCAATGGAATTTCTGCGCTAGCCTGTTGCTACTGACGGCGCTAGTGGTTACACCATCTTTCATCTAATTTTACACTTCAACAACTAAATGAATGCTTAAGTCAATTTAACTGAATGTATTGTAATTACATTACAACATCGATGCTGTAAAAAAAACTTTGTGAAATTGAAAATAGTCACATTAAGCTTTCACCGGAAGTTTATCGTTGGCTTTAAAACTCTAACGATGCGTAGAGCCCATTGTGCATAAACAATTTGCTCCAAGTCCCTGTTAATATCTAATCTTTGTGCTAATGAACATTAGCAATGTTACGAACACAGCTGGGCAAGTTACGTCCAAAATGTAATACATTGTAAATTTATGGTTACTGTCATTTCTTTTTTGTAATTAGTTACATTACAATATTAATATCTCAGCAATGCATTACACTACTTTTGTATTACTTTTAGGTTACTTTAATCAAAATAACCACAGAAGTATGACTCTTATGAATTAAAGTATGAATTTTCAATAGTATGTCTATGTTATCAATTACATTTTGCTATTAATTGTAATTATTCTGAGAGATTTTTGTTTGCAAAAGGAGTCTGACAACAGCCAGTGCTCCACACAGAGATCTGATCATTTGACATACTGTATTTTATTTTAAATATATATTCATAGCGCTTCACTTTTTCCTCATTTTTTTATGTTACAGCCTTGAGCCTTATTCCAAAATGGATTAAATTATTTATTTCCTTAAAATTCTACACACAATACCCCATAATGACAATGTGAAAAAAGAGTTTTTGAAATTGTTGCAAATTTATTAAAAATAAAAAAGCTGAAAAAAAAAAAAATCACATGTACTTAAGTATTTACAGCCTTTGGCGTGAAGCTCTAAATTGAGCTCAGGTACATTCTGTTTCCACTGATCATTCTTGAGATGATTCAGTAGCTTAATTGGAGTTCACCTGATAATATCCACTGATTTTTATATAGTCGATCAAATGAATTAAACTATTAAAAATGCAACAAACATTTGTTTTGGGCCAAACTACAAAAACAAGCTAATTTAAAATCGTTTTAGTTTTGGTTTTGCAAGTTTCACACTAGTTTGATCATGTATACATGTCATTATATAACTATATTGTATAAATATTATTACAAAGGTCTACATCATGCTGACAATAAAAACTAAATGACATGATATAACAGGTGATTGTCCTCTGAGTGCACCTGAAAAGACATGAATGACACTTCTCATAAAGCTTGAGAAGCATACAGTACTTTGTGATATATATATATATATATATATATATATATATATATATATATATATATATATATATATATATATATATATATATATCATTTGTCAAATAAAGAGTTGCAGGTTAAGGAAACACTAAACAACATGTGATAAAGTTCCCGCGGGCCCTGGTGCAGATGAAAAGAAAAATAGAAAGATAGATAGGTAACTAGAACAGACAGAAACAAGGTGCGCGCTGCTGATGCACTCGCCTGCGAGTTAGGCTACTTCTGCGCTATGCACGCGCTACTTCAGCTTTTTTTCTGCGATGGGAAAAAAAGTCTCCCCGCATCCATCACGGTCTGTATCATATCATGTGCGCGCTGCTTTATTTCCGCATGATCTTTATACCGCGGATCAAGTGCAGTGAAGTGTAAAATTAATAATGAGTCATATACAGTAGCTTACCTTGTCATTGCTGGGGATGACAGGCATTTTGCTGATAAACCTCCTAAACTCCGACGATAAATCCAACTCCAGCAACAGTAAATAGACAAGTTTACCGCAGATTTTTCTCACGCTGCCGCTGCAGAGACGTGGCTTCCGGGCGCGATTTTCTTTTTCTTTTTTGTTGCATTTCTTTATATATTTATTTTTTACTCAGTAACGGATATGATTTAAAATGTAGCGAAGTACAATACTTTAGGCAAATCATACTTAAGTAAAAGTAAAATTACAGATTTTAAACACTACTCTAAAAAGTACAAATTCTCAAAAAAACTACTTAATTACAGTAACGTGAGTAAATGTAATTCGTTACTTTCCACCTCTGGTAATTTTGGTAACTATGTTCCAACAAATTCATAATCCGTGCTCACGCTTTCGCAATTCGTTCACACTGGTTTGCAAACTGTACTCACGGATTTTTGGCCCCGCCCCTAGATTCAACCAGGCCACCTAAATAAAATAATAATTGAAGAGCGTGGTTTAAACGGCTTTGCTTTATTTTTCAAAATGGAAAATTGCCTGCATTTTCTGAAAAAAATAAATAAAATAGTTTGGAGAGAAGGTAATCTAACTCTGGGTGAAAAAGCTTATAATACATCATTAATTTTCTTTTCGGCTTAGTCCCTTTATTAATCTGGGGTCACCACAGCAGAATGAACCACCAACTTATCCAGCACACGTTTTACACAGCGGATGCCCTTCCAGCTGCAACCCATCTCTGGAAAAAATCCATACACACTAATTCACACTCATACACTACGGACAATTTTAGCCAACCCAATTCACCTGTACTGCATGTCTTTGGACTGTGGGGGAAACCGGAGCAATCGGAGGAAACCCACACGAGCGCAGGAAGAACATGCAAACTCCACACAGAAATGCCAACTGACCCAGCCGAGGCTCGGACCAGCAACCTTCTTGCTGTGAGGCGACAGCAATACCTACTGCGCCACTGCGTCGCTTCTTATAATACAAAAAAAAAGCCAAAATGTGTACGTGTTAAGAATATATAGTATAACTGTGATATCCTTTTAACCAGCTTAGTTAAGGAAGAGGAAACAAACACGGCTTTTCATTCATTCATTTTCTTGTCGGCTTTGTCCCTTGCGGGGTCGCCACAGCGGAATGAACCGCCAACTTATCCAGCACGATTTTACGCAGCGGATGCCATTCCAGCCGCAACCCATCTCTGGGAACTTCCACACACACATTCACACTCATACACTATGGACAATTTAGCTTACCCAATTCACCTGTACTGCATGTCTTTGGACTGTGGGGGAAACCGGAGCACCCGGAGGAAACCCACGCGAACCCAGGGAGAACATGCAAACTCCACACAGAAACGCCAACTGACCCAGCCCAGCCGAGGTTCGAACCTACGACCCAGCGACGTTCTTGCTGTGAGGCAACAGCACTACCTACTGCGCCACTGGGTTGCCAAACACGGCTTTTGCTATCTGCTTATTTACTTCAACTCTTGGTCATTACATCTCACCACCTAAAGGGGGTGTGGTTTTCAAACATAAGCAACACTTAGAAAATATATTACAGTCCTTCCCCTTTAGATTTGAACGACTTAATTTCAGCCATAACATCTTGTAAAACAAAACATCAACATCTTAAACTACAAAAAAAAAACAGTGATTTGTTTTTCTTACAAATCCAACTTTTTTGGAGCAGTACGAATCCTCTGTGGGTATCTGCGAACAATTTCCACTACAGGTGCTGCACACCCTGGCTTTTGTGCTGACAAGTTCTCTGGGTTTTCAGGGCTCTTAAGCTCATGGATTGGTGGTGAAACGTTTCCAAAGGATGGAAAGTTCCTCAGTCCATTTTGGTCCTCAGTGACACCAGAAACTGGGATTACCCCAGCATTTCTTGGCAACATTTGGTCCACATGAACCATACGCCTTCCTTTATCCTCCTGCACGAGATAACTTACAGGACCTTTCCGCTCAATCACCTTTGCACTCAACCATTTCTCCTGTCCACCTCTGTAAATTCGGATCTGTACTGGTTCTTCCTCTGCAAAAGACCTTAGGACTCTTTTTCCTTTGTCATGTAGTCTCTTTTGTTCCTGTTGTTTATCTTGAACCAACTTTGCTAGATCAGGCTTCAACAGTGAGAAACGTGTTCTGATTTGACGCTTTAGAAACAGCTCTGCTGGTGTTTTTCCTGTTACGGTATGGGGTGTACTACGATACATTATCAAAAAGTTAGCCAATTTGTGCTTCAGTGAAAGCATCTGCTTGCCCTGTTTTTCGCAAACACTTTTCAGAAGTGACTGTTTCAATATCTGCACCGATCTTTCTGCAGCCCCATTAGAGGCCGGATGGTAGGCAGGGACCCGAGTATGTTTTATTCCGTTCCCTTTTAGGAAACCTGTGAACTCTGCAGACACTAGCTGTGGTCCGTTATCGGAGACCACCTCTTCTGGTATCCCATAAGCTGCAAACAAGTCTCGGAGGACAACAATGGTGAGTGAGGAGGTTATTGATGACATTGGCACCACTTCTAGCCATTTTGAATGGCTGTCGATCACCACTAGGAAAAACTGCTTGTCTTTCTCTGCAAAATCAATGTGGATTCTCTGCCATGGCCTCTCAGGCCATCTCCATGGATGAAGAGGTGCTACAGCAGGTAACTTTTGAACCGCTTGACAGCCTCTACAGCTGCTCACTCTCTCTTCAATGCATCCATCTAAACCTGGCCACCACAGAATGCTACGCGCGAAGGCCTTCATCCTGCAGATTCCAGGGTGCTCATGATGTAGCTCATCCAGTAGTCTTGACCTGTATTTAGGAGGAATTATTACACGCATTCCCCACAAAACACAGCCTTGATCCTCTGACAGTTCATGTCTACGTGTGAAATATGGCTTCAGATTCTCCTCCGATACATAATTTGGCCAGCCATTTACAGTATAATTCCACACTTTGCATAATGTGGGATCTTTTTTTGTTGCTTGGGCTATGTCTCTTGCTGACACTGGCAGATCATCCACCTGGGAAAAATAGAACACACTTCCTTCTTCCCCCGTACAGTCTTTAATCCCTGTTGGCAGTCTGGACATTGCGTCAGCATTCATGTGCTCAGCTGACTTCCGATACTCAATTTCATAATTATAAGCCATCAGCACTAATGCCCATCGCTGCATCCGCAGAGCTGCCAAAGTTGGTATGGCTGCCTTTGGTTCGAGAATCGCCAATAGTGGCTTGTGGTTAGTTATCAATGTAAATTTTCGCCCATAGATGTATTTATGGAATTTCCTTACCCCGTAGATGATGGACAAGGCTTCTCGTTCTATTTGAGCATATTTCTTTTCAGTTTCTGTCAAGGTGCGAGACGCGAACGCTATTGGACGCTCTTCTCCATTTTCCATAATGTTCGAGATCACTGCGCCCACCCCATAAGGTGAGGCATCACACGCTAATTTCAAAGGCCGATTTCCATCATAATGCACCAGCGCTGTGCTGTCGAGCAACAGCTGTTTTGCCTCCTCAAAAGCCTCATCACACACAGCAGTCCAGTTCCACGGCTGCTGCTGTTAAAGCAGATTATGCAATGGCTGTAGATGACTGGAAAGATTTTGCAAAAATCGACCATAATAATTCAGAAGGCCCAAAAAAGACCGTAACTCTGTGATGTTATTGGGCTTGGGGGCATCTACAATTGCTGCTACCTTTTCGTCAGTAGGATGCAGTCCCTCTTTGTCAATGCGGTGCCCCAAATACTCAACGCTGTTTTGCATGAACTGACACTTTGAAAGTTTTACTCTGAGACCATACCTCTCCAGCCTCATAAGCACTTCATCCAGTTTCCTGATATGTTCCTCTTTTGAGCTGGCAGTAATGAGGATATCATCCAGGAAACAAGTAACATGATCTAGCCCTTGCAGGATTTGGTCCATGACAGACTGGAAGATCGAAGGAGCACTGGCCACTCCATAACTCAGACGATGGTACTTGTACAATCCACGATGAGTATTAATGGTGAGGTATTTCTCTGAGTTCTGGTCCAATCTTAATTGCTGATATGCATGTGCCAGGTCTAGTTTACTAAACAATGTTCCGCCTGCAAGCTTAGCGAATAGATCCTCTGTGTTGGGTAACGGTTATGTTTCCTCCTCCAGATTCTGGTTTATAGTGACTTTATAGTCACCACAGATGCGGATGGACTTGTCACTTTTGGGCACGACTACGATTGGCGCTGCCCAGTCACTCCTGTCAATTTTGGTTTCTATTCCTGAACTTTCCAGCCTATCCAGTTCCTTTTCCACCGCTTCTCGTAATGCATATGGAACAGGTCTAGCTTTTTGAAAAATTGGTGTTGCATCAGAACGTACTTGGATCGTTGCTTTAAAATCTTGTATTGCGCTTGGTTTGTCAGAAAAAACCTCTGTGTGTCGTCTCAGCACGGCTTTTACTGCTGGGTCCGAGGCGACTTCAGCTTTCTCCACGTTGAAAATATTTGGCCAATCCAGCCTAATTTTCTCCAGCCAATTTCGGCCCAGTAGGGCTGGTCTTTCCCAATTAACAATGACCAATGGCAGTGTCACATTTTGCTTTTCATACTGCACTGGTACGTCAACAGATCCCAGCAATGGAATTCTCTCACCTGAATATGTAAGTAGCTGCACGCTGGTTTTGCTTAAAGGAAAGTGAGACAGAAACTCCTTGTATGACAGTTCTGACATCAGTGACACAGCTGCTCCCGTGTCAAGCTGCATATCCATGCCCTTGCCATCCAATTTCACATTTACAATGATTCCTTTCTTTCTGTCAGGCTGAGTATATTGTATATACACCAAATAACTCGGATTCATCATCTTTTCCTTCATGACAGTTCTCTGCTTCCACATACTGTGTATGTCCGGCTGCTCTTCTATTCCTACAAGCTCTCGCAATGTGCCCAATTTTGTTGCACGCATGACACTTCTCATTCTTGAACCTGCAGTCTCTCGCAGAATGTTTCCCAGCACATCTGTAACATTTACTTTCTTCTAGTCTCTGTTCCTTCTTCTGATATTTGCCTTTATCAAAATCATCTCTCACTTTAAACTTACCTTTTTCTCTCCTATGGAAAAATTTTGCTTCCCTCACAGCATTTACTGACTGCAAATCCTTTGTTTTTCCCGCAATTTCCTGCGTGTTTTTCGATGCTAGCTCCATAGATGATGCAATTTCGCATGCCTGGTTGAACGTTAGATCATTTTTACTCAGCAATTTGCGTTGCATTGATTCTGAATTAAGTCCACTCACAAATCTGTCTCTGAGCGCATCACTCAAATACTGTCCAAACTCACAGCTAGCTGCCTCAAAGCTACGATGTAATCCGCCACAGATTCACCGTCCTTTTGGTTGCGTTTGTTAAACTTAAAACGCTCCGCGATCACTAAAGGTTGTGGTCTGTAATGCGCTAGCAACGCTGATTTCATCTCCGTGTTCGTCATTTCACTCGGCTTCACAGGTGTGACTAGATTCTTTAACAGTCCATATGTCTCTGCCCCGATTACAGAGAGAAACACACTAACCTTTTTTTCACTGGCTATGTCATTTGCCAGCAGCCACTGTTCAAAACGCTCTATGTATGATTCAAAATCCTCCTTTGATTCCTTGTACTCATCCACACGGCCAAACTGCATTGCTGCCATGTTAGCTGCTTTTCACTCGTGCCTTGTTCCTTCTTCTTTAATCTCACTTTTACGACAAGTGCAACCCAGTGATTTTCCAGCACTAACAATCTCTCGAAATACTAATAATCCTCGTCGCCACTGTGATATCCTTTTAACCAGCTTAGTTAAGGAAGAGGAAACAAACACGGCTTTTGCTACCTGCTTATTTACTTCAACTCTTGGTCATTACATCTCACCACCTAAAGGGGGCGTGGTTTTCAAACATAAGCAACACTTAGAAAATATATTACAATAACATTTCCAAAACTGTAAAAGGTCAATTTAAATGAAAGCATTCATTATGATAATGTCACGGTCACACACAAAAACAAGGATGATTCTCTTTCAGTCAGTTTATTCAAAACAATGTGGATATTTCAGCAGGATAAGCAGGTACGTGATATTTGTAGAAAGTGAGTGGTCTTGTAAGCAGTGGTGGGTAGTAACGAATTACTTAAATTGTTGGGTAATGTGTAATTTTTGTTATTATCCACATTTGAACCTTATTAATGGTAACTATGGGATAACTAAAGAAACTGCTGTTTAATGTAATAACTGATTAGCCCTGCACATATTAGTCATTCACACTGTTAACCATTGAAAATTTAACATTTAAACATTATTTTTTTTACATAAAAATGGTGTGTATTAAATATTATATACAACACAACACATCTTTGCCATGATGACAGTACATAATATTTTACTAGATATTTTTCAAGATACTATTTAGCTTAAAGTGACATTTATAGGCTAAACCAGATTAATTCGGCAAGTTAGGGTAATTAGGCAAATCATCAACAATGGTTTGTTCTGTAAACAATCCATAAAAATATTGCTTAAGGGCTAATAGTATTGACCTTAAAATGGTTTTAAAAACACTACAAACTATGGAACAAAATCAATGCCAAAAGTATTGAATTAAAAAGCTTGTTGAATAGAACAAACTGAAAAAAATAATACACCGAATTAACAAGTTCTTGCATTTTAATGACTTGAACTCTAGGGTTTGTATTTTTAGGTCCTGAAATTTAACAAAGCTGTTTATTTAAGCTGTGAATATTTCAACAAAAAAATACTTCAAACACGTTTTCATACTTATAAATTCAATAATTCATATTCAATTTCCAGATTTCACTTACAAAATCTTCAATACTCTTTAAAAATGTGATGTATAATATTCAAAAGGCAATTTTCAGTTCATTTTATTTCAGTTCAAATATTCGTTTCCATAAATTTAAATAAAATTTCAGTGGCTCAAATTCAGCCGTTAAAATTCGACATTACATCCGGGAACTGCAGGGAAAGCAATAGATTGCAGATTGAAGATCGCCAGCTGCTTTTTCACCAGCAGGTGGAGATGGAATAATTTAAGATTTTTAATCCAGTTAATAGGCGAGAAAAAAGCTAATAAAAGCACAAAAGTAGCATTTAATATTAATATCAATGTCTTGGACATTATAAGTAATAAAATGACTATGAGTAAAATGAGTAAATGATGTTTTGGACATTTATATTTGCTCTTATATAACGGAAGCTAGCTGGTGATCACGTAAACTATGTTGTATTTTTGAGGATTAATTTTATTATTGAACAACAACCATGTTCTCAATGAACCCAAAAAACTCATTAATATCAAAGCTGAATATTTTTGGAAGTAGTTTTTAGTTTGTTTTTAGTTTTAGCTATTTTAGGAGGATATCTGTGTGTGCAGGTGACTATTACTGTGCATAATTATTAGACAACTTAACAAAAAACAAATATATACCCATTTCAATTGTTTATTTTCACCAGTGAAACCAATATAACATCTCAACATTCACAAATATACATTTCTGACATTCAAAAAGGACTGGGAGTTGAGCTTGACTCCATCCTCAACCCGAAAAGGCCCCACAAGCTCATCTTTGATGATACCAGCCCAAACCAGTACTCCACCTCCACCTTGCTGGCGTCTGAGTCGGACTGGAGCTCTCTGCCCTTTACTGATCCAGCCACGGGCCCATCAAGACTCACTCTCATTTCATCAGTCCATAAAACCTTAGAAAAATCAGTCTTGAGATATTTCTTGGCCCAGTCTTGACGTTTCAGCTTGTGTGTCTTGTTCAGTGGTGGTCGTTTTTCAGCCTTTCTTACCTTGGCCATGTCTCTGAGTATTGCACACCTTGTGCTTTTGGGCACTCCAGTGATGTTGCAGCTCTAAAATATGGCAAAACTGGTGGCAAGTGGCATCTTGGCAGCTGCACGCTTGACTTTTCTCAGTTCATGGTTCAGTTCTCAGTTTATTTTGCGCCTTGGTTTTCCACACGCTTCTTGCGACCCTGTTGACAATTTTGAATGAAACACTTAATTGTTCGATGATCACGCTTCAGAAGCTTGGCAATTTTAAGAGTGCTGCATCCCTCTGCAAGATATCTCACTATTTTTGACTGTTCGGAGCCTGTCAAGTCCTTCTTTTGACCCATTTTGCCAAAGGAAAGGAAGTTGCCTAATAATTATGGACACCTGATATAGGGTGTTGATGTCATTAGACCACACCCCTTCTCATTACAGAGATGCACATCACCTAATATGCTTAATTGGTAGTAGGCTTTCGAGCCTATACAGCTTGGGGTAAGACAACATGCATAAAGAGGATGATGTGGTCAAAATACTTATTTGCCTAATAATTCTGCACTGCCTGTATTACATTTAACATTTTCTTAAAACCCGAAATTTCCACTAGTGATTAAGGTCTAATATCCACAGCTATAAATGTACTGATCGCCTCGTTGATTTGTTTTGCCCTGTTCGAATATGTAGATATTGCCTGTCTGAATGCTGCCGGGATAGTTGCATGTAGTGCGCGTGTCTAGTTATCGTCTAATTCCTGTTAGTGATTCCATGATGTCAGTAGCTATGTTTCCATCCACCTATTTTTATGCGCATTTTGGAGATGCGCATAAAAACCGGTTGATTGAAACGACATGATGCGCATAAATTTTGAAAATTCGCATAAACATATGCGCATAACTGAGTAAGATAAACTTTTTATTCGATAAGAAAAGATGCGCATAAACTACGATGGAAACACTTTTACCGCACAAATTCCAGTGTGCGCATTAAAAAAAAGGTCATGTGATTTTGTTATAAGAGATCATGTGATGATAAAAATGTGTGTAAATGGATAAACCAGCAGGCTGCACATTATAAACCATCTGAAATGTTGTTTTTGTCATTCTAAAACACCTTACCGTTTTAGTATTAGTGTTATTATATTATTAATGACCAGTGTTGTGAAGGTTACTTTGGAAATGTAATAGATTACAGATTACAAATTACTCTATTTAAAATGTAATAAGTTACACTACTTTTCGAATACTTTATAAAAGTAAAGTAACTAATTACATTTGATTACTTTTAAATTTCTAATGGATATTTTCAACTAAATCATTTTCAAGCATTTACACCAAGCAGGTGTGATTTTACAGTAGCTCTGTTTACTGTTAGAATCTCAACATCTTTCATCACTTCAATTAAGATTATATTCATTTAATTTTAAAGTACAGCCACCACAAAACCAGACCTTATAACAAAAAAATTGTTTACTGTTGTTACAAAATCAAAATTTGAGTTCGTTGTGCAGGGTGATTTTTGTGGCATTTGCAATAAAAAAAAAAAATACATCTAAGCTATTTCTGCAATTTTCATTTTTAAATCAAAGCAACTTAAATCCTCGTTAATCATATCCTAGTGATCAATAAAACTGCCAATGAAACATATGAGGCATAACTGCTCATTTCAATTATTTACTGTAAAAAATATGCTGTACTAAACAGGAATAAATTATAGTACATAACAGCAAAAACAAAAAATCAAATAAAACCAGGTGTTACACATTTAAAATGCTATTGATCCGCGATCAGGAAATGTAGCTTGTGTGCATTACTGCGCTACTTCACCAATAAAATAGCTGCGCTACTGTGAAAAACTATGTGATTTATAAAGCAGCGATGCTACCGCCACTCTACTGAGAAATGTAGTTAAGCTAGCTACACTGTTAATGTGATAAAATGGCTTTGGCCAGAGGAGTCTGTTGGTGCGCTGAAATTCACAAATTGATAACTTTGTGATTCATAATATATCATTGGAAATGAAAGGGTCTGTTTTTATTTCTGTAAACTCACGATAACGACAAAAACCATTTGCTTTTATAAAACAAAGAAAGGCTGGCTTACATACCTGCAGATGCTTCCTCATGCTTTTCAACGGTAAAGAGGATTAGACGTGGTGCGCCCATGATCGTAAATGATTTAACAGTACAGGGGGGACAATAAGTATAAAATTTCTTATAAGCAATTTTTTAAAGATTTTTTGAAGGGACACAATAATACAGTTGAATTGTACTTATAAAGATGTGTCCCCACAGTTAAAAATGGGTTCATCATTTATATTAGGTCACACTTTATTTCGATGGTCCGTTTGTTGAATTGAAGTTACATTGCATCTACATGTCAACTAATTCTCATTAGATTATAAGTTGACTGTAAGGTTGGGGTTAGGGTTGGGGTTAGTGTAAGTTGACATGTACTTGCAAAGTTTCTTATAGTCAGTTAAATGTCTGTTGAAGAACTGTTAAATGTCAGTATCAACAGATACACAGCAGACAGTCTACTAATACTCAAATGGACCATCAAAATAAAGTGTTACCTTATATTATAGCATGGAGACTGTGTCATTATGGTTATTTTCAAAGTTTTTCTCAGGTTCAATGACAAAGCACATTATTTTTCAAAACTATTTGTTGCATTGTTTGTTGTCTTGTTTACAGTCAACAGATGCAGGAAAAGGCATTTTCCATACTCATAATAACTAACATTACACTTGTTAAATTGACAGATCATATTGTAAATTGGTGAGCCTGTGAGGTTCATCTGCTAATCAGCCACAACTCCGAAAACATTAAAAAAAAAATAGTTCACCCCCAAAAGAATTGTCATTATCCCTTCAATAAAAGCACAAAACCCTTACCTGACACTGTACATCTGATTGACCCTGCTCTGCCTGTTCCTCAATCAGTTCTTTCTCCTTTGCCTGTGATTAATAATGTGACATTAGTATTTTCATAAGCACTCAGTCTTAAAGCCAAATTGTTTTAATATGTGAAGTTTTTGTACTTGGCGTTTAGGTGAACTGAAAAATTATCTTATGTCCATTTTCCTTTTCTTAGTCATTTTATCATTGAGGTAAAGTTGGTTTTATATTCGCACATTCAGTCTTTCTCAGTAATAATATAATCTCAGAAAAGTATTAATTGGAAATTCTAAATAGTAAACTCATATTAGCAGGCAAGAACAACACAGTCAATTAAATAGTACTAATATTATATTGGTTTACCTAAGGGTTCTATAAGGAAGTTGCAACTGATATAAAATGCAGCAGCCAGAGTTTTAATGAAATTTAAAAAAAAAAAGAACATATCACACCAGCATTAATAGAATTACACTGGTTACCAGTGCACCAAAGGATAGATTTGAAGATTCTTTTATTAGTTTATAAGGCGCTACACAACATGACACCTTCTTACATTTCTGACTGCTTATCAAAATATAATCCAAACCGTTTGTTTCGCTCTTCTAGCGCTGGACTTTTAGAATTTCACTCTGTAAATCTGATGTGATCTGGCGGCACCTCTTTTAGTCACTATGCTCCAAAAATTTGAAATTGTCTCCCAACTGAAATGAAAGAATCCCCCAGCATTCATGTTTTTAAAAAGCGTGTTTCAGTCCGAATATTCAAAGTACCGTGGTAAACAATGTATGGAGCTGTCACTGAATGAATGTGCGAATATAAAACCAACTTTACCTCAATCATTGTATCTAATCCATGACACTGCAAGGCAAGTTTATTTATACTGTAGCACATTTTATACACAATGGTAATTCAAAGTGCTTTACATAAAGATTGTAAAACTATCATAAAATAATCACAATAAAAACAAGGATTATTATATGTTTTTTAATTAATTAAAACAAATTCTTAAGTCACTTAAGAACAGAATAGAAATTGATTATACAAAAAAATACAGTGGGGTTAGTTTGGACGTAGCACAGTGCTCATTCAGCAAATACGCAGCTAAACTATATCCTAATTGTGGCGTTAATGTTAAGTTAACATTATGCCAAGTCGTCACAAATGAAATAATGCATGGTAAACAGCTTTGGCGTGTTAGTTGCAGTGCACTTTGCAACAAGTTAATGTAAACAAGCATACGTTAACTACATGAGTAATTTTAACCGCTAATACAGCAGATTCATGGACAATTGCATCTGTAATCAGCATTTTTGCCGCAACCAATTTATGAATGAGTCTGCATTAACTACATTGAAGAGGATCGCTTTATTGAAGGTGAATAAAATATAAACTACTTACTGAAGTTCATTAACTGTGCCAGCCGCACACCTGACGTGTGTGTGTGTGTGTGTGTGTGTGTGTGTGTGTGTGTGTGTGTGTGTGGCAGGCAGTGGGCCAAACCACTGTGAGGAAGGGGAGGGGGAACTGTTTCTAAATGCATTTTAAATGATAAATGCATTTTTTTTTCTACTTAGACAATTATTTTAGGTATACATACATATATTTTTCACAACAGAGAGTGCGTTTTTTTTATATATATATATATATATATATATATATATATATATATATATATATATATATATATATATATATATATATATATATATTTTTTTTTTTTTTTTTTGGTGGGGGACAACCCTCAGATGGAACAACGCCGCAAATCAAAAGCATCAAAATAGCAGCGCTTTAATAAATGGCCTTACCAGAAAACATTGTGCATATCAAAAGCAGGCAAAGCAACAGATTAATATTATTCAACATATCCCAGATTTTTAAAAATTTTTTTAGATGTAATCCCATTTGTAATTTTTAACATTTTCACAAGTAACTGTAATTTAATTACACATTTTTTCTCAGTAACTGTAACGAATTACTGTTACTTTTATTTTGTAATGAAATTATGTAACGCCGTTACATGTAACTAGTTACTCCCCAACACTGTTAATGACCTCCAGAATCAAGAGCGTCTGTGTTCCGCGTCTGACACCTTCAAATGCCACCGCGTGTTCACTCTGTGTGAGGATTGATTAGATTTATTAGATGAAGAAAAGATTGACACAGCTTCTCCTACTGCAGCAAATTCAGTTTTTACTGTTGATATTTGGCGCCAGTTTATCAGCAAGTGACGGTTTTGTTCACTTTGACTCGTTGGATGGAAACGCAGCTTTATTCGCATGTCTTTTATGCGATAATCCAACAACATAATGTTTTTTTATCCACCACTCTCTTGCCATTACCCTCATAACTTACAGGGAAACCAAAGTGCTCTTAAACGCCAGACACACTGTTGGTTATAGGAGGATTACATTAATGTTAGCCATTTTGCGAGCTAGTGCAGCGTGTGCCTGACTGGAGTAGTGTTTGGAGGTGGGCAGGGAAGGCAGCATGTTGCCTGTCACGTCCAGGGTCATGTCATTTGGGATGCCTTGTTGAGTGTTGTTGCATTGAAAACATTATATTCTGTACACTTACTCTCTTTTATCTTTTTAGAAATTTGTCTGAATCGTTCGGTTTGTAATGCGTACCGAACCGAAAGTCTCGTACCGAACGGTTCAATACGAATACGCGTATCGTTACACCCTTAATATATATATATATATATATATATATATATATATATATATATATATATATATATATATATATATATATATATATATATAATGAAAAGTAACTAGTAACTATTTATTTCAGTTATTTTTTCATCAGATACATTTTTACTCTTACTCGAGAAACTATTAAGATTGTTACTTTTACTTGAGTAAAAATTTCCACAAATACTTGTACTTTTACTTGAGTATAGATTTTGGATACTCTACCCACCTCTGGTATGCTGGTCACTGTCACATAATCAGTGATCTGTTTCTGGAAGATTGCTGGCATACTACACTCATGTCGTTCAGGAAATACATATCCCAGCATGCCATTGCACATACTGGTCACCATTCATCATTAATCACAAACAGCTGAATACCATCATCATGAATTGTTTGGACTAATTATACACATTGCACACACCAGTCAAGGCTGAGTCTTTGTTTGTCGGTACCTGTATGGTTTCAGTCAGTGTCGTCTGTACATGTCCTGTTCATAGCTTTTCTTGTTATGTTTTGATGATTGTTTTGTTACATTTTCTACTTTGATCACCGCTTTTTTTTTTGGATTTTTTGATGCCCTTCTTGATACCTGAGTTCTTGTTTTTTGACTTCACTTGTTTTTGCCTTCACAAATAATCTTTTTCATTAAAAATTGCATTTGGATCCAATCTCTTGTCTTCGCTCCTTTGACACCGGGTAACAGAAAGACTTCTTGAAGTCTTGATGGATCCAGCAGAGGGAAAGATTACTCGCATGCAACAAGGTAACCGATACATCGAACAGCACGTGGAGGAATTTTTAATGTTGGCTCAGAAAAGATGGACAATTTATGTCTGATGATTTTTTTCGTGAAGGGTTATCGAAGCCTCTTCGCTCCAAAATGCCAATGCACACCACAGATTTGACTCTCTTTTATTACATTGAGTTGGCTCTGTCTTTGTCGGGCTCTTCCACCACCATTATTTTTACGATGGAGGAAAATCCTGGTGATATTTGCTGAAGGATTAAAGCATTACTCACACTCCGTTTTTCCAGTCCACAGTCAGAACAGCCTGTTTCTCCATCACGTTCTGAACTACCTGCTTCCCAGTCACAGCCAGTGCTGCCAGAGCCTCATGATTAGCCGGAGCCGCTACCTGAGTCCCACGAGAGGCTGGAGCCACCACCTGAGTTTCACGAAGACCTACCAGAGCCATGTTACTCCCCAGTGCTGCTAGAGCCATGCGGCTGCCAGAGTCGTGTGACTTCCCAGTGCTGCCAGAACTGTGTGATTTCCAAACTGTTACCAGAGCTTATACCTGAGTCCAACAAAAGACCGGAGCCACCACTTGAATCCCATGAATGGCCGGAGCCCCCACCTGAGTCCCACGAATGGCCGGAGCCACCACCTGAGTTCCACGAATGGCTGGAGCCATTAGCTGAGTCCCACAAAAGGCCTGAGTTGCCACCTCAGTCCCATGAAAGGCCAGAGCCGCCACCTGAATTCCACAAAGGGCTGCCAGAACTGTGTGATTCCCCAGTGCTGCCAGAGCTGTGTGACTTCCCACTACTGCCAGAGCCGTGTGATTTTACTAGTGCTGCCAGAGCCACCACCTGAGTCCCACAAATGGCCAGAGCTGCCACCTGAGTCCTACAAATGGCCAAAGCTGCCACTTGAGTCCCTTGAATGGCTACTCGAGCCGTGCGACTTCCAAGTGCTGCCAGAGCCGTACGACTTCCCAGAGCCTTGTGACTTCTTACTGTCTCCTGAACTCACTGTGCCTCCTGATCCACAGGAGTGGTCTGATTCACTTGAACTGCCAGTGTCTCCTGACCCACAGGAGTGGTCTAGTTTGGCTGAACTGCAAGTGCTTCCTGATCCATGGGAGTGGTCTGATTCATTTAAACTGCCAGTGCCTCCTGACCCACAGGAGTGGTCTAATTTGGCTGAACTGCCAGTGTTTCCTGATCCATAGGAGTGGTCTGATTCGTTTGAACTGCCAGTGTCTCCTGACCCACAGGAGTGGTCTAATTTGGCTGAACTGCCAGTGCTTCCTGACCCACAGGAGTGGTCTAATTCGTTTGAACTGCCAGTGCCTCCTGACCCACAGTAGTGGTCTGATTTGGCTGAACTGCCAGTGCCTCCTGATTCACAGGAGTGGTCTGATTTGTCTGAACTCTTAATGTCTGCTGAACCTAAGCCTCCTGACCCACCAGAATTGTTTGAACTGTTAATCCCCCCTGACCTACTGGGGTTGCCTCTGTCTCCAGAGACTCCTGATCCAGCCTCTCCACTGCAGCTTCTTGCTCCAAGCCCTCTGCAGCTCCATGCTCCAGATCCTTCGCTGCAGCTCCTTGCTTCAGGTCCTCCGCTACAGCTCCACACTCCAGGTCTTCCACAGCTCCACATTCCAGGTTCACACAGCTTCTGGTTTCACTGTCACTGGCATACTACACTCACGTCATTCAGGAACTACATATCCCAGCATGCCGTTGCACACACCGGTCACCATTCACCAATAATCACACACAGCTGAATACCGTCATCATGAATTGTTTGGACTATTTATGCACATTGCACACACACCAGTCAAGGCTGAGTCTTTGTTTGTCGGTACCTGTATGGTTTCGGTGAGTGTCATCTGTACATGTCCTGTTCATAGTTTTTCTTATGCTTTGATGATTGTCTTGTTACCTTTTGTACTTTGATCACTGCTTTGTTTTTTGGATTTTTTTGATGCCCTTTATGATACCTAATTTCACCTTGTTTTTTCACTTCACTTGTTTTTGCCTGCACAAATCTTTTTTATTAAAAATTGTATTTGGTTCCCACCTCTTGTCTTCGCTCCTTTGACACCTGGTGACATGTCACAAGCATACCAACACCAGCAACCCATGGTGGTCAGCAAAGTGCTAAAATCAGTCAAAGGCTCTTCTAAAAAGATTTTGAGTCCACATTTAGAGCATTCCACAAGTTTAAAGCGGCTAACCAAAAGGTCTGCTCTCCCATCATACAAATGTCAATGTAAATGATTTTACAAGATGTTTACAGTATTATACTAAAACAAAATTCCTCTCCAAGTTAACCCTTTTACATGTAAGTTCTAAATATTCCCCTCTGACCCCGATGCATGAGTTTTATTTTTACTATTATTAGAATGCATCACTTTAAAGTTCTCATGCCAATTCAATGAGTTATTTACAGTGTTGTGCAAGTTACTTTCAAACTGTAATACATTACAGATTACTTGTTACTGTTATTTAAAAGTAATCCCATACATGACAATATTACTGTCTCAAAATTGTAATATGTTACATTACTCTAATATTACTTTTTAGTTACTTTCACCAAAATACCTACAGAATTAGAACTTAACATTCTAAAATGACCAAATGTACTGCAGAGCATCCAGTAGAAAGCGATATGATGTAGCAGAATGACTGTGACCCATCCAGGCTACTAACAATATAATATATAATTGGCAACGTGAAGGCTCAAGACAATGCAAGAAAGGATGACAGTCAGATTCACAAATAATCTGTTAAAAGTAAAGTGGTTATCTGGCAATATCTGTGAATAGCTTGACTATATTCATATTAGACACAACAGGCCTATATGTAAACTCCAATGCCATGACAAAATGCAGATTGCTTTTCTCTTCTTATTGTTGCCATTATTGTATCGGAGTGGATATTTGCACTAAGTGTAAATAGCCCGCCTTGTTGGCAGAGGCTATTTACACTAACTCCGCCCACGGTAGGTTTAACCATGGTCAAAACTGTCGCGACGTGTCTCAACCGGGTTGAATGGTGGTCAAATTAAGGTGCGAATATTTGAATTTTGCGCGAGCGGAATCATGGGATCAATCAGACATTGGATGTATGCGGTGAAGTGAATCGGAGGAACGCGTTAACCTGCAAATTTCTTGGTAAGTTGTTTTTAACTTTCTTTTTAAGTTTTTTATAGTTCTGTTATATATTTTTAATGGGCATGAATGTTACAAGTGGTATTATGTGTTTAGTCGGTTATTTCCACATCATGTAGATGGCGTGTCTTGCTTTGTAACATTATGCTAATAATAGGGATGATAAGAATCATGATTTGCATTACTGAATTGGCAAATTGGCTGCAATATACCATCGAAAAAGCTATTTATGTAACACGATGTGTTCTACCTGTATTACTTACAATCACACAATACTCTATGCAATGTAAAATTGATTTCTTAAGCGCATTTTATGTGCATAAATTTGGCTTGAGGTTGGAGTTTTGAGATTCACATATTTAGTGAGTGTCTCTAAATTTCAGCATTTGTACACATAACAGGAACAGTATGAGAGATTTCATAAAACCAAGTTTAAAGTGATCATATAAGTGTCAGTTATAGCTTGTGTCTTTTTATATTTTGGATATTTAAGGAAAAAACTAAACTAAAATGATATTTTTTTCTATTAATGGTAGTAACCGATGTTGATGTTTAATTGTTTTTCAGGAAATGAAGAATATACAGTTAAGTATCAGTGTATTGTTAGTTCCAGTTTACCCTTGAATGAATGGAATACTTGGGAAAATTTACAACTGAAAATATTAACATTGTATATTGTGATTTTAAGACTATTAAATTATTGGACAAGTGTCCAAATATTTCTTTTTTTAACACCGAACTGATTTCTGAGTTTGAAAAACTATTATGAGTAAACTATTGTTTATCAATTAAAGTATAAATTTCCAACCTTTTCACTTATTAATTCAGTTTATTTTCTCAATAATTAATTTATTTATTACTTTGATGCTGCTATGCATATACATTTATATTATCTATTATTTGTAAATGTTCCAGTATGAGTAAAAAAAAAATTATTAAATCTTTTCATTTTACCTGATAAGAAAGTCATCTATAAATGCGTCATTAATTTCATCATTAATTTTTTACTGATCCATTAATGCCAATAGTGTCATACTGCCACCTACTGGGTGATTTTAATTTAATATGTGTACTACCTTTTATTCATTATTAAGTTAATAATTTCATAATCTAATACTGAATAAAAATGTGTACTGATTGTACTTTAATAACTATTGACCTTGTTTCTTTTTGTTTAGGTTTTTCATGCTTATCTGCAGATCCTGGCCACAAAATCAGAGACTAAAGTGTTTGTCTTTCAGTGTTTCCTTGGGCAATTTTGGAGGAAAAGAGACTATAAAACATGGAAATATGATAAGGCAAATTATTTATATAGTTTTTTCTCTTTTCCATCTATAATCACTTACAATATACAAATCTTTTTTTAAATCACTTTTTTTACAGGTGCAATTTCAGGATTTCCAATGGGCTTTACTGCCAGTGTGCAGGTTCAGTCACCGGTTCTAAGTTGCTTTCAACATTCCAGAGCACTAAGTCTTTCTACCTAATTCACCCAAAAGTACAGCAAAGCAACGTGGATTCCTTTTCCATTGGTGGTATGTATTATATGCTATACTGTGTTCAAGATTTTGTATGTTGGTTCTGCATATGGGTTTTCAATCAGGCCTAAGACAGTTTGCAGCTCCTTTCTTGCTTCATTTGTTGTCAGATGTGAACATATGACATGTATGCAGTACATTTGTTTACTTTTTAATCATTTATGCAAAATAAATGTACAGTTTGTATACTTTTTTTGAGTAGTTGTGTGTGTGTGTGTGTGTCCTTTTACTGTAGTGCTGTACAATGACTCTTTTTCTTTCTAACAGCAATTTCACAACGACATGAGCTTGTTTGTTAATAGAAATCCAGGAGTGCTGGACATCGAGTTCAATTTATGTCATGCTACAAACTGCTGGGTCAAGTTGTGGTTATTTTCTGGTAATGGTTAGTTGCCAAATAATTGATGATACCATGCAGAATTAAACTTTTAATTTTTATTGTTTTATTTTAGGTGGGTAGCACGTTCGCCTCACAGCAAGGTCGCTGGTTCGAGCCTCGGCTGGGTCAGTTGGCATTTCTCTGTGGAGTTTGCATGTTCTCCTTGTGTTGGCGTGGGTTTCCTCCAGATGCTCCGGTTTCCCCCACAGTCCAAAGACATGCGCTATAGGTGAACTGGGTAAGCTAAATTTGCCGGAGTGTGTGCAAGAGTGTGTATGGGTGTTTCAATGGACAGTTCATCCAACAATGCAAATGTGCTGTTAATTTACTCATCCTCAGGCCACAAGCTGTAGGTTACCTTGTACTCCAGTGGGACAGTAAAACATATTTTTACCCATGGTTCTTGGGGATTCATTCATTCATTCATTCATTCATTCATTTTCTGCCGCTTTTCCGGGGCCGGGTCGCGGGGGAAGCAGTCTTAGGAGAGAACCCCAGACTTCCCTCTCCCCAGACACTTCCTCCAGGTTCTCCGGGGGGATCCCGAGGCGTTCCCAGGCCAGCTGAGAGACATAGTCCCTCCAGCGTGTCCTGGGTCTTCCCCGAGGCCTCCTCCCAGTGGGACATGCCTGGAACACCTCCCTAGGTAGGCGTCCAGGAGGCATCCGAAATAGATGCCCGAGCCACCTCAACTGACTTCTCTCGATGTGGAGGAGCAGCGGCTCTACTCCGAGCTCCTCTCGAGTGACAGAGCTCCTCACCCTATCCATAAGGGTGCGCCCTGCCACCCTTCGAAGGAAACTCATTTCGGCCGCTTGTATCCGAGATCTTGTTCTTTCGGTCATGACCCAAAGCTCATGACCATAGGTGAGAGTAGGAACGTAGATTGACCGGTAAATCGAAAGCTTTGCCTTTCGGCTCAGCTCCTTCTTCACCAAGACGGACAGGTACATCGACCGCATTACTGCTGCCGCTGCACCAATCCGCCTGTCAATCTCACGTTTCATCCTTCCCTCACTCTTGGGGATTCATATAATACAAATTGATGGTCAATATCTTTTGGAAAGTCAAAGCCAAATGAATCACCTACACCTCGGATGGTCTGAGAATGAGTAAATTAACTAGGTAAACTGAGTTTTTAAAATTGTTTTCACATAAACCTAAAATCTCACTTGTCTCTATACGTCAGGTTTCCTGTAGACGTTTCTAGTGTTAGTCTAGTTGTAATGGTACTCTACACTGCATGTCTAGACACCTCTAATATACAGGTGCATCTCAATATATTAGAATGACATCGAAAAGATGATTACTTTCAGTAATTCAATTAAAAAAAAGTGAAACTCATTTATTATAAAGATTCATTGCACACAGACTGATTCATTTATTAAGGCCACTATTAGCGAATCCTGGGCTTCATCAGCAGTGCCACCAACCGTCACATTGCTGGAGTAATTCATGCAAAATAGCCCTGAACAAGTATTAAGTGCTGTACATATTCATAGTTCAATATTTCTGTGTTAAATCCTTTTTCTTTTAGTGGTTCTCAACTCCGGTCCTCGGGCCCCCCCACCTTGCACATTTTGTGTCTCTCTTATTTGACACACAAGGATCAGTTCATGGATCTCGCTGTTAATAAGCTGATGATCTGAATCATTACAGTTTTCTGAGATTTTTTTAGCTGTAAGCCACAATCATCAAAAAAAAAAAAAAGAAGTAAACAGAAATATATCAGTCTATGTGTAATGAATCTATATACGAGTTTCACTTCTTTAATTGAATAACTGAAATTAAAACTTTTTTGATGACATTGTAATTCATTGAAATGCACCTGTAAATTGATGAGAACTTTATTATATACTTTATATTATACAACTTGATATTATATTTTGACCATTTTCTGGTTAAAGTAACATTCCACTTATGTTATTGTATAATCTATTGTAGTACTAGTGTACAAACATTTTATAACTTATCACATCATTAGGCAAGCCTTCATCTTGTCATCAAAGATCACTGTTGCTTGTGTTGTTGGTAATTCCTAGCTCTCCACTGAAACAGGAGCAGGAACATGTTACAATGTTGTTGGTAGTTTTAATGCAACATAATGTGTACAGACAACTAATTAACAAATAAATCCATTGTTTTTCCCAGAATGCAGAGCGCTTGTAGCTGAAGAAAATAAATGAAAGACATTGATGTGTTAAAATACACTAAACACAAACTTACTGGAAGATTGTAAAGTGCATAAGTGAGTTTTTCATGTGAATGTTGTTTTAGCCTAATTTGCAGAGACAACTACAAGTTAGCTATTCATATGTTTATTATTGTTTTTGTTTGTTTTTTGATTGTTTTCCAGAATGGAGAGGCCTTGCAGCAGACGATGATGCTTTTCATGGCAAGAATGACAAAAAATAAATAAATTGTGTTTATTTTAAAATGTGTCATGTCTGTTTCTATATAGTTTTAATTCATAATGTTTCTATACATTTTAGAACAAATCATATAATCCCAACATTGTTATATCTATAGATGTCTTCAAGGATTGAATATTACACTACAGTAATTGATCCTGCACGTTTTTCACTGATTAGTATATTTTGTTTTAGTAGGTAGGTGTAGTGCAACATTTACTGTCGGTGTACCTTCTTTCAGCTCTTAGTGCAAATATATCCCTTTTATTAATACAGTACAAATATCATACATGTACCTTCTGCATTTTGTTTAAATGGCATATACTGCTAATACTTAGTGTAAATAGCATCTACCATCTATTAACACGTAAGTGTACTATAAACAGCATTTACTATTTATTAATATGTAGTGTAAATACCATCTTTTAACTGTAATGGACAAAAAGCAATTATTTTGTTTACACTAAGACTTGCTAAATAAACTGTGCTTAAATTTTTAGTGTAAATAGCATCATACTTTTAGTAACACTGCAATAGCATCTACCTTCTATAAACACTGTAAATGGCATATACATTCTATAAGCACTGAGTGCAAATAGCCGCTGCCTTATTGTATTCACTTTAAATTCAAGTAGCTCACAACACAAAACTGTCATGCACAAAGTGAGCATGATGAACATAGCTTTCTCAATATAATGTTCGTGCACTGATTTTGTCTGTTTGTGGACAAAACTGCTTGCGAGCTCTCAAATATACACTGCTCGCGTGCAAATTTTCTCACATTCTCTCAAATGTGCACTACTCACACACAAATTTTGTTGCGCGCTTTCTCAGTACACTCGCTCAGTAAGATTATATGCAGATTCACAATTTGTGTCTTGTTTCCTCTTCCTTTCGTGCTTTTTGATATGATTTATATTGGTGCACTATTTATTAACAATAACCAAAATGCTAAAATAGACTTATAATTTTTAATCTAATAAACCATAACATTTTTGGCTGTGTATGATATTTATATGTAATACTATAGTTGCTATGGTAACATAACAAGTGTACTATAAACAAACGACCCAGTGCTGTAGTTTTTTTTTTTTTTTTTTTTTTACAATATAGGGTATATTTTACTACAATTCACCACATTTTACTGTAGTTAAACTACACTTTGTAGTTAATTTTATGAGTTCACTATTCTTAATACTATAGTATGCTGAAGCATTCATTAACAAGTTGTAAATACCCTAAAACATACACAGTATACCTAACAATCAAAACACTAATATTATAGAATTTACCTGTAGAAAATACCTGTAGGTAAATAATGTAGCAATATATAAACCATATCAACATTCTTGAGATAACAATTTAACAGGAGGATCTCTGGAGAGCAAAAGCACGAAAAGAGGAGGAAACACAAGGCACAAATTTTGAGTCTACATCATCTGACGGAGCGAGAGCAGATCATTCGCACGTGAGCAGCCAGTGTTTTGAGTGCACGCGAGAAGTTTTGTCAATGGACAGAGGAAACTGGCGCGTTCGCTCGCTCGTCTTACATTTTTCAATTCAATTCATCTTTATTTGTATAGCGCTTATACAATGTAGATTGTGTCAAAGTAGCTTCACATGGAAGATTATAGTGAATTGAAACAGTGTCAGTTCAATTTTCAGAGATTAAGTTCAGTTCAGTTTAGCTCAGTTCAGTGTGGGTTAATAATCACTATTGAGAGTCCAAACACTGAAGAGCAAATCCATCGATGCGCAGCTCTACAGATCCCGAACCATGCAAGCCAGTGGCGACAGCGGCGAGGAAAAAACTTCACCAATTGGCGAAAGCGAAGATTTAAAAAACCTCGGGAGAAACCAGGCTCAGTTGGGCACGACCATTTCCCCTATGGCCAAACGTCTTGTGCAGAGCTGCAGTCTAGGCGCAGCACGGTGGACCTCGCCGAAGACTCGTCTGTCCTTGGAGCATCACAGGTATCAGTCTCATGCTCTCACTCCACGATGACCACCACAGCAGGATACGGCCTGGTCCAGAAAACCTTGGGATCATCTCGTCGCTGGTCTTGGATCGCATCAGTGGCGCTGCATAGTCTGAGGGCCTCAAGATGAGTACCCCCAGGTGGAAATACAGAATAAGGAGAATAATTAGCGTAGCTGCTGTTCATAGTGTATAAAAACAAGAAGCAAAATGCTGCGTGGGGCACATCATGCATCATACCGCTATGTAATGCATTGAGTGTATGCTTTGCTAAAAAGATAGGTCTTTAATCTAGTTTTGAAGAGTGAGAGTGTGTCTGAGCCTCGGACATTATCAGGAAGGCTATTCCAGAGTTTAGGGGCCATAAATGAGAAGGCTCGACCTCCTTTACTCGACTTTGATATTCTAGGTACTATCAGAAGCCCTGAGTTTTGAGATCGTAAAGAGCGGGTTGGATTGTAGCGAGACAGGAGGTTGGTTAGATAAACAGGAGCTAGATTATTTAAAGCTTTAAAGGTAAGGAGTAATATTTTAAATTCAATACGAAATTTAACAGGCAGCCAGTGTAAGGAGAATAAAATTGGGGTGATATGATCATATTTTCTAGACCTGGTAAGAACTCTGGCAGCTGCATTTTGTACTAGCTGAAGTTTGTTAATAGAGGATGCTGGGCAGCCAGCAAACAAAGCATTACAGTAGTCCAACCTAGAAGTCATAAAAGCATGAACTAGCTTTTCTGCATCTGATATGGATAGCATACTTCGCAATTTAGCAATATTTCTCAGATGGAAGAAAGCAGTTTTTGTGACTTAGGATATATGATTTTTTAAAGTTAAACTGCTGTCTAATATGACACCCAGATCTTTTATAGTAGAGCTAACGCTAACTTTGTATCCCTCTAGTTGCAGGTCGAGTTGTGAGAACTGCTGTGTACAGGATTTAGGCCCAATAAGTAATAATTCTGTTTTTTCTGAGTTTAAGAGAAGAAAATTGTTGGTCATCCAGTCTTTGACATCTTTGATACACTCGGTTAGCTTAGACAGTTCAGACATCTCATCAGGTTTAGTTGAAATGTATAACTGAGTATCGTCTGCATAGCAGTGAAAGCTGATCCCGTGTTTTCTAATAATGTCCCCCAGGGGAAGCATGTATATTGTAAACAGCAAAGGGCCTAAAACTGATCCTTGAGGGACCCCGTACTTTACTGGCCTGACTTGTGAAAGCTGTCCATTAATATTTACAAACTGATAACGATCGGCTAAGTATGACCTAAACCATTGAAGGGCCTGACCTTGGACACCTGTAGAATTTAAGCGGTCAATGAGAATATTGTGGTCAATGGTGTCAAATGCGGCGCTAAGATCGAGTAAAACTAAAAGTGAGACGCACCCTTGGTCAGCAGCTAAGAGTAAATCGTTGGTTATTTTTACTAATGCGGTTTCTGTACTGTGATGAGGCCTAAAACCTGACTGAAACACTTCAAAAATGTTGTTTGTCTGCAGAAAGGAGGATAATTGGGTAGAAACAACTTTTTCTAGTATTTTAGACATAAATGGAAGATTTGAGATAGGCCTATAATTAGCTAAGTTGCTCGGGTCCAGTTGTGATTTCTTAATAATAGGTTTAATAACAGCTAGCTTGTAAGGATTTGGAACATGGCCTAAAGATAAAGAAGAGTTGATAACATTAAGGAGAGGTTCTCCTATAACATGTATCAGTTCTTTCAGTAATTTTGTTGGAATTGGATCTAACATACATGAAGCTGGTTTAGAACTATTTATAACTTTATCTAGTTCTTCCTGTTCTATGGTTTTGAAGCATTGTAGGTTATTTTGATTCAGTTGAATGTTTACTGGATCTGGAGTATTAGGCGGTGCAGAAAGTTTAAAATCTTCTATTTTCTGTCTAAAGCCTTCTATTTTATCGCTGAAAAAATTCATGAAGTCATGACTACTGATTTGCGGTGGGACATTTTGTTCTAAAGATGATCGATTATTTGTTAGTTTAGCAATGGTGCTAAATAAAAATCTAGGATTGTTCTGATTATTTTCAATCAGTTTGCGGAGGTGCTTGGCCCTGGCAGATTTAAGAGCCCTCCTATAGTTGGACATACTGTCTTTGTACGCAATTCTAAAAACCTCTAAATTAGTTTTTTTCCATTTACGTTCCAGAGCACGGGTTGCTGTTTTGAGAGCGCGAGTATGATTATTGTACCATGGTGTAGTTTTATTCTCTCTAGCCTTTTTTAATTTGATGGGTGCCACAGTATTTAGTGTGCTAGTAAAGATGGCATCCATACTGCTGGTTACTACGTCCAGGTCATTTGAGTTTGCGGGTGTATTTCGAAATAAAGAAAGATCAGGTAAGTTATTTATGAATTCATCCTTGGTGGACGGAACGATAGTCCTACCAGGGCGGTATATTGGTGCAGATCTGTTAATTTCAGGTAAACGCAGCTTATATAGTAAGAGGTAGTGGTCTGTAATATCATCACTTTGTGGTATAATGTCTACATCAAAGACCTCAATTCCATAAGACAATATTAGATCTAATGTATGCTTTAAGCAATGGGTTGGACCAACAGCGTTTTGTTTTATCCCAAGTGAATGTAGTAGATCCATAAAGGCGAGCCCTAGTGTATCATTGGAGTCATCTACGTGGATGTTGAAGTCTCCTACAATTAGTATTTTATCAGTTTTAACTAGCAAATCAGAAATAAAATCAGAAAACTCTTTTAGAAAATTGACATAGGGTCCTGGGGGTCTATATATGGTGATTATAGCGAGAGATAACATAGATTTTTGCTTAATATCCGGTAGCATAACATTAAGAGCTAATAACTCAAAGGAGTTAAACATAAGTCCCTTTCTCTGATTAACATTAAGAATATCACTAAAGATTGCTGCAACTCCACCACCACGACCGGTTTGACGAGCCTTATGCTTGTATGTGAATCCTGGAGGAGTTGCTTCATTTAAGCTAATATAGTCATTTTGTTTCAGCCAGGTTTCAGTGAGACAGAGTGCATTTAGATTGTTATCTGTTATTATTTCATTAATGATAAGTGTTTTAGTTGCTAGTGATCTTATGTTTAGGAGACCAAGCTTTACGAATTTTGTATTATCACTTTTTATTGGATTTTCAGCTTTTATTCTTAGTAGATTTTTTCTAGAGCACACAGTACGTTTAATTGTTGGTCTAATAACACGAGGAACAGACACAGTCTCTATGGGGTAAGCTAGACATGTGTTACTGTAATTTAAGTGGGTCGAACAAGTGTCTTTATGGATAAAATGTGCATTTTGTGAATTTTTACTTACTAGTCAGACAGAACGAAGCAACTTGGAGATGTTGTCCGACAGCAGTTCAGCTCCAGCTCGGCTCGGATGCAGGCCGTCCGGACGGAAGAGCCTAGGGCGCTCCCAGAAAAGATTCCAGTTATTGGCAAAGAGCAGTTTCTGTTCATTACACCATGTTAATAGCCATTCATTCAGAGCAAAAAGTCTACTGAACCTTTCATTTCCTCTGCGGTAGGTAGGAAGCGGTCCAGAAACGATGATCTGCATGGTGGGCGAGGTGCGTCGAACCGTCTCGATGAGGCTCCTGAAGTCCCTCTTCAGGATCTCCGACTGGCGGAGCCCGGTGTCGTTCGTCCCCACATGGAGGACAACGGCACTGAGGCTCTCGCCAGTGCTCAGCATACTCGGAATCTGTGTAGAAATATTCTTAACGCGAGCACCAGGAAAGCAAAATGTGCGTACTTTATTACCTGAAGTGGAAGCAGGACGGACGTGGCGTACGATGGAGTCACCGATGATAGCCACATCGTGACCCGTCTCGCGGAGAGGGGCGAATCGGTTCTCCGTGGAGAGCTCGAACACAGGAGGAGGAGAATCCTTGCCCTGGGGTCTCCTTAGCACCTTACGCGGCTGCATCCAGGGGCCGTGGTAGCCGGGTGCCGGCGTGAACGACCCCTGGACGAACCGCGTCAGAGGCGCGCTGGGCCTGGACAGAGGAACAAGCGGGGTTGAGGTAGACGGAATGTCTCGGCTGTATTGTACACTCACCTCAGATGAGCGAACTGGAGCGCGGGGCGCCTCGAGCAAAGCTCTCTGTGCCCTGAGCTCAGCTCGCTTCATCTGCAGAAGACGGATGCGTTCTTCCAGCCGTTCCAGCTCCATGTCCAGCGCCTCCATCGATGTTTCTCCTGCACACAAGGACAGAGACACAAGCGACATCGTACAGGGTAACGAGCAAAGCCAGTAAGTGAGAAACATGAATTACATGAATGCGCTCTCGACTTGTAATACTGCGCTTACGATATTTGTCAGTGATACAACGCCATGCACTTACGTCCATCTCGCGAATGCACTGTCTTCTGCCATTTTCATCTATTTGCCGCTTTTCCGCTGCACGTTAGGGCTTAACGTTACTGCGAACTGGGCTAAGCCAATAGCCCCGGACCTCGAGCTCAGAGGCTGAAATCATTCCGTGTTCAAAGTAAAAAGTTCCAGTAGCCAGAGGGAGATTAATGACAACACACACATATGTTCACTCACCACGAACAGGAAATAGAACTGCGGTATTTATTATTTGTTAATGTCTTGCCGGCGAAAAGTTTGTTGTAACGCACGCGTAACTGAACATGTACCGAGTAAAATATTACTGAAAATTAATTAGTAATGCCTTGCACTACTGCGTTACAGGAAAATGTAATACTTTACTATAAAACATTACTTTTGTAACGCATTACTCTCAACACTGGTTATTTATATATTGTGTTTAGTTTTTTTTCCTTTTCTGCAAATATTGACAAACGTCTTACTTACAATGCGTATTGTATGTTCCAATTCTCAAATATGTGTAAGAATATTTATTTCATATTTTAAACAGCCTAATAATGATCAAATTATTTGATTACAGGTGATGGACACTGCCATGTTTAATCTGCACTGCAGAAGAGATTGGATATGCTGAATTTACAGGTTTATTCATAATTCTTATCCAGAATACATGAGAGCAAGTGGCTGTTTAACTGGAAGAGGAATAGAGTAAATGTTGTAATAACATAAACAGTGTGTATCTTACATGAATGAAGCACATTGTCTCCATAAGACATTGACGTGTATTTTACAAACATTAACTGCTATGTGTATTTCAATGTCTGAAACGTAAAACAAATATAAAATGTTTAAAAACAAACGGATAAATTAGGATTTTTGATAAGCACCGCGGATCTCTTTCTATTGGGGGGGGTCACCATTGGTTCTGCTTGATGTCCACGGACCTTGTATTGTTTCTTATGCTCATTTCCTCCAACATAGCCAATGGAAATTTCAGATATTTCCCATTATGTGGAAAGCCCCTCTAATGTGACAAACATGCGCAATGAGAAGCTGGACGGCTGCCAAAGTGCTGGAAGTTCCATCTACAAAATCATTTAAACTCATTTTCAAACAGGTACAAAAAAAACACTATTATCACTTTAAAAAATCTCAAAAAACATTATGTGGCCCAGCAGCCAAAGTATTTGTCAAACTCTAGTGAGTTTAGTCCTCTGCCTGCCACTCGCTGTGGGCCGAGTGATACACACAGGTGTATCATGCTGGAACAGTTGTACTTGCAGAATATCGTAGGGTTATCAGATTCGAGAACCAGAAGACTTAAATTAAATAATTTAAATTAATTATTAAATAAATAGCAGATCTTTTTAATTATAAATTACTACAAACTTGGACAAGTCCATGAACTCATAGGTATGGTGTCAGGACTTTTTTCATGTGTGTTGTTTTGGTTTCCCCAATGTGACCCAGATTCTACCCAGTGTTTGTAATTATTTGGTTCAGGAGTCTCATTATTGCTCCCAGTGTTTCCTTTGTCTCCATCCTTTCCCACTGTCATTGGTGTTCCCTGATCCCTTATCAAACACACCTGCCTGTAATTATCAAGTGCTCCTCACGTTCTAAATAATTGGTTCAGGTGTGTTTGATCAGGATTGGAGCTGAAATCAGCTGGAAGGTCGATCGCCAGGAACAGGGTTGAGCACCCCTGATTTAGACCCTTGGTTTTAGTTGCTCCTTGTCTGGTCTTGATTGTCATTCCCCATGTTACTTTCCATATTCCCACGTATTGTATGGTTGTGTATGCTTGTTGTTGTTTATTAAAATAGTGTTATTTGATTTTCACTGATGTTTTCTCATTCTTCCATGACAGAGGACCAGATGAAATACAGTTTATAGCATTTGCTAATCCCTGTTTTGTTTCCTTGGCCCCCGTTTCAAGCACCAATCCAGTATTTGCAACCTTGGAAGGCTTTGTTGACTCCAGTGCCAATCCAGTGTCTAAAAGTACCTGAGGGGCCTGTAGAATCAAGCCTTATTCAGTTACTACTACCTCAGAGGGCAGCGTTAATTCAAGCTACTGTAGGGAGGGATTTTAGTCAGACTTTAATGTGCCATGTAATAAAATAACAAAAACTCTGAAATCAGAACAAAAAGGCCCAGCATAGACTTTGCCCTCTTTCCTGAACTTTCCTTCCCCTCTGGTATTGATAAATACTCAGGTGTGACTGGTAACACAGTTTTGTTCATTATCTTTGATAAATTGATTAAATCCCAACAGATGAGTAAATCTTTAAGTCACTGGTGAACTTTAAGAACTTAAAGAACCATTCATTGCTCTCATAGGGAATTTAAAGAGAAGGACGAAATGTCTCGGGGTCACAAGTCTGTATCCAGACCGGCCCATAGTGAAGAGCGCTCAAGCTCAACACTACTGTATGTACAATTGGACTTCCAGCAATTTTTAACATTCAAAAGAGCAGTGGCTGCGGGCTTCACTCAGTAGAGTAAATTGCTAGCTCAGATTGTTTTTCATAACTGTTAATTTACTGATATTTATTAACATGTATAATTGTTAGTAATTTAGGTAGCAATAAATTCCAATAGTGCTATCATTGTTGTCACTTTCACAAATGTGTTAATTTCACAAGTTAAAAAGAGTAAGTACACAAGTGCTTTTACAAATAGTCAACTATATATTTCATACAAATCTAAATGGTCATATATCAAATAATGTTTTTGCTGAGATCAATCACTTTGAGAAAACATTGATTCTTTTATATACTACATAAAGATGTAGTTTTGAGTTGCGATTATTGCATGACATCATCACGCAAAGTAATATGTTAATAAGAACTTATTTATTGGGACCAGGGTGGGGCCAAGTCGGAGCACTCACTCTGGTCCCCCGGGCTCTGCGATTGGTTGGGGAAATTTCAAATTGCACCAAAAAACAAACGATTACAATTGGCTTAAGACTGGCAGTGAAATTTGGGACAGCCTGCAGAACCTGGGAACTTAAAAAAAATTAAAATAAAAAATAAAAACTATTTATTGTGCATCTGGATGTAATGTTTTATTATAATATATTCAATTCAATTCACCTTTAGTTGTATAGCGCTTATACAATGTAGATTGTGTCACAGCAGCTTCACATATAAGATTATAGTAAATTGAAACAGTGTCAGTTCAGTTTTCAAAGTTTAAGTTCAGTTCAGTTTAGCTCAGTTCAGTGTAAGTTAATAATCACTACTGAGAGTCCAAACACTGAAGAGGAATTCCATCGATGCACAGCTCTACAGATCCCAAACCATGCAAGCCAGTGGCGACAGCGGCGAGGAAAAACTTCACCAATTGGCGAAAGTGAAGAATTAAAAAACCTCGAGAGAAACCAGGCTTAGTTGGGCACAACCATTTCTCCTATATGGTCTCCATAATATAATACACGGCGCCTCAGAGAGTAGAGACATGACAGGCTTACGCTTGTCAGATACTATGTGATGATGTCACTGATATGCAAATTAGCGTGTGACGTCATCTGGCAACATTTAGCTACTTCTCATTCGAAATAGTTGGCAACACTGCTTCAGAGTGCCGTGATAATGTATGTAAAAAGAAACGCAATCCCGGGGCATGGAACTTTAAGCGGTGTTTGGTCCCTCATGAGCATTCAATTAAGAATATCAGACCCAAGAAAATATCAGAATCTAAATTGTATGACAACTAAAACTGTAATCTGCTAAATCATAAATGACAAAATAAAAAATTGGAGTCAGATTGAACTTGGAGCTGAAAACAAGTACAAATAAATTCTAATAACACAATTCTGTTCAGAAGCGTTAAAAAGGCCTACATGCATTTAACCTTCAACCATTCATCAGATTCCGTTGTTGGGCTGATAGAATGGGATCTTACACCCCACTCCAGTAACTGCAGTAGACGGCTTCAACCCCTGAGTGCCCACCAGTGATGGCTTCAGCTCCAGAGCTCATGCCAGTAATGCCTTCAGTCAAGGAGCATCTGCCAGTGATAGCTTTAGACCCTGAAAGTCAGCTAATGTTGGTGCCATTCAAGCTCATTTGCCTGTTCCTTCTAGTCCAGCTATTTACATTGCTTGTGCCACCCAAGCTCCTTAACCTTCTTGTGCCAGTCTGGGTCCTAGCTCTACCTGCCCATATTCACCCTGCCTTGAAGATCCATATTACTTTACTAAGAAGTGACATCATATATTTCTATCACAGTCATATTTAAAATTTATAAATAAGTACATTATACAGTTGCAAAAGAATGTGAATCCCATGGGGATTACTTGGATTTAAGCATAAACTGAAAAGAAAATGTATATATTATTTTTAACACAGAATGTAAACATTCACAGTGCAGGGTGGAAAAATTACGCGTAGGCTAGGCTAACGACTTTTCCAAGAGGTAATTGGAGTCAGGAGTCCGTCAACCTGAAGTCCAGTCAATATGATGAGATTGGACGTGTTGGTTAAAGCTGCCCTGCCCTATAAAAAACACACCAGTTTGAATTTGCTGTTCTCAAGAGGCTTTGCCTGATGTGTCCACTTAAATACAGACTGTCTACAAATGGAGAAAGCTCAGCACTGTTGCTACTCTCCCTAGGCATGGTCAGCCTTTAATGACTGTAAGAGGACAGTGTAGAATGCTCAATGAGGTAAAGAAGAATGCTAGAATGAGCTAAACTAATTTCGAGAGAATCACTTGCTTATGATTGCTTGCAGCCGGTCCCGCATTATTCAATGTATGATTCACCAATCAGATGATTCCTAAGCCACTATAAATACCCTAAGTTTTATATAACAGCCATCTCGTTTTGAAGAATTCCCTCTTCCACCCCTGCTCCTCCTCCTTTCCTAGATGGGTGGCACAGTGGCCCAGTGGTTAGCACTGTTGCCTCACAGCAAGAACGTCACTGGTTCTAGTCCTTACCAAGCCAGCCGACGTTTATGTGCAGAGTTTACACGTTCTCCCCGTGCTCACATGGGTTTCCCCCGGGTTCCCACCGTCCAAAAACATGCAACTTAAATTTAATTGACTAATCCAAATCGGCACCATAGACATGCTCCTAGTAAGTAGTTATCTCTTAAGAGCAATCACTATCTGTTCATTAGTTCTCGACATTTACCTGAGCTCAAACTCCCCTCTCGCCTTGCAAATAGGAGGGAGCCCCGGGCTCGAGGGTCTTATGAGCTCAGGGCTCTCTCCCAGGACAGCATGCCGAACAAGCTTTATAATTTATCATCAGCTAAGTGTGAACTTTTGAATGGCATCGATGTGAGGACACCACGGAGGAAACCACTGCTGTCCAAAAACATTTCAGCATGTTTGAAGTTTGCAAAAAAGCACCTTGACATTCCGATAGCACTACTGGCAAAATATTGTGTGTATAGATGAAACCAAAATTGATTTGTTTGGAAAGAACACACAACACTATGTGTGGAGAAAAAAGTACAGCACACCAACATCAAAACCTCCCCAGCCCAACTGTAAAATATGGTGGAGGGGCCATGGTGGTTTGGGGCTGCTTTGCTGTTGCTGTTATCAGGTGGAAAAAAATAATTCTAAAGTTTATCAAGACCATATGTTCGTCAATTGAAGGATAGGTGATACAACAGGAAAGCGACTGAAAGCATAGAGTCCCGACTTGATTCACTGAAACAGTTTTGTAAAAAGAAATGGCCCAAAACCCATCTGGACTGTTGTACCGTTCCAGGTAACCTACAGTTGAGTTTTGCCATTTTTTAATCCATTCAGCCAATCTGCAGGACTGGCAGGAGAACTTTTAGCTTAGCTTAGCATAAATCATTTAACCAGATTATTATTACTTATTATGACAACAACACAAAATACAAAGCTTACTACAACAAATTTCTTTATGATTTTTTACAAATGTAAAACAAACAAAACATCGCTGGAAAAAAAAATGACAGCAATTGCATTACTAAATAATAAAATTACAACAGTGTAATTTTACAACAATAAAATAAAAACAGGATAAACAGGTAAAAGTGACTTAAGTTAAAATTTCAAAGAAACAAAAGTTTGAGTAAAATGTTCCCTCATACAGTAAAAGTTAGATAAGAAAGATGAAAATTACCAACAGATGATGCGGTAGATAGTTCACCCCAGTGATCATTGGTGGCGAATGTGTAAATGCATGAGCTGTTAAGAGGCCACAAACAAGTAGAATACATTTTCCTTGGAGTACACATCAGATTTACACAAACAGTAAATACGATGGTTAAAAACAAGCACTAATAAGAAAGTTTTAAAGGATTCTGTGACCACTCATTTTAACAATAGAATTTTTAATTGAACTACTTTTTGAAGCACTGGCCTAGTGCATGTTGGGTGCAATGAGTATGCAGCCATCAAAGCACTGAAAACAATGTGTAAAGCAAACACAAAATTAGAAAAAAAAAAAATAGAAATGCTTAAAAATGCTTTCAGTCAGACAGAGATGGAGAGCGAATGGAAAGACCACTGGCAGGGCTATTAACAAATGCATGAGAGTCTCTATCTTTATCTTTACTTTCATGCTTGTGTTTGTGTTTATGCTTGTGCTTATGCTTCTTCTTCTTCTTCTTGTGCTCATGATGATGATGGTGGTGGTGGTGATGTTCTCCGTGTTTGGAGGATGTGTTCTCTTTGCTCAGCGTGGGCATGGGTGTTCCTGGCATGGACAATATTGCTTGCTCTACTGAACATGGTTCTTTTCCTATGAAAAAGTGCAAGAAAACTAACATTAAAAAGGGAAAGTCCCAATGACAGACTAAAGGATCAGACTGATTTAATCTACTTTTTTCTGAAAATGTGTTTTGTAAAGTTTGTGTGTATTTCTAACATGCCTGGGGTGGAAGGTCTCTCCAACATGTTCAGGTGGTGGTAAATGAATGCCTGGCTGTCATGAACTGTGTCCATATCAATGTCTTCCTCCTCCTGTGTGGGGAATTAATACAAGTTAAAAACATTACAGTACACTACAAAATTACACTGCTAAATTTTCTAAATGTTTAAAAGATTGACTGTGAAGATTTTAAAAGATATAGTTCTGCTTGAAACTTTGTGTACCGCTAGAAGAATTTGTTCAAATAATTTATAATTGCATTTTATTTAGTACCGTCTTGAGTAAGACTTTTTTTAAACAAGATGTTTACATATTGTTCACAAGACAAAAGGTACAGCTCAAAATATTAAAATAACCCACTCCAAAGGATTGCATACACTTAAACACAACTATTAAATAGATACAAATACTCACTGATGCTTCAGAAATGAAACACAAGGCCTTCTAGAGCATCAGTGAGCATTCAAAATCCTCATTGTAAACAGATAATCTCACAACCATACAGCCACTGCACAATAGCGTTCAAATCTGCAGAGGATGCTGGAAAACTTAAGAATCTGCAGGACATTTTGTCTTGTAAACTATATGTAAACATCTTTAATGTATATTACACAGTACTAAATAAATAAATAATTAAAAAAAAAATAACATGCATTTTGTGTGATGCCTCTTATTCTGTTCAAATTCTGTAACAGACACTGTATTTACCAGATAAAGTAACAGTATGAGTATTTGTCTTCAGAATATCTGGCTCTAAATACTTACAATTAAAATTGTCAAGATGTTCTTTTTAAAACAAATGATCTAGGCATTAACACCCTCTAACAATCATATTCAGAGCTGGGTACTCACTCTGGTCTTCAGAGTGATTTTAGCACTGTGCTCCTCTTGTAAAACTTGTCCAGGTTCAGGGACTGAACCTACTGGAGTCTCTGCCTTCCTCTTTAAACTCAGTGGGGCCATGGCTACACCACTCAATGCTGGATCCATGACAACATGCTCTTCCTTCATCTGAAAAAAGATTCATATTAATAATAATAATTACAAAACTTTTATTTTGATCAACTAAAAATTACATGTAAAAAATGCCCATTTTTAATTAGCTACATATGGTTACCTTTATGTAGAACAGTGCTACAACTGTACGCAAAACTAATACCAGTAACCTCACAGTTTTTGTGCAGAAAACAGTCAGTAAAAAAATCTTTTTTGTTTAAACTAGTTGAGAAAAAGCATCATGTATATATGTATATATTTTTTATTATGGCAAAAATAAAAACAAAAAAGAAGTACACTTACTAAAAATACTGACGTTTTTTATTTTATTTATTTTGCCCACTCAACAATTCACACATTACTGTCTGGCTAGTTTCTGTCCTCTACTTATAAGCTAAAAAGGCAATAATGGTCCAACATTCGTGACCATTATCACCAATAAAGCCTAGAAATTGGGCATCAATATATTGTAAACTGATAGATTCATATATTCCTTTCCAGCTACAGTCAGAATTATTAGCCCCCCTGAAGATTTTTTTTCAGCACATTTCTTATCATAATACAGGGAGTGCAGATTTATTAGGCAAGTTGTATTTTTGAGGATTAAATTTATTATTGAACAACAACCATGTTCTCAATGAACCCAAAAAACTCATTAATATCAAAGCTGAATATTTTTGGAAGTAGTTTTTACTTTGTTTTTAGTTTCAGCTATTTTAGGAGGATATCTGTGTGTGCAGGTGACTATTACTGTGCATAATTATTAGGCAACTTAACAAAAAACAAATATATACCCATTTCAATTATTTATTTCACCAGTGAAACCAATATAACATCTCAACATTCACAAATATACATTTCTGACATTCAAAAACAAAACAAAAACAAATCAGTGACCAATATAGCCACCTTTCTTTGCAAGGACACTCAAAAGCCTGTCACCCATGGTGAACAGATCAAAACACTGACAGAATCCATCAACATTGCGTGCAGCAGCAACCACAGCCTCCCAGACACTGTTCAGAGAGGTGCACTGTTTTCCTTCTTTGTAAATCTCACATTTGATGATGGACCACAGGTTCTCTATGGGGTTCAGATCAGGTGAACAAGGACGCCATGTCATTAGTTTTTCTTCTTTTAGACCCTTTCTTGCCAGCCACGCTGTGGAGTACTTGGACGCATGTGATAGAGCATTGTCCTGCATGAAAATCATGTTTTTCTTGAAGGATGCAGACTTCTTCCTGTACCACTGCTTGAAGAAGGTGTGTTCCAGAAACTGGCAGTAGGACTGGGAGTTCATCCTCAACCCGAAAAGGCCCCACAAGCTCATCTTTGACAATACCAGCCCAAACCAGTACTCCACCTCCATCTTGCTGGCGTCGGAGTCGGACTGGAGCTCTCTGCCCTTTATCGATCCAGCCACGGGCCCATCAAGACTCACTCTTGAGATATTTCTTGGCCCAGTCTTGACGTTTCAGCTTGTGTCTTGTTCAGTGGTGGTCGTTTTTCAGCCTTTTTTACCTTGGCTATGTCTCTGAGTATTGCACACCTTGTGCTTTTGGGCACTCCAGTGATGTTGCAGCTCTGAAATATGGCAAAACTGGTGGCAAGTGGCATCTTGGCAGCTGCCCGCTTGACTTTTCTCAGTTCATGGGCAGTTATTTTGTGCCTTGGTTTTTGGTTTGGTTTTTCCACACGCTTCTTGCAACCCTGTTGACTATTTTGAATGAAACGCTTGATTGTTCGATGATCACGCTTCAGAAGCTTGGCAATTTTAAGAGTGCTGCATCCTTCTGCAAGATATCTCACTATTTTTGACTTTTCAGAGCCTGTCAAGTCCTTCTTTTGACTCATTTTGCCAAAGGAAAGGAAGTTGCCTAATAATTATGCACACCTGATATAGGGTGTTGATGTCATCAGACCACACCCCTTCTCATTACAGAGATGCACATCACCTAATATGCTAAATTGGTAGTAGGCTTTCGAGCCTATACAGCTTGGAATAAGACAACATGCATAAAGAGGAAGATGTGCTCAAAATACTCATTTGCCTAATAATTCTGCACTCCCTGTATGTATGTATTCATGTATACACACACACACACACACACACACACACACACACACACACACACACACACACACACACACACACACACACAGAGATTCAAAGAAAACCAGGTCAACAGGGAGATTGCAAAAGACCAGCTTCTGCTTTGCTTTAAACTGGACTGACTGAATATCTACTTGTTAATATCTACTATTCAAAAATATACAGAAAAATGTAAAATACATTAAAACACCCTAAATCTGTTGAAACGCGTCGATCTGATGGCGGTTGAGTTTGCAGCTGGATATCATTGCGAAATCGCTGACAAAAATCGCTCCGCCAGAGTGCGTCTGAAGCTTATATGCAAGTTTATTTTACATTCTATGGCAGAAACACCATTGAGCCTCGAAGATCCTCCTGTACTGTATAGGCGCGTGTTCATTATAAAACACCCACAGGACACTAATTTGGACAACTATGCAGATACAATAAATAGTTCACACAAAAATACACAAAGAGAGACTTTCACTTTCACCACGCATAGTTTGTGAATGAACAGACTGACGTGTATTAATTGCATACGAGATTATAAGGCTGTTTCTGCACTTAGTTTGAAGTAATCAATCAGCGAACAGGAGAAAGTGCATTACTTTGATCATTTTAATATAGCATATTAATAACAAAATCCAAAAATTATAGTATAATATTAAGTAGGTGTGTGACGAGACGCCTACTCCACGAGACAAGACGAGACACAAGATTGTGTTCACGAGAATATTTTTACATTATTTTTAAGAAATCCTTAATGATGAAACATATGAATAGAATAGTCTTCAAATATTTTTATGAATATATATGAATATATGAATGAAAAAATATTTTTTTTTAATAAAAAAAAAAAAAAAAAAAAATTCACAAAATGCTAAACAATTTAGGTGTTTTTTACTTTTAATGAACTTCCATTTTTTATGTATGCAATTTCCATAATTATTCCCATAATTTTATGTATGCAATAGTTTTATATTAGTTTATATTGAATTCTATGCAATGAACATGCAAACACTAAAAGATATTTGTTAATATATAAATGGAAAATAGCAAACTCTACTGACTGGCTTTTCCCCTATAGAATTTCACAGTATTTACATTGCAGATCTTGATGGTCAATTCGGATTCTGTGACAGTATCCAATTTTTTTGATGACCTGCTTACATTTATCATCTTTTAAAGGTGACTTGTATCCAATTGTCAGCATTTATACAGCACACGGCAAAAGGCGCAATGACCAAAAAAAAAAAAAGAGCGTGCGCTGACTGACAGCTAATAATACAGGCAGTGCAGAATTATTAGGCAAATGAGTATTTTGACCACATCATCCTCTTTATGCATGTTGTCTTACTCCAAGCTGTATAGGCTCGAAAGCCTACTACCAATTAAGCATAGTAGGGGTGATGTGCATCTCTGTAATGAAATGGGGTGTGGTCTAATGACATCAACACCCTATATCAGGTGTGCATAATTATTAGGCAACTTCCTTTCCTTTGGCAAAATGGGTCAAAAGAAGGACTTGACAGGCTCCGAAAAGTCAAAAATAGTAAGATATTTGGCAGAGGGCTGCAGCACTCTTAAAATTGCCAAGCTTCTGAAGCGTGATCATCGAACAATCAAGCGTTTCATTCAAAATAGTCAACAGGGTCGCAAGAAGCGTGTGGAAAAACCAAGGTGCAAAATAAACTGCCCATGAACTGAAAAAAGTCAAGCGTGCAGCTGCCAAGATGTCAAGATGCCACTTGCCACCAGTTTTGCCATATTTCAGAGCTGCAACATCACTGGAATGCCCAAAAGCACAAGGTGTGCAGTACTCAGAGACATGGTCAAGGTAAGAAAGGCTGAAGAACGACCACCACTGAACAAGACACACAAGCTGAAACGTCAAGACTGGGACAAGAAATATCTCAAGACTGATTTTTCTAAGGTTTTATGGACTGATGAAATGAGAGTGAGTCTTGATGGGCCCGTGGCTGGATCAGTAAAGGGCCTGAAGGAATTCACTGAATTAAGACCAGTTCCAATCAGGCTTGGAATTTTGAGCGCAAATTGCTTCATTCGCTCCAGGGCTTCTAACAGTAGGATAACAGGGGGGCCAATTCATTCGACTCTCTTCCCCTAATACTCTGGCCAAGATGGACAAAATGTGGCCGCAATTTTGGTTAATCGTTAACCATCTAGACAAGGGAGCTTTCACAATCTCCCATCACAAGACTTTTGCATCATGAGACTGTTGACTGACCAGTTGTGTGATTTTGGTGGCCATGTGTTTGCCCTCGAGACATTCCACATCCTGCTAAATGGACAGAATTCAGAGACAAAGAGATCTCTGCAAATGAATGAGAGTCTTAAGAAATACAATTCTCTTATATGTTATAGCTATGGCAAAATGTAATATTTTGAATGACATTTATAGGTACTGATGTGCTGTGTTTATTCTAACCAACCAGGTTAATAACGTGGTATTACCCTTATAACAGGTTAGAATGATCTGTAGGTGTCTGAAATGCTTTGTGGTTGGTGTTGAACAATGCATTGTTGAGCAATACATTGGTGAAAATGAAAATTTAGTAATACGAACTGTATTCGTCTTGTAACATTTGATGTCAGATAGTTACAATCTTACCAGAGATTTTACTACGTTCAATCTCTTGAAGTCTGTTAATAATTGACCGCAGCTATGCTGGTACGGGCCTGGCCCCGCTCATCATGACAGTCGGTCATTGGGTGACAGTGTTAGAGGGATGGATCAATACATGTCCCTTAAAACGTCATTGCCGCCCTGAATCTGCGCCTTTAGCATCAAGCCTGTTTACGCCCGCTGTGCATTCGCCCCCGGTCACCTGCCACGCGATCGGGTCACCACAAACTCTTTATGCAAACCTCTTAAGTTTCGGACCGCTGAAACTTCCGCTAAACTGACTCTGGGCAGAGTCGGCTCCCCGGTAACCCAAGACAACGAGCTCCACTCACGCCCGAGTGAATCCCAGCGACGTCACAGAGAAGCCACCCTTGAGGGCCACGTGTTTCCTCACTCCAGCCCGGCGAGGAAAAACTCGAATCAAGAAGACTTCAACAACTTGCGCAAGTACAGAACAACTGTTGTCTCTTTCTGATCTGGTGCATATGACCTTAAGCGGTTTAAAGATGAGTCAATTCTCTGCTTTTGTGGTTTCTCAGGTGATTCTAAGATCTAGTACGAAATACTAGATGGTCTGGGACTGTTTGTCAACTCATTTTGCATCCTCTGAACTGCCTGTGTGTGTGTGTGTGTGTGTGTGTGTGTGGGTGTGTGTGTGTGAACGTGTGTGTGCGTTTGTTTGTTGTTGTTTCGTTTATTACGTAGTTAGCCTCATGTATCGTAGTGTAGCTCAATATACCTTTGTTCTCCTTTGTAAGAACTGTGTTCTTGTTTATGTGCTTCTAAGTCATTGACTCAAGCTATAGATCATGTTACCTTGCTAAAAGTTAACCCTATTCTGTGTTATCGATGGCCACGGAAATAATATAGACAAAATTAGTAAAACGTGATGTCTCTATTTGCGGGACAAACTTCAGATAAAGTTTGAATCTTTGATCTGATTCAATCCGACTCAATTGAGTCGAATCAATGATTCGAACCTTCAAGATCCGAGACATTGATATGAGCTATTAATTCCTAATCGATCTTATAACGTAGATTGATTTCTTACAGGGCAGAGAGCTCCAGTCTGACTCAGACGCCAGCAAGTTGGAGGTGGAGTACTGGTTTGGGCTGGTATCATCAAAGATGAGCTTTTGGGCCTTTTCGGGTTAAGGATGGAGTCAAGCTCAACTCCCAGTCCTACTGCCAGTTTCTGGAAGACACCTTCAAGCAGTGGTACAGGAAGATGTCTGCATCCTTCAAGAAAAACATGGTTTTCATGCAGGACAATGCTCCATCACATGCATCCAAGTACTCCACAGCGTGGCTGGCAAGAAAGGGTCTAAAAGAAGAAAACAATTGACATGGCTTCCTTGTTCACCTGATCTGAACCCCATAAAGAACCTGTGGTCCATCATCAAATGTGAGATTTACAAAGAAGGAAAACAGTGCACCTCTCTGAACAGTGTCTGGGAGGCTGTGGTTGCTGCTGCACGCAATGTTGATGGATTCTGTCAGTGTTTTGATCCGTTCACCATGGATGGCAGGCTTTTGAGTGTCCTTGCAAAGAAAGGTGGCTATATTGGTCACTGATTTGTTTTTGTTTTGTTTTTGAATGTCAGAAATGCATATTTGTGAATGTTGAGATGTTATATTGGTTTCACTGGTGAAAATAAATAATTGAAATGGGTATACATTTGTTTTTTGTTAAGTTGCCTAATTATTATGCACAGTAATAGTCACCTGCACACGCAGATATCCTTCTAAAATAGCTAAAACTAAAAACAAAGTAAAAACTACTTCCAAAAATATTCAGCTTTGATATTAATGAGTTTTTTGGGTTCATTGAGAACATGGTTGTTGTTCAATAATAAATTTAATCCTCAAAAATACAACTTGCCTAATAATTCTGCACTCCCTGTAAAAGAGCGCTCTTTTCTCCATTCCTGTATTTATTCTGTTCGCAGGGTTTCATTTTTTTATTTTCTTTTTGATAAGTTGTTTTCCTATAGTTTACGACAGAAATGCTCTCATTAGGCCATATTCATTTTATCTAGGCCTTTTTAAACCAGTAGGCATCTTAATGTAATGTCCATGGCTTGATTTGTGCACGTTATGTATGGAACAGTATTATTTTATATTGGCTACGTGGTGGATGTTGCGCTCTACTTCTCTCTCGTGAACATGCTTAAATACTTGTACTACATGACAATATAAAAGCGTTTTTAGTCCTTGTGTAGAATTTGGTCACTTGAACCATAAAAAGAAAACTTTTCGCTTTTCCGTACAGCATAAACATTTTTTGAACTTATAAAGGCGAGTGTGTTAAGTCTCCAGCAGTTCAGTATGTGTGTGCGCGCTTAGAGATGTGTGTAGGTGCCGAGAATATAGTGTCAAACAGCTGTGTGGACTGTCCTGTCGCAAAATGCGGCTAGAAGTCCTACACGATGATAATAGTTCGATTGCATTACGTTTACATATCTGTACTGCACTTCAATAATGCGGCTGTCTGCACATCTAACTCCGGTGAGAAAAAAAAATGGTTACGTCACACCCGCCCGCCCAACCGAGTGACGTGCACAGAGGCCAGCCTTACCAGGTTTATGCAAAGAACTTGATTTGCAGTTAAAATTCAATCCTGCTTCCAATCTTCAATGCTAATTTCACCCTCATGCTCCATCATGCCTACATTTCAACTCACAAGACAACTTTTTACCTCCACGAGAAATCTCGTCGCGATTTAATGTTGCGAGATCCCGTGACACCCTTAATATTAAGAGTTAATTTTAAGCTATCTCGCGGCCCAACTGCAGGATGAGAAGTGGTTGAGAATCCCTGGGTTAGGCTAATTAGGCAAGTTATTGTATAACGATGGTTTGTTCTGCAGACTATAGAAAAAATATATAGCCTAAAGGGGCTAATAATTTTGACCTTAAAATGGTTTTTAAAAAATAAAAAACTGCTTTTATTCTAGCCTAAATAAAATAAAAAAGACTTTCTCCAGAAGAAAAAAATATTATCAGACATACTGTGAAAAACTCCATGCTCCATTAAACATCATTTGGGAAATATTTAAAAAAGAAAGAAAATTTCAAAGGGGCGCTAATAATTCTGACTTCAACTATATCAAAGACATAATTTGTTACTTACTTTTAGTTTGTAACTTGTAAATTGTTTTAAATTCAATATTGTAATATATACATCAGTGTAAAACCTATGAATGGTGGAAAAACATATTCTGTAATATTAAAACCACCTGGGTCTGGACTTTTGCATGGCCTCTTTTTTGGTTTTAACAAACTTATCCCTCAGGTTTTTTCAAACTTTTACAAAAACTTTCCTCCTTTCCCACTCCTGTTGCAATTTCTAGCCAAGAATTATTATTCATCTGGTTATCTCTATGATGATCACGCTTGGACGGATCATAAAGAAAAGAAGATGTGTGTGCAGTCATACCCGTTTCAGACAAAATCTCTTCAAAGTGTTTCATATTCAACTCAAATCAAATGCGGCGCCACGCAAACTGTTCACTAGAGTCTCAAAACATTACGTGAGCTCCGCCAGCCGGAATCATGCGCACCCAAAGCGAACGTCTGCAAACACAGCGATGACATCACATTCGCCGCACGCACTGAGTTCAATAGCAGAAAGCTGATTGGCTATTGCATGTTGGCCTTATTTGTAGTTGTAATACCGCAATTTACAATTTGTCTAGTGAAATGAAGAACTACAACACCACAAAAACCAAGCAACAAGAACAGAAAGGATTTAAATTAGCATTAGACGTGGCGTTACATAGACAGCTAATTTAAGACTTTTTAAGGCCTTAAATTTCGATTTTTAAATTTTAGACTTTTTAAGACCCTGCGGAAACCCTGTTTAACCATAAAGTGCTGTATTGTTATTCCTGGGGGGGAAATAGCTCAGTGGTAACAAAAGAATTTAAATTAGAATTACAGAGCTGATGAAGGTCATGCTAGGGGTCATCTCTGGGACTCCAGGGATCTGTTCAGATTTGATGGTGGGGTTGAGAACAGCTTTTTTCTCCTTCAGGTTCAGTACGAGACCTAACTCTGGCAGCGGCAGACAGGAGGGTCGAGTAAGCCCAAACAAGGTGTAGTACAGATTCACGGCATCACATCGCAAACGCCAGTCATGGCAGGTACCTGAGACACATACAGAGGTTGCAAAATAACCAAATTTGTAATGCAAAAATTGTCAGACTTATTCATTTTCAATCGATCAGAATTCAAGAATTCATATGTATATGTTACCCCCTCTGTGAAACCCAGACTAAAGTGGCATTATGTGTTTCTGGAAAAAAAACGTGTGTCAAAGATGCATAAAACATTACAAAAATATGTAGTTTTTATTTATTGCAGTAAATGATAGATTAAATTTCAAGGTTTTTTGATACAGCATTTTATTCACACTTATAACATTTTTTATTGCTTTTTCGATCTTCACATCATAACAATTAGACCTGTTAAAAGAATCTAGCCATAAATGTGTCATACACCACTGAAATGGGAGAGTTTCAGCTTTACTTTGGTATATGTACCAAAGTCACATAGTCAGTATAATTCTAGTTCAGATGTGTTGCGGTTTTCTCAAAAAGATGATATCCTGAGTCTGAAATGAAGCAAATCTTTGACATGGCCTAATTCAGACAATATTAAACATGTCAAGGTTATGATTTTGCATGGAATTGCATCTTTTCACAGAGAGGGTCACATATTTGCAGTTATGTCATGACATTTTTTATGTTTTAATCTGTAAAATGTTTTTGCGTGCATATTAAATTTAAAGGATCCTAAAGAAATAAATGAAGAATGCAATGAAGAAAAAATACTTCAGTTGTGAACATTAAAAGTGCAGATTGTGAAATGCTTAAAAGCAGTAGAGAAACAGCAGGGTATATAAAAACATAAGGATTATTGGGAATAATTCTTATGCATTTAGACTACAACAGTGGTGAAAACCAAACTCACCTCTTGGGAGGGCCACAGGAATGTAGAGTTTAGTTCTAAATTACACCTACTTGTAACTTTTTCGTAATCTTAAAGACATTGATTAGATGAATCAGAGTTAGGGTTGGAGCAACACTGTGTTGCAGCTGTACTGCCAATAGTTTCTGCAAACCTCAAAATACAATAATTAGGTTTCAATACAATACATTTTCCCAAAACAGACAATGCTTATTTAAAAAACTATGCCAATTCCAAAGAGGCATCCAATAATCAAATGCAGATTTGAAAGCATAGGGAGTTAAACAGCAATTGAACAGTTACTTTAAATTTTCTGCGTTTCAGGCCAATAGTCCCCAACTGGTCATAAAAACAGAATTAAAATGAATCATAGGGCACATAAAAGTGGTCCTAATGTTGAGGAAGAACACAAAGTAATAATTCCAAAAGGTCTTTTTTTAAATAAACCAAATTGAGAGATTGCATAATAAAATGTGTTATACCCGAGTTCATCAGCTTCCACAGTTGGTCTACTAAAGCCTCGTTACACAATGATGAATCTGCTGCTTTTGTGAAAGGTGGATTCTTGGCAAGCATGCTGAGAATCTCATGCCTAAAAGAAGGCAGAAAACAACTTAAGTATAAAATTTAAATACATCAAAATATACAGCAGTTAAACATTGAGAATCACTGTTATATACACAACACATGCTACCGTTTTTTTTTTTAAGGATTTCACGTGACAATAAAATGTTGGTAACAGTCTGTAATAACTGCATGCTATAAAGCATTTGTTTTAAGGAGGGCTCAACATTGCAACCATTTATGACTAAAAATAGATAAGTGCAAACTGCAAAATCTATTTAGTTGCAAGTGTGCAAATATTTCATAAAAAAAAATCTCATGTGATCCACGCAAAGTGCACCATATAAAAAATATGTACAAAACCATGAGGTAAACGCAGCAATTATGATGTTTACATACATTAATTATAAAGCCAATCAGTCACTACTTCATAAGAAAGCATGACAGAAACAGTTGATACTGAGGAGGATAAGAAAGAGGAAAGCCACGGAATTGTAAATTGGGGGGTGAAAGTGAAAAATGTTTGATTTTAATCACCTCACGTAGTGGACTGGGTCATTCTGTACCAGATCCAGAAGCCACTGCAGTTCACTCGAACTCCTATCAACTGCCAATACATAGAATATAAAATACACATTTTGAGTAAATCACTTTGCAAAAAAATTTCTTTTACTCTAATAGAGCTGGTGAAATGATCATCCCAATTTCAATATGGACTGTTGAATGCCTGACAATGTTTAAAATGCACATACACATTTCTTATTAAACGTTTAACACCCTCTACTGGGTATGTTAGCTTCTTATTTATAGAATTACTTAATTGAACAGGAAAATAATCAAATAAATAAAAAACAAATAATAATAATGTAGGTAGTCAAACTGTTTTTGAACTACGGCTGCACAATTAATCAAATGTGTGCAAGCAAGTGTGCATTTTGTCAGTAAAGCCTGTTCTAAAAATCAGTAGTAAATCCAGCACATGCTTTCAGATGGTGCAGCATTTAATACACAGAGCTGAAGTTCACTGAAAAGCTACGCAAAAGCATGTTTATAACTGTAGATGATTTAATAAGGTGATTATAGAAATCAAATATAATTGTTCTGTAACTTTGACAGCTTCTCAGTGAACTATGGCACTATCTTGCCATTTTATCTGAAAGCACTTGAAATACCACATTTAATATGTTTTTACTCTAAACTCACTTTGGTCAGGTGTTTAAAATAAATCATTCTATGTAATTATTCCGTATTTATGTGATGATCAGTCACATTGAATCAATGAAAGCAGTTAAATCTTGTGTTTATTAAGCAACCGCTAAGAAATTTCCAGCCTTTTCTTCTTCATGGCTGTTTGAAGTTTCTCCACTCTCTGGCCTTTGGAAAAGATTTACTACTGATCGCAGAACCATGCTTCCAATGATAAGTGCAGGACAACCGCAGATTTTGATTAATTAATTAATTAATTAATTTGATTGCAGAATTTGATTAATTGTGATTTCATTTTTTTTATTGTGCAGCCCTATTTGGAACTGCACATTTGTAGACTAAACTTGTGTATTTCTGTCCAAATATTTATTTCAAAAGCTACTTGAGGCCTTTCAGATTTAATAAAAAACAACTTAATTTTCTTTGGGGATAATTTATCAGTATGATAAAAAGTTATAAATTTAGACCAAATTTGGTCCTACTTTTCTAACTAGCAACCTGAAAAAGAAAGACAGAGAGAGATTGTATGGTTTAGTATAAATTAGCATGTACCTCTGGTATAATCTATTACAGCCTCCAGCGCGGCAATCCTCACATCCACAAAGTGGCCATACTCAGCGTAGGACTTAAAAAGGTTGGGGTCACTGGGGATGTGTCCATTCTTCTGTAGCATCCGAATGGCTCGCAAGCAACTATGATACGGAATTGAGAAAATGAATAAAAATGTTAGGGGTGGGGTTATTGCAAAGGGCAAACATATATTCTAGCATTGTCATGCCGTGTTATTATAATCGCATCAGAAATGGAACACATCAAATTCCTGCAGTAATAAGATAATCTAAAATGCACTGCACAACATTTCTTTGAAACAACTTGATCAAAACTGGCTTCCACTTTAGATCACTTATGGAATTAATTTAGCAATTTAGAAATAGTGTAGACATTCTATTCTAGTTTTGTTCCTGTTGCTGTTACAGTCATAAACTTGGTAAAGGGATGCATGGGTTCACCTTTTCTGACCTTAAAATAGTAAATAATAGTAAAAAAGCAAATATTTTCAGTTTTAATTTAACTTTGAATGAAGTAAAAACTTTATTCACCAACAATGGTCTACTTGGAAGTAATCTTTTTTAGAGATAAAAGGTGCTTTAAAATATTTTGTTGTGTAATATTTATGCAATTATTAATTTCTAAATTTTCCCTCATCACAAATAAAATTACTAATTAATAAGTAATTGGGCATGGAACATTTGTTAAAAAGGCTCTCACACTGTTTGACACACAGCCACCAATATCCACTAAATATTGCTTGAGAAAATGGTATGTTTATAGGTTTGGAAATTAACCTATAATTAATTTCTACAAAACACATGCATGTGAAGGAAAACGCACCTGACAGTTATGGTGTTACGATAGCTTGGCAGAAGCTTTTCCATATTGAGAAAGCGTGTGATTTCCTCCAAGATCAAACGAACATCTGCATTCAAGCTGTCCACTGTGCGCACCTCATTATTAATGCTGATAGCAGGAGTCAGTGAATTTGTCAGGGCATCGATCAGTTCAGCCCGATAGTAATTGTCAGAAAACTGTAGTGGGAAATTACACAATCAACATTTATTGTAGGATAAAATAGTCAGCAATCAATTGAAAAGCACATGCTTTACCATTGACCAAAATGTTCACACTTAATCACTTGCCTTGTTTTTCCGGTTGTCATTGTATTTAATGAGGTCCAGTATAAAGCTCAGGACCTCCCTGGGACAAAGGTTCTGAACATCTCTGAGTTGAGCCATGGCCACAGGTATAGTCTATAAAAAGAGTAGTAAGTCTGCTTGAGTGTCACGTAAAAAAAATTTTACAACTCGCTGTAAGCACAATGGTTTCTATTATTGGTCCACACATTTAATGTCTCCCCCCTTTTAAGGTACACAGGGGTCAATTGCATGGATTTACCTTTTATTTCAATTAATGACTTTGTTTTCAAGATTGTATTCAATTATGTGTTTACTTTACAAGAAGTACTTCATGCACGACAGTATAATGCAAAGTAAAATAATAGCGAACTCACTAACATCCTTGTTTATCCATACGGTCACTGCCAGCATTTAAGTCAGTTTTTGTACGCAAAGGCTGCATTAAAGTGTTAGTTCACCCAAAAATGGAAATTCAATATTTACAAATTTACAAATCATAAACTGAATATTTACACTATTACTATTTACAAGTGGTTCTATTCTTTTACGAGTTTCCATTTTTTGTTGAGAACAAAAGACTTAATTTTGAACAAGATTTTCTAAAATATATTATTTTCTGTACAACAGAAAAAAAAAAGAAGTAAATAATGACAAATTTCAGTTTTGGGTGAACTGTCCTTTCAAGGGTGTCTATTCTGCATGACAGATAGCTATGAAACCACAATCTTATTATGCTGATAAAAGTGAAAAGTCCGTCTGTGCTGTGCGGTAAATGTTGGTGGTTGTGCCAACACCATTACTGTACTTGATATCTCACTCTGCAGCAATGCCAGTGCTGTCACAACTAAATCATGCAAACTGGGTTAAACCAGCACTGACACTAGCTGTAACTGAAGCACATGTATACGAGAAACAAGATAAGATAGATGCAGAGACAATATCATTTAAATAAAACCACAAACCTGACTTAAATTCATTGTGATATGAATTAAACATTAGGTATGCACCGATACCACTTTTTTATAAACCGATACGAGTACGAGTATTTTAATTTGTGTACTCGCCGATACCGAGTACAGATATCGATACTTTATTGATTTGGTTTCAATTAAGTTTATTTGTTTGTTTTTTTGTTTTGTTTTTTTGCCTGTAGCAAGGATGAACACAAAAATCTTTAACAGGAGGCTGTTCCAAGCCAAAAATATACACATTGTTGATAACCCTGAGAATAGGGCTGGGTTTTTTTGAATTTACGTTTGAATTTTTTATAAAATCGAGGTATCGCTATTGTTTTAATAAAAATATTAAAGCAGCTTTTCCACTATCGTGCCAAACTATTCTAAACTGTTAGACAACCGTGCTGAATTGTGCTGACAGGTTCTGTGTGTTGACGTCGCGGCTCTGTTGATGAGCTAACACAGCTGGCTCAGCGCAAGCCCATTGGGGCGATGCGGCAGACGAAAGTATAAATCCAGCTTTAACACACTCAGGGCCGGCGAGTCCATAGAGGCGACTTAGGCGGCTGCCTTGGGCAGCAGAATAGGGAGCGAGAACCCTCCGGTCCTCACTTTCATCCGTGACACCCACCCCATCCCGGTCCTCACTTTCATCTGCAAACCGGTAAGTTTCTATTTCACTTTCGGGTTGAGGGCGTTCGCCTAGAGCACTAGTTCAGCTTGCTCCGGTCCTGATTACACTATATACATTACACAAAATAATAAATAGGCTAAAAGTTTTATTAGTGGCTAGAGCTTAATTAATATGACTGACATAGAGGCAATGAGACCTTTACTTCGCCTGACTGAGCGTGACTTTATTGCATGCTGCGCTGTATTCGGTAGCACAGATCGCACTGATCTGGGTGAGAACTTTACCAGCAACTACATGCACAGCTGAAAGCCTTTTTTTCCTGCTGCGCATCGAATCAACAACAACATTTATCCATGGAACACGAACTTGCAGACTCTTTGAACAACGAGGAAATAATTGCATCTAATTCAAAGCCCAGACGTCTGGTTTTGTATTTTATACCTGCGCACCACCTGAAGGGTGGTTACGGCGTGTTGTGAATTTTGGCTGTCACCGCAGAAAGTCAAATCTTTCTTTAATTTGGACTTTTGCTTGAAAGCTTTACGGAGTGGCACAGTAGCTGTCCAAGGTACTGTAGCTATGAATTAAATCATAACCCATATATGCACCAATAAACAAGTGAAATGAATGAATAAATAAAATAAATATGGATTCTTAAATGTCGGTATTGTTTTTACTCCAAAAAAATAACAATGCATTTTGACAAATGTTTTATAAAAAATAAATTGAGCAATTTTCAACATTTCAGCTATAGGCTGTTATACGATTCAGTTAAATATAAGATAGACATTTAAATATAGATAGATATGTAACAGGTTTCTGTGGGGTTTTTTGTTGTTCACGGTGATCTTTAATATATACTGGGTGGTGTAGCTAAGCACAAATATTTTCTAAAACGTCAAGCAGGAATTTGTCTATAGGAATGAAATAGGCTACACCTTGTTGACCAATTTATGTATGTATGGCCATTAAAAATACATGTTCCTTAACCAGATAGTTTTTCAAGTTACTTATGAAGAGATTGTTACTTTAGTCATGTTGTTGTAATGTTTTAAGTTGACTATAGTTACACAGTTAAATTTTTTTTTTTTTAAAAATCGAAATCGTGAATCGGTCAAACTTTATGAAAAACATCTAGATTTTTTTTTTGCCATATCGCCCAGCCCTACCTACGACCCCAGACCTTATCTATTAACGATTAAGCATGGACATTTAAAGGATGAGTTATCCTTACGCTTACATGTGTGCACGACTTCACACATTACACAAAGTGTGTGCAGTGTACATTACCTTATAGAGTCACTGTCTTTGCATATTAGGGACGCATAAAACCCTGTTTCGCGCCATTCTTTCATATTCACGAGTCCTGCCTTTAATCCGCGGTCAGGTAATCAAAAAGTACTAGATGTTAATGGGTGGGTTGCGCTTAATAGCCTTAAATACGAAACGCATACTTTCATTTTAAAAATCACGCGACCATCATCTCACAATGTTTATTAATAAATAATCTTGTTTTATTAAAACTATTATTTCGCAATTACTATTACGATTTCGCAATTGTGCGCCACTGACAAAGCCAACTGCAGAAAAACAAAGCAATCATCGTGGCAACCGCAGTGATCTCTTTTTTCTGAAGTTCAGCTGTTCTTTTTTGCATGGATCATATTTCAAATTTGGTTTATTCTTCAGTAGCATAGGCTATAGATTCGTTAATAATGTATTTTATAAACAGATTGTTTAAAAGGACTAAGCTATTAATATATAATACAGTAGGCTAATTAGTACATTAAGACACTGAAGTCAGGTAGGGCAACAAATCACATCCATAGTAAATTACTGTTCAGTGGTATCGGTGCGTGGTATCGGCCTTTCATGTCCGATACGAGTACAAGTATTTTAACCAAGTATCGACCCAATACTGGTATCGGTGCATCCCTATTAAACATGTATGAGGAATAGCTAACATGTATGAGTAATAAAAACCTCAAATTGACTCTGTAAATTAACACTTCTCAGAAACATATTTTTGGGAAGAAACAGAAAAAATAAATAAATAAATAAATATATATATATATATATATATATATATATATATATATATATATATATATATATATATATAAATTATATATATATACTTATATATGTGTGTGTGTGTGTGTGTGTATTAAATACATTTCTTATATTTTATAGACTTAATGCCTATTTAAATAACTACATCGTGAAGTATATCTTTACAATGAAATAAAATTACTCATCCCATGAAACAGAATTTTGGTCATACTGCCAACCCCTAAAATGCACCAAAATGAAGTGAATAAATTTCCTAATCGTTCCCATAGCTTTAAAATAGATTTCTGTGCCCTTTATAGATTATTCAAGTAGTCTTAAATTCTACAAAATCATTAAACTTAAAGTTAAAAAAAAGTAGGCTCATCATATCCAACTTTAACTACCCTAACTGCTCTTTTTAATAATGTGCTTAATGTTTTTAGTGGTTTTGTAGGCATTGCCACATACCTCAAAATAGTAATTAGAATATAGCTACACAAGTGAACTAGTGGTCAACCAATATATCCCTATATTGGGCGACATTGGGAATGATTATTAATTTTATACTTTGTTTTTTATTTATTTTTTATTCCATGCTGTCCATTTGGAATCAGGTGTTACCTTTTGCAGGAAGTAGCTCTGAAAACTGATGAAGTTGTTGGTCTTGACGATATTTGGGCAGCTTTTGCAGCAGAACATGCGTGTGAAGAGAGACTTCATGGCAGGGGGGCCGGTCCAGGTGCTTACCATGGAATTCGCAATCTAACATTGTAAAACAAAGTTACATTTCAAACTTAAGTACTACAATTTCACTATTATTTCAAACAGTATGCAAATTCAACAGCTAATTAATTTGGCCAATGAATAATCAATATCGTGCTATAATAAACTAAACCCAGGGTATTAAGACTCATATGGCACATTTATTTTGGACTGTGGGGATACCAATCATTTTAGGCTTAGTTGTAATGTTTAAATGAATGCACTCCTGTGAGCTCACAGGAACAGCCCTGCTGCTTTCAGCACAACTCACAATATAAAATTACTGATACAACTGCCATATTGTGCAGTTGCTTTTAGGGATGGTAGTCTTCAATACATTGTTTTTTTTTTTACCCCCAACAACAAAATACTTCTGTATATTGATTGAAATCCACTTTGAGAAACAAGGCAGAAAAAAGAAACGCTAGACACTAAGCATAATGATGCTTGTCAACACCCGTCTCTTTCGCTTTTGCATCTGTCATAAATCGACAAAATTGTACACTTGTGCACAATTTTAGCCCAAATTTTCACTTGCTGACAGATTATGAACATCAGGCAGCCTATGGCTCTGCCCTACTGACTGCAGTGTAACTGACCCCACTGCAGGTCTCTTACGTAAATAAGTCTGAACTTTTTCCCATCAGTGAACTGACAAGATACTGGCATGTTTAATTCTTGTCGTTCTCAGTATGAATCTCACCCCCACATCCAAAAGCATTTAGACTATTTTGGAGAAACACTAATGATAAAGCATTTGGTTTTAGTGCATGCTTATTTATCTCTTTCAGTAGTTGTGGTTTAATGAAAGCCTTAAAGTCATCAGGGTCATTCTTTTCTCTTTTCAACAGGAAAGCAGTGTAGTCAAAAATCTTTTTGGTGTTATCTGAAATTTAACAAAATTGAAATAGTTTCCATTTCAGTACATTATAAAATGCAGTGTTTTAACATCAGCAAACCTGCATTGTCATTGAGCCATTATTTGGCAGTTACAAGATTTCAGTGTCAGCAGAGAAATCATTGTAATATACTTTGCCAGACTTGTTGTTACAAAACCATGGCATAATATTACACTTAAAATGGTTGTGCTGCTTAATTTTTGTATTTAAATGTAAGCATTTTTTGAGTTATTGAATAAAATTAAACTGTATTTAAAATGTTTGGTCAATTCAATGCATCCTTGCTAAATCTAAATGCTAAAGTCATTCATTAAAAAATAAATAAACAAATGAATAAATTAACAACTGACCTTAAACTTTGTAAAAGTAGTGTGTGTTACATTGCTAAATTGCCCTCTTATTTACTTTCTACGAAAAAAAGGTAAATTTACCTTAGCCAGACAGAAGCAGGCATGCATGCGGACTTTATAGAAGCACTGGTCTTGTTCTAGGATATCTGTAAGAGCACGTCGTGATGGTGGTGTGGGAAATTTTTCTAGCGCCAAGATTGCCTCCTCCTGGGCCACTACATCCCTCTCATAGCGCAGCTGGTACTGCCACATGAAATCTGCCTGTTCAAACTCCACCTTCCGCAGGATTGACATGTCTGGATCAATTCGTATCCATAGCAGAGGAGAGTCAGCACTGTGACGTCACAACAGAAAAGTTCATTATTATTATTTTTATTGTTTTTGATGGTATGATATTGAAATGATTGATAGTTCAACCAACAATTTAAATTCTGTCACTAAATACACACCCTCATGTAGTTGTTTTTATCATGTCACTAGCTACTTGTCCATTAAAGAATATTTCATATAGCTAACATGTTTGTTTTACTATTACTACCCTTATTGTGCTCAATCAAATCAGTTGGAATTTACTTTATGTCTTGAAAGAATCATGCCAATGAAATGGGAGAAAATTGTGAAATTCCTGAATGAACTAAATAAAATAGCTAACATAAGTGGACCTCAGAGCATATTATACATTTAAAAATGCAGTTCATGACACCTTAAAAGATCATTGATCTAAGAAATGAATTGAGCTTTGTGGTAAAAGAGCACAAAGCTTACTCCATAGCTGACAAGTCCATATCAACTTCTTCTCCATTCATCAAAGGGATTTTCTTCTTCTTGTTCCTGCAAAAAATGGACAAAACTAATTATAATAATTTAGATCATTTTCTATATTGTTAAGTGCTGTATGAAAACTAAACATTACTAACAGCCCTGCACTTAAATTAGATTTTTTTTTTATTCTGTAAGCAAAACATGTGTACTACCTTCTGCTTTTGGAGTGGCAGGGAATGTCATGTTTGAGACTGTTCTCTTCAATCTGCAAAGTGTGGTTAAATGACCCATCCAATTCTTGTACTGTCACTTTTATAGGACCCTAAGAAAATCCATGGACAAATTTTTTGTTGGACCACAGAAGACCATTTTATTGTTTTCATTAATTGCATGAAGCCATTTATTTTCCCTCTGTTTGCATTTACCACATATTTCTGTGTGCCTGATGATGTGTAGTCCTGACGGATCTCTAGTTCCAAAACATTTCTTTTCCTGTTAAAAGCAAAACTTCCAAAAAATTTGACCACTCCACTCTGGTCTCTGAGGCTGATGAGTCAAAGGTAACAATATATTGGTTAACTACAATAAGCTTATTACAGGCGGTTCATACTGCTGTGGCGAGCCCTGATAAATAAGGGACTAAGCCAAAGGAAAATGAATGAATGAAGCTTATTACAAATGGTGGGAATACACCTCATACATCGTAATTCTGCACAGCGCCACTACAAGACAAACTATATACATTTTAATGGTGTTGATTAATACTGTATTGTGTTGAAAAAAGAAATAAAAACACAGGCAGTGCAGAATTATTAGGCAAATGAGTATTTTGACCATATCATCCTCTTTATGCATGTTGTCTTACTCCAAGCTGTATAGGCTTGAAAGCCTACTACCAATTAAGCATATTAGGTGATGTGCATCTCTGTAACGAGAAGGGGTGTGGTCTAATGACATCAACACCCTATATCAGGTGTGCATAATTATTAGGCAACTTCCTTTCCTTTGGCAAAATGGGTCAAAAGAAGGACTTGACAGGCTCAGAAAAGTCAAAAATAGTGAGATATCTTGCAGAGGGATGCAGCACTCTTAAAATTGGCAAGCTTCTGAAGCGTGATCATCGAACAATCAAGCGTTTCATTCAAAATAGTCAACAGGGTCGCAAGAAGCGTGTGGAAAAACCAAGGCGCAAAATAAACTGCCCATGAACTGAGAAAAGCCAAGCGTACAGCTGCCAAGATGCCACCAGTTTTGCCATATTTCAGAGCTGCAACATCACTGGCGTGCCCAAAAGCACAACGTGTGTAATACTCAGAGACATGGCCAAGGTAAGAAAGGCTGAAAAACGACCACCACTGAACAAGACACACAAGCTGAAACGTCAAGACTGGGCCAAGAAATATCCTAAGACTGATTTTTCTAAGGTTTTATGGACTGATGAAATAAGAGTGAGTCTTGATGGGCCCGTGGCTGGATCGGTAAAGGGCAGAGAGCTCCAGTCCGACTCAGACGCCAGCAAGGTGGAGGTGGAGTACTGGTTTGGGCTGGTATCATTAGAGATGAGCTTGTGGGGCCTTTTCGGGTTGAGGATGGAGTCAAGCTCAACTCCCAGTCCTACTGCCAGTTTCTGGAAGACACCTTCAAGCAGTGGTATAGGAAAAAGTCTGCATCCTTCAAGAAAAACATGATTTTCATCCAGGAAAATGCTCCATCACATGCGGCCAAGTACTCCATAGCTTGGCTGGCAAGAAAGGGTCTAAAAGAAGAAAAACAATTGACATGGCTTCCTTGTTCACCTGACTGAACCCCATAGAGAACCTGTGGTCCATCATCAAATGTGAGATTTACAAGGAGGGAAAACAGTACACCTCTCTGAACAGTGTCTGGGAGGCTGTGGTTGCTGCTGCACGCAATGTTGATGGATTCTGTCAGTGTTTTGATCCGTTCACCATGGATGGCAGGCTTTTGAGTGTTCTTGCAAAGAAAGGTGGCTATATTGGTCACTGCTTTGTTTTTGAATGTCAGAAATGTATATTTGTGCATGTTGAGATGTTATATTGGTTTCACTGGTGAAATAAATAATTGAAATGGGTATATATTTGTTTTTTGTTAAGTTGCCTAATAATTATGCACAGTAATAGTCACTTGCAAACACAGATATCCTCCTAAAATAGCTAAAACTAAAAACAAACTAAAAACTACTTCCAAAAATATTCAGCTTTGATATTAATGAGTTTTTTGGGTTCATTAAGTACATGGTTGTTGTTCAATAATAAAATTAATCCTCAAAAATACAACTTGCCTAATAATTCTGCACTGCCTGTATAGTTAAAACATAATATTCCACCCAGTCCTAGGTTCTACTGTTTATTAAGTATAACCTTCATAAGCAAGCCCCCTGGGTCCCAGCAGGTGCTGCAAATTGCACATTATTCCAGTCATTACATGGCTATGCACCTTTAACAGAAATAAAGTTTTGGTGTCATTATTCAAATGTAATATATTATTTATTCATAATTAATTAAGGGAATTCAATCTCTGATGACAAAATGCATTCACTGACCAAGCGGAATCAAGTATTCCCAAGTGCTATAAAAGAATTCATATGCAAATATGCATTTGAAGGATACACCCACTGCTTGATGAGTGGTCCTATGTCTTTCCCTGATACATTGGAAATGGATTTGAGGAATCCAGATGTGGACACCAGCATCTGGCTCCACATGTGAGACTGATACTTCTGGGATGAGGCAGTGCTGGCCAGACTCAAGAGCTTGTTGAACACCTGATAGGAAATTTGAATGTTCAGACTGTAATTACAGTATCTTATCAGATTATGAAACGCCAGGGATGGGCAGTATTTATGATACAAGTATTTAAAATACATATTTCAAATACAAAATAGGATTTTGTAATTTGTATTTGATAGGGTTGAAGAAAATTCCTTAATATTTTGTATCAAAGAGTGTCTTGTATTTTTAAAATATTGTAAAATACTTTGTAAGAAAGCTACATGATGACATCATCAAAATGCTGCTTTCTTAGTTATTTGCCTGGGCCTGAGATGAGAACAGAAAATTGACAAATATAGAAAAAGGTGGTCAATGCTTGGAGTATGGATGGAAATTATCCAACACACAAAAAAAAAATAACAGACAAATGACAGTACTTAATTTGCACACTTAATTTGTTTGCTTAAATTCAACAAAAAATAAGTTGTTTACAACCACTTAAAAACAAATTAATCCAAGGAATCATCCCTGAGTCATTTTTGTCAATGTACAATCATTCATTGGCTGTTTCAAATGCCAGTAGTTGATCTGCAGGTTGTGCATTAAAAAGTACAATTGCAAATATACATGATTTTTCAGAAATCATGTTTTTACATTAAGTATTGAAGATTTCAAAAGCAAATAATAATAATGTAATAATATTCAATATGGCAAAAATTAAAACAACCTCTTCATATATCATCCTTTTAAAATATAAGACTGTTAAGAGTTATTGTCAATTTCACGTGCCATGCAATGGATGGAAACATAATAAAGAGATGTTCCAACTCATTATCTGCATTACATAGATTTTTACAATAATAAATCTTCAAAACAGGACTTTCTGCAAGGAATTTGAACAAAATTTATACTAAAAGCACTATAAGAGAAACAAAAGTTCATGAATATCTACTCGTGTACAGGAGTAGAGGTGAATGATTTGGCAGAGAAGCTGACTTAAACTTGCTCAGAGAAACACTGTTGCTGTCAAACACCATTTACTTCACTGAGTCAGTTTAGTGGTGAAGAGATTGACCGAATAGTCCTATTGATGAAAGGTTTGTGAAGAAATGTCATGCTTCCTTGTAAAAGTATTTTGTAGTATTTTCAAAATACAGTATTTTATTTTGCTACATTTGTGGCTGCTGTATTTTGTAGTTTATTTTGATACATGTAAAACTGAGGTATTTGGTATTTTATTTTAAAACACATTTCAATGTATTTTTGCCCATCCCTGTAAATGACCTCAATAAAAACAAAAAAAAATATATAGAAAAATTGTTGCAAATTATTGTGTAGGGTTTGTTTGAAAAAGTGGATTGATAGGAACTTGATAAGATGTAGCCACTAAATGCAGTATAATGAAAAATACATCTCTCAATGAATTTTACAACTTTCATGTTACGATACCTGCAACATGAACTCCATGCTAATTCTGTTTTCGATGAGCCTCATGACCAAGTGGGCCTTGCATTGGAACATTTTGTAATATTCCCAGGAAAGTGTGTGTGGGTGCTTGATGGAAAAGTGAAGGTGGGGTGTTGGACTGAAAAGAAAACAGACATTATATGGAACAGCTTTTGCACAAGTTTAAATGAGCATGTTGAGAAATATTTTAGAAAAAATGAGGCTAAGGTTATACTTGTCTTTTTCTTTCCCTCCAGTGAAGGTGGGATGTAGCAGGACTCCACCGATCTTTAGCTCATACTCCACAATCTTGTCTAGTTCCTGTAGATTGGAAAAGTAAACTTTACAGGTTGCCATCTGTGCAACAAAGGCAATCATAAAATTTACCCACTACTGCTAATTCGATACGCAACTGTCAGTGGTATTATAGGGAAATAACAGCAATTGGGAACAACAGCAACTTGAAGAATGACAAATGGATGTCAGCACATGCTGAGGTGCACAATGCGCAGAAGTTGCCAACTTTCTGCAGAATCAATGGTTTCAGATCTCCAAACATCATGTGGTCTTCAGAGCAGCTGAAAGTGTTAGATGCAGTGGTGCAAGCACACTGCCACTGGAATCTAGAGCAGTAAAAATGATAAATCACACTTCTCTGTCTGCCAATCTGATGAATGAGACTTGGTGTTTGCCAAGTTGCAAGGAGAACAATACTTGCCTGACTGCACTGTACCATGTTAAAGTTTGGTAGAGGGAGGATTATGTTGTGGGGTTGTTTTTCAAAGGTTGAGCTTGGCCCCTTAGTTCTAGTGACAAGAATTTGCTTTAGCATACCAAAACATTTTTGACAAATTTCATGTTCCCAAAATTGTGGGAACATGTTGGGGATACTCTTTTCCACTTTCAACATGACTGCACATCAGACCTCAACCCAACAGAACATATTTGGGATAAATCAAAGTGTTGACTGCAAGCCAGGCCTTCTCATCCAACGTTAGAGTCTGACATCCCCAATGTACCTCTGCCTTCCTAAACCTTGTGGAAAGCATTACAATTTAAGTCACAAAACCTAATTCTGTTATAAACTAAGCGAATATGGCAGCAAGCGAGTTATGCTTAATTATACTATACAGTAGTCGACATTCAAAAAGATAAAATTTTTAAAAGATTTAATATTTTTAAAATTGTCCTAAAACAACAATGGGTGTCAATAGTTTTAAGAGAACTTTGATAAAAGGTGATGATCCACTTCAAACGTTGACTACTGTATATATACCTTATAGAAATCCACACAGATGTAGTTTCACATCTGTATGGATTTCTTAATTATTGCTTTATTATCCTAATTAAATTTGATGTTTCACAGAAGAATTAATGTTCATATTGCCTGTAATAATGCAAATAAAAATTCTCTGACATAACCATTTTTTCAGTTTTTTTAGTAATAAAAAACATGACTTTTTTTCAGAAATCGTTGTCGAATTGCAAAATTTGCTAGTAAAATAAATCTAACTCGGCAATGGATAATCATGATCAGTGCATCACTAATATACACACACTTAAGAATAAATGGCCAAACAATTTGGAAACTTTGTGCTGAATAATGTGCACAAGCCCATACATTAGGGCTCTACCCAAATTAAGGTGCTGCCTTCTAGAAAAGGGAAATCAGGCTACACCTGACAAATGTACCACCACAGTGGTATGTTCACTGGCACAGCCCTACAATTTAAAGTGTGGTTTACTCACCCCTCACTTATTCAAAATCTGATCTGTTTCTTCTCTTGGACACAAAATAAGATCTACTGAAAATTGCTGGTTCCTGGGACTCATTGACTTCCACCGTAATTTTTCATACTATGGAATTCGATGGGTCCCAGCAACCAGCATTCTTCCAAACATCTTTTGAGTTCAACAGAGGAAAGAATCACACAAAAATAATAAACCATATAAGGGAAAGTAATGGGTAGGTGAATTTTTGGGTGAAGCATTTAAAAAATGTGGGCATATAAACATATCCACTTGACCACATTAATCTTTACCTCCTTAATCCAGTGACGATACTCATTGACTCCAAAGGTTTTCTTCAGATAGAGGCCATAAATATATCCTGAAATTCCCTTCAAAACCCATTCATCAGCCCTGCAATACAATAAACAATATATACACCATTAAATTTTCAGGTTACATCTTAAGATTAAAAGCAGTGATATACATCACAAAAATGCAACGCTCATCAGCAGTTTTTCATTATAGCTCTGAAAGCCATGTCAAATTTCAGTAATAATTAGAACCAAAGTCTGTATTTTCTCACCATTTATAACATCCGTTAGACTTTTGAGTAAGAGGATGAAGCACAATAAAAGTTTAAGCAAAATTGTCTATGAGACATCAGCACCATCCCCAACAACAGCTGTTTCAAAAGAGAAGTCATACAGCATGTGGCATGCTATTGCTTATTATTTATTAAGCATGTCTCTTTCTATTTTTGCTCAATTGTTTATCCTGGCTGAAGCAGTCTGTTTTTTTATTTCAGTACTTAAGAATAATTAACCTATAGTTAATAGTTATAGTTAAAAATATGAGTTAGGTGTGAGTTTTATGCTTATTTGTTGACTTATGTTTATTTCACCTTTCTTTTTTGTTCTTGAAAGTTTTTCTAAGGCTTTTTAAAAATCAAATCAATATCTAAATTATATTGTATCTACCAAAATTAAGAAACATATCATGATAAATATTTTGGGCATATCATCCAGTCCTATGTCATCTAGCACTAATGTATGTAAATTAACTGTGGGCATAGGTTCGAAATAACAAAACTGCTATAACATGCAGTTTTCTGGCTGGCAATAAACATCAAAGTACTTGGCTCCACTATTTCTACATACTTACCAGGACATCCTAGAGATGAAGCAGCCAAAAAACTGCTGGGCCAGAGCTTGTGCCAGAAAGCTCCTGGTCATAGGAGTCTGATCTATGATCAAACCACTGTGCAGCAAGTTGGTACTGAGAAGAACAAACACATCAAACAGTGCATCAACTTGCTGCTGAATATAAAAGTCACAAAAATATAGAAGTATATCATGTAATTAAACACATACCTGAAGATACTCATTGATGCATATGATGAGACCTGCACATAAGCCTCATCCACAAAGACTGTTTTAAAGCAAGAATAAGGATAGCGGCAGGTGAGGATCTCCTCATAAAACTCAAAAATCTCATGCAGGTAGGACATGGTGTGCTTCAGAAGGGGCAGAAGCTGAGGCAGGCAAAAATGAGTAACCTGAGGAGACACAGCACATCTGATTTATAGCAATTTACTAAAAAGTAAACAAAAAAAATCCATAACTATGGAAAACAACAAATACATAAAGTTAATTAATTAAAACATGATATGAAAAATTGGCAATATTCTAAAAACTATGTATTCTAAAATACACAATTACAAATAATACAGTGCATCCGAAAAGTATTCATAGCGCCTCACTGTTTCCACATTTCTTTATGTTACAGCCTTATTCCAAATCAGAATCAGAAAGAGCTTTATTGCCAGGAATGTTCACACATACAAGGAATTTGTTTTTGTGACAGAGCTTCTAGAATGCAACAGAATTACAGACAGGACTAAAAAACAGAAAATAAATATATTTTAAAAAGTGAATGCAAATATACAAATTGACAAGTGTATGTACAGCTATATTACTATATACAACATATTATGAGCAGCTGTTATGTGCAAATTGGTATGTAAAGTGTGTTGTTAAATAAGTGTGTGTATAAAAAAAAAAAAAAAAAAAAGAGTATAGCAGGTAGTGATGTTGGTTTCACAATTACTATCATCAAGTGTTCATGAGATGGATTGCCTGAGGGAAGAAACTGTTTCTGTGTCGGGCTGTTTTGGTGCGCAGTGCTCTGTAGCGTCGACCAGAAGATAAAAGTTCAAAGAGGCAGTGTGCTGGGTGTGAGCGGTCCAGAGTGATTTTGGCAGCCCTTCTGCTCGCTCTGGATAAGTACAGTTCTTGGAGAGTAGGGAGGGTTGTACCAATGATTAGCTCAGCAGTCCGAACTATTCGACGAAGTCTTCGGAGATTTGGTAGCTGAGCTAAACCAGACAGTTATTGATGTGCAGATGACTGATTCAATGATGGAGGTGTAGAACTGTTTCAGCAGCTCCTTTGGGAGGTTGAACTTCTTCAGCAGATGAAGAAAGTATAGCCTCTGTTGAGCTTTTTTGACAATGGAGTCAATGTGAGTGTCCCACTTCAGGTCCTGAGAGATGGTGGTGCTCAGGAACCTGAACGACTCCACTGCTGCCACAATGCTGTCCATGATGCTCAGTGGAGGGAGAGCAGGGGGGTTTCTCCTGAAGCCACGATCATCTCTACTGTTTTGAGCGTGTTCAGCTCCAGGTTGTTGTGACTGCACCAGAAAGCCAACTCCTTAACCTGCTGTCTGTAAGCAGACTCGTCACCGTCCTGAATGAGGCCGATAAATGTGGTGTCGTCTGCAAACTTCAGGAGCTTGACAGAGGAGTCTTTCGAAGTGCAATCATTCGTGTACAGGGAGAAGAGCAGTGGGGAGAGGACACACCCCTGAGGGGTGCCAGTGCTGATTGTGCGGGGTACTGGATGAGAATTTTCCCAGCTTCACCAGCTGCTGCCTGTCCGTTAGGAAGCTGTTGATCCACTGACAGACAGAGGTGGGCACGGAGAGCTCAGTTAATTTGGGCAGGAGAAGTTTTGGGATGATAGTGTTAAAAGCTGAGCTGAAGTCAACAAACAAGTTCCTCACATAGGTCCCTGGTCTGTCTAGGTGTTGCAGAACATAATGCAGTCCCATATTGACTGCATCATCCACAGACCTGTTTGCTCTGTAGGCAAACTGAAGAGAGTCCAGTGAGGGTTCAGTGATGTCCTTCAGGTGGGCCAGCACCAGTTTTTCAAAAGACTTCATGACCACAGATTTAAGCGCCACCGGTCTGTAGTCATTTAGTCCTGTGAGTTTGGGTTTCTTTGGTATGGGAATGATGATAGAGCGTTTGAAGCAGGAGGGCACTTCACACAGCTCCAGTGATCTGTTGAAGATCAGGGTGAAGATGGGGGCCAGAATGGATTAAATTCATTTATTTCCTCAAAATTCTACACACAATACCCCATAATGACAATGTGAAAAAAGATTTTTGAAATTGTTGCAAATTTATTAAAAATAACAAACCTGAAAAATCACATGTACATAAGTATTCACAGCCTTTGCTCAATACTTTGTTGATGCACCTTTGGCAGCAATTACAGCATCAAGTCTTTTTGAATATGATGCCACGAGCTTGCCACACCTGTCTTTGGGAATTTTTGCCCATTCGTCTTTGCAGTACCTCTCAAGCTCTATCAGGTTGGATGGGAAGCGACGGTTTACAGCTATTTTCAGATCTCTCTAGAGATGTTCAATAGGACTTAGATCTGGGCTCTGGCTGGGCCACTCAAGGACATTCACCGAGTTGTTGTGAAGCCACTCCATTGATATTTTGGCGGTTTGCTTTGGGTCATTGTCCTGCTGGAAGATGAACCGTCACCCCGGTCTGAGGTCAAGAGCACTCTGAAGCAGGTTTTCATTCAAGATGTCTCTGTACATTGATGCATTCATCTTTTCCTCTATTCTGACTAGTCTTCCAGTTCCTGCTGCTGAAAAACTTCTCCACATCATGATGCTGCCACCACCATGCTTCACTGTAGGGATGGTATTAGCCTGGTGATGAGTGGTGCCTGGTTTTCTCCAAACATAATGCCTGGCATTCATTCCAAAGAATTAAATTTTAGTCTCATCAGACCAGAGAATTTAGTTTCTTATAGTCTGAGAGTCCTTCAGATGCCTTTTAGGAAATTCCAGGCAGGGAGTGGCTTTCGTATGTACCTGAATGTACCTGAGCTCAATTTAGAGCTTCACGGCAAAGGCTGTGAATACTTGCGTACATGTGATTTTTGAGATTCTTTTTTTTTTATATATATAAATTTGCAACAATTTCAAAAAATATTTTTTCACATTGTCATTATGGGGTAGAAGTTTGAGGAAATAAATGAATTTAATGCATTTTAAGGCTGTAACATAAAGAAATGTGGAAAAGGTGAAGCGCTATGACTACTTTCCGGATGCACTGTATACAGTATAACCCTTATATATAAACATTTCCTAACTCTCCGAATTTAGGAATTCTGGGTGTTGTGCTAAATCTAATGTTTGACTTGCATATAGTTAGAATACTAAACATGAATATCGAAAAGAATATTACAATAAAAAGGCATTAATGCAAAACCTTTTAGGATTGATTGGGATACCACCTTTGCCTTATTTTAAGCTTGGAAAAGCCATGCTTGCTGCATTAGTGTACTTTATTTATTCATTGATTCAAAACAGTTTATAAATAGTTCTTTTTCCATTAGAACACTTTTTGAAACTTTGCATTTATTTTAGGGGCCTTTTGGCCAGAAAATTCTAAGACCTTTTTCGAATTTAACAAATCAAATTGCCAAATCTTTGGGGCACACCTTCTTCTCTAGTCAAATTTGCAATGCTCCCCATGTCTGACATTTCCTCTTATACTGAACTCCATCATCTAAACATGAAACCCATACATCTAAAAATTATATTGTTTTCATACATACAAATCTTGTTCATACAAAAGTATTCCTAAAAGACAATTAAACCATATCACTAAAACCACAGATAAATTGTTATAATTTTTTTTTTTTTTTTACATTTTTAATGAGTAATAACTTATTTTAAATGTATTTTTTTTTAATATAGAGTTATTTTAAAAGAAGCAGGACCTTGGGCGCAAGAGCATTGCTTTTTGTCAATTCCATGACCAACAGAACCGAGCACACCAGTTATGTTTCCACACACAGTAGTTTGCTTCTGGGAGAAGAGAAAAGATCTGTGCATGAGAAAACAGGAGCCTGTGAGCTGCGCATCTCACCACACTCGCATGACTATTCTCATTCTCTGTATGATTTCAATTGCTTATTGCTTATTGATTTTCAATTGCAGTACTGCTGCTTCCCACATGTAATGCATCGCATATACACTCATATTCAGGGTTTTTGCACCATTTTAAAAGTAAAATTTATTGCTTTTTAAGACCTTTTTAAGAAATCAACAAATATAATTTAAGACCCAAAAATTTTAGAATTTCTTTGGAATAGGTTACTCAATTTATTGCCTTCTACAATGGAAATCAAAACTTGAAAGTTTTCAATTTGGTATCAATTATGTGCAATGTGTAAACTCGTTAAGTAAAAAAAAAAAAAAAAAGCCAAAATACTTTTCTTTGAGACCTTTTTCTTTTCTTTTTTTGTTCCTTTGTGATGTAAAACAGAGCCAACATAACATAGATAAGTTGGATTACACTAAACAACACAATGCCTTGTATGAAGGAACCACATAGAATAGAATAATGAAAATAAGCTCAATAATGAAAGTCCTCAAAACAGCATTTCACAAGCCAAAATGTTGACAAATAATCTACATAACTGTTAGAAAACACAAATGTTATTACATGACTTTTAATGAGAGAAACCCTTTGTTTGTAACATCCCAAATTCTCCTTAAGACATGTGGCATCTCCCTTCTCAATTTCATCGTCTAGGTCCACCAATTCCCTTCTCTTTTCCTTGCATCTTTTTCTAATGGAATTCGATTTAGTGATAAGTTCTGCCATCTTGGTCCCTTCTGTATTCTCAGTGTGTGTGTGTATATATATATATATATATATATATATATATATATATATATATATATATATATATATATATATATATATATATATATATATATATGTATATATATATATATATATATATATATATATATATATGTATATATATATATATATATATATATATATATATGTATATATATATATATATATGTATATATATATATATATATATATATATATATATATATATACATACATATATATATATATACATACATATATATATATATATATACATACATACATATATATATATATATATACATACATATATATATATATATATATATACATACATATATATATATATATATATATATACATATATATATATATATATATATATATATATATATATATATATATATATATGTATATATGTATATATATATATATATATATATATATATATATATGTATATATATATATATATATATATATATATATATATATATATATATATATATATATATATATATATATATATATATATATATATATATATGTATTCCCATTCTGCACGCCCTGTATGTATATGTATATATATATGTATATATATATATATATATATATATATATATATATATATATATATATATATATATATATATATATATATAAATATATATAAATATATAAATATACAGGCAGTGCAGAATTATTAGGCAAATGAGTATTTTGACCACATCGTCCTCTTTATGCATGTTGTCTTACTCCAAGCTGTATAGGCTCGAAAGTCTACTACCAATTAAGCATATTAGATGATGTGCATCTCTGTAATGAGAAGGGGTGTGGTCTAATGACATCAACACCCTATATCAGGTGTGCATAATTATTAGGCAACTTCCTTTCCTTTGGCAAAATGGGTCAAAAGAAGGACTTGACAGGCTCCGAAAAGTCAAAAATAGTGAGATATCTTGCAGAGGGATGCAGCACTTATAAAATTGTCAAGCCTCTGAAGCGTGATCATCGAACAATCAAGCGTTTCATTCAAAATAGTCAACAGGGTCGCAAGAAGCGTCTGGAAAAACCAAGGCGCAAAATAAACTGCCCATGAACTGAGAAAAGTCAAGCGTACAGCTGCCAAGATGTCAAGATGCCACTTGCCACCAGTTTTGCCATATTTCAGAGCTGCAACATCACTGGCGTGCCCAAAAGCACAACGTGTGCAATACTCGGAGACATGGCCAAGGTAAGAAAGGCTGAAAAACGACCACCACTGAACAAGACACACAAGCTGAAACGTCAAGACTGGGCCAAGAAATATCTCAAGACTGATTTTTCTAAGGTTTTATGGACTGATGAAATGAGAGTGAGTCTTGATGGGCCGGTGGCTGGATCAGTAAAGGGCAGAGAGCTCCAGTCCGACTCAGACGCCAGCAAGGTGAAGGTAGAGTACTGGTTTGGGCTGGTATCATCAAAGATGAGCTTGTGGGGCCTTTTCGGGTTGAGGATGGAGTCAAGCTCAACTCCCAGTCCTACTGCCAGTTTCTGGAAGACACCTTCAAGCAGTGGTACAGGAAAAAGTCTGCATCCTTCAAGAAAAATATGATTTTCATGCAGGACAATGCTCCATCACACGCGTCCAAGTACTCCACAGCGTGGCTGGCAAGAAAGGGTCTAAAAGAAGAAAAACAATTGACATGGCCTCCTTGCTCACCTGACTGAACCCCATAGAGAACCTGTGGTCCATCATCAAATGTGAGATTTACAAGGAGGGAAAACAGTACACCTCTCTGAACAGTGTCTGGGAGGCTGTGATTGCTGCTGCACGCAATGTTGATAGTGAACAGATCAAAACACTGACAGAATCCATGGATGGCAGGCTTTTGAGTGTCCTTGCAAAGAAAGGTGGCTATATTGCTCACTGATTTGTTTTGTTTTTGAATGTCAGAAATGTATATTTGTGAATGTTGAGATGTTATATTGGTTTCACTGGTGAAAATAAATAATTGAAATGGGTATATATTTGTTTTTTGTTAAGTTGCCTAATAATTATGCACAGTAATAGTCACTTGCAAACACAGATATCCTCCTAAAATAGCTAAAACTAAAAACAAACTAAAAACTACTTCCAAAAATATTCAGCTTTGATATTAATGAGTTTTTTGGGTTAATTGAGAACATGGTTGCTGTTCAATAATAAAATTAATCCTCAAAAATACAACTTGCCTAATAATTCTGCACTCTCTGTATATATATATATATATATATATATATATATATATATATATATATATATATATATGTGTGTGTGTGTGTGTGTGTGGTGTGTGTGTGTGTGTGTGTGTGTGTGTGTGTGTGTGTGTGTGTGTGTGTGTGTGTGTGTGTGTATATAAACTACTCTGCTTTCACCAGCGTTGCACATAGAGAATAACATCTTTATTCTGGGATTACCAGTCTTAATAAATACACTTTGTATATGAAGTAAATTATATCTCAAAGCATTTACTGGGGCATTGCGATTTTCAAATTGGGTCTAGCAACGCCCCTGTGCTGCACACTTTAAACGCGCAATTGAAATTGGCCTATTGCCTATTGTCATTAAGCACACCGGCTAAAAAATGAATACCTACAGCAACTTTATGGTAAATTTAAGACAATTTAAGACCTTAATTTCCCGGATTTAAATTTAAGACATTTTAAGACTTTTTAAGGACCCGTTAGTTTTTCTTGTATTTCACTATTCATGTTAAGCACAAATACAACGCGCATGTATACACACAGTTCATGGCAGTAACAGTGATTCTGATTAAAAGTTAATAAAAAAATAAATAAAAATAAAAAATTTAAAAGCCTTATCAATTTACAACCAATTGATTAATGTATACATTTTTTTTAATCCAATTTATGAACTACTGAACTTCACATCTGAACTAAGGATTGAAAACAACAAAAATTTAGAATTTCTTTACACACCTCATGCATGTAGGGGTCCACAAGAATCTCAAAGGGTCCTACAGCCATGGAGATGTTAGGGGCCGCAGTGGGAATTGGCAGCATGTAGTGAAATGTTTTCTTGCGCATGTCATGGGTGTAAACTGTCTCGACTAAATCCCCACATGAGACTGCCACCATGGACGCATCCACTGTAAACTCCAGCTTCCACGTACACAGCTCAGAGTATGAATCCACACATGGAAACCAAAAACTAGTGGAGAAAATTGGAAAAAATTAAATAAGCAGAAATATTATTATTTGCATACAGAGAAACACTTGTTTCATCTACGACATTTACATTTTCCAAAATTCCCTTACAGATTTATAACTGAAGACATTTAACCTTAAACCCAATTCAAAAGCACAGCTTTGCTAAAACAGGACTGTAGTTTTAGCAATTTCCTGAATAAACATAATTTGGTCATCTCTGTGGCAGCAAACAAAATCTTTAACCATTATCCAAAAGATCTTCAATTTTAAGAATTAGAATGTCTGCAGCTTACCGTGAGGAATTTTGGTTGCCGAAGGAGAACACATGGGCTGCTCTTTCTGCCATGTTTCCTTCCACATCAGGTACTACAAAATGCAAGCCTCCTTTTGGCTGGTCCAATGAGAACTCAATGTACACCTTCATAACTTTCATCTCTGAAGACAAACATCAGGTCAAATGCATTATTCTTATTGAAACGATCATGCCATGTCATGTTCCTATCTATCCATCATATTAATGAGATCTGAATTTTTTTTTGTTTGATGGCTCATGTTTATTTCACCTTCTTGTTTGTATGAGGGCTAATTAAAATCAAAAGTTGAAAATTAATGTATTTGAACAGTTTTATTTTCAAAATATACAGGAGGAGGTTTCACAGACTTAGCAAATTCATTTTTCAGACTTTAGATTTGTACAGACATTCATAATGGCCGTTCTTGGCAGTTTTTCGGATGCATTAAATTATATTGATATAAGAATTACAGTTTATAGACCCAAATTAAAAAATATATTGCGATATAATTTTTGCCCATTTTGTCCACCCCTTCAAGTAAATTAAAACTATTTATATTTATCATCAAATCCTTTGTTTAGCAAACAAACTATTTTTAAAATTTAAAATGTATCAATAAACAGAAGTAATTACCACTTTTCAGAACCTGTAGTAAATAGCATTTCTGTAACAAAAATGTTCTTTTAATTATTCTATTCAAAATCATGATCTTTATTTTAAACAAAATTTGTATTTGGTATTTTCTCCATATATTTGTGGCTCAACTGCAAAAACAAATAATCTTCATGACAATAACAGGCTAAATATATTCATTAAAAGAAAGTTTAAATTTTAACATTACAAAACTAATCCAGGCATAATTTTTTACCAGACTTTAAATCAAATGTGGCAAATTTTAAACTTAAAATCAGAACTTTATGCTGCTTTATCTACTCACCATCCCCCTGCTTCCAGAGCTCAGAAGGAACTTTAATAGAAAGCTCCCCATTCCCAGCATCTGGATCCACAGCGCTAACTGCTGCCGTGTAAGCACTCGAGAAATAGTTCAGGTTCCTCCTGTTAATGACAAAGTAATAGCATAAACATACATAGACATTATTACCAATGACAAGCTAAATAGTAAGAGATATTCATTAGGGATGTACTGACTCAATCCTCAGATTGAGCATTGGCTTTAAGAGGCCATGAAACCCCCCCTCTTTCGGTTCAAGTCTACCTCAAATTTTTTTCAAAAAAATGCATCATTATGGGCGTGGAGCGCTGCGACCAGAGGGAGGAGTGGGCGTGGCCAGCAGAGCAGGGAAGAAAGAGGGGAGCAAACAACAAATCCTTTTCTATTGACATATGCCTCCTTATTTACAGTCGGAGCAATGCGAACATGAGTGCCATCATTGGCTCCAACAACTCCAAGGAAACTAGCAATCCTCATAAAAGCTACTTGCTTTTGCTGTATAGTTTGGAGGTCACTTGGAAAGTCAATGAACTACCTTATTATGGTTGGTGTTGTTAAGTGCTACTATAGTGCTGTTTATGACTCTGCTGACCAGAGATGGGGGACTCGAGTTAGACTTAAGTCACAAAATTTAGGACTTGAGACTTGCTTGACAAATTTCCAAAAAAGACTCGACTTGACTTGGACTTGACTGTCATGACTTGAGACTTGACTTGGGTTAAATAACTTGAAATAACATGTTTTTTGTTAAATACACAACCGTTTGTTTTATATTATGCTTTATGCATTTATAAACAAAACAAAACCGAAAGTTCTACGTCACGCATGCGCAGTATTAACAGCTCCTCGGTTCTCAGATCGGTCCGAAAGATTCAGGTTCTCTGTACTGTTCCGAATAAAGCACTGCAACGGATTCCTGACTCGAGTTGATGATTTTTTAAGTGGATAACTTGGGATATTGTTTTTTTCCATGTCAGAGGGAGTGCCAGGCAAGTTAAAAAGTAAGTAACTAAGTAATTTGTGGATTAGTGTTTATTGTAAATGCAAACCATTCAAAAAGAATCAGTTGGATTTGCTGAACTGGATCAATCGGTTCATTAAGAAGAACCACTTTAAACGATTCATTAGAACAATTCAGTTGCTATTCGGCCATCAGATAATGCAGTGACAGAAGGCGCTCCGACTTGCTAATCAAAGTTTATACTACTTGTATAGTCTGACACAGTGCTTCCCACACATAGGCTTTACTTGGGCTTACTATTTTGTGTAGTGGAAAATCCTCTCTCGTTACACGTGAAGGGACTCACTGATCCAAAACCAGTTCGAATCAAGCTTGGAATCTTGGGGCAGCCACGTTGTCTTTCATTCATCGAAGCTCCAGGGTTTATACCATCACATAACAGGGCGCCAATTCATTTGACTCTTCCCCCAATACCCTGGCCATAAACGGACAGAGACGCTTTCAGCCATTTCGTAAATGATTTACCATCTAGACAATTGAGCTTTCAAAACCTCCATCCTGAGACTTTTGAATGACCGATCATGTGATCTTGTGGCCATGTGTTCGCCCTCTAGACATTCTAATTGTAACCAGATGGACAGAATTCAGAGACAAAGAGATCTCTGGCAATTAATGAAAGACTTATGAAATACAATCTCTTAAATGTTATAGCCAAGGCAAAATTTGATATTTTGAATAATAGCCATAGGTTTCCTTATGTGCCATGTTTATTCCAACCAACCAGGTTCATAATGTGTGGTTTTACCCTTAAAACAGGTTAAAAGGATCTGTATGTGTCTGAAATGCTTCGTGTTTGGTGTTAAACCAAGCTTTTTTTTATTTGCAATACATTGGTGTAAATGAGAATTTAGTAATAAGAACAGTATTCGTCTTGTAACCTTTGATGTTAGATAGTTACAATCTTACCAGAGATTTTAATACATTCAATCTCTTGCAGTCGGTTAATGATTAAACCTGATTACACTGGTACGGGGCGTGGCCCCGCCCTTCATGTCAGCCGTTCATTTGGGTGACAGCGTCATGAGGGATGGACTAGAACAGGTCACTTAAAAGCCCCTGCAGCCCTAAAATCTGCGCCTTATTGCATCAAGCCGGCTTGCGCCTGCTGTTGCTGTTCTGCCCCCAGTCGCCACCACGCGATTGGGTCACCACAAACTCTTTATGCAAACCTCTTGAGTTTCGGACCACCGAAACTTCCGCGAACTGACTCTCAGCAGATTCGGCTTCCCCAGTAAGCCAGGACAACGAGCCTCCGCTCACGAGCGGGAATCCCAGAGACGTCACAGAGAAGCCACCTTTCTCTAGCGCCACGTAGTTCCTCACTCCAGCCCGGCAAGGGAAAACTCGAATCAAGAAGGCTTCAACAAACTCACGCAAGTAACACGAACAACTGTTGTCTCTTTCTGATTTGGTGCCTATGATCTTAAGCGGTTAAAGATAAGTCAAATCTCTGCTTTTGTGGTTTCTCAGGCGATTCTAAGATCTAGTATGAAATACTAGATGATTTGGGACTCTTGTCAACTAATTTTGCATCCTCTGAACTGCCTGTGTGTGTGTGTGTGTACGAATGTGTGTGTTCGTTTGTTTGTTGTTTCGTTTACGTAGATTAGACTCATGTATCGTAGTGTAGCTCAATAAATCTTTGTTCTCCTTTGTAAGAACTGTGTTCTTGTTTATGTGCTTCTAAGTCATTGCCTCAAGCTATAGATTGTGTTACCTTGCTAAAAGTTAACCCTATTCTGTGTTATATTATTATCGTTGGCCACAGAAATAATATACACAAGATTAGTAAAATGTGATGTCTCTATTTGCGGGACAAACTTCAGATAAAGTGTGAATCTTTTGATCTGATTCAATTTGACTCAATTGAGTCGGATCAATGATTCGGATCTTCAAGATCCGAGTCATTGATATGAGCTAATAATTCCTAATCGATCTTATAACGTAGATTGATTTCTTACACACGTTTCGTTCTCTGCGCGCATGAACTGTCAGCACCCCCGCACTGCAAACCCACAGAGACGTGCCTTTTAGGCACTTAAAAAATTCGTCCGGCCGGGTTTCTAAATGTCCTAAAATGTCCGGGGTTCGGCTTTTGCTTTCTAAAGCTATAGTTTGTTAATCATATGCATTTTTGCATTATCTTTTTATTTAAGCCTATTTTCGCTTGGCTTTGCAGTAGACTGCGGGCAAATATGATCCTTGCATAATGATCACAACTAAGCACTCAAACAAGCTAGCACTCATTTTATATATAAACTATAAATAAAATAAAAAAATCAATAAATTTAAGAAATGGAACATTATGTAAAAAATATACTACAGGCTAAATAAAAGCGCCTGAGTTTAAACATCACTGCGGTCACCGCGCGCGTGTCAGTTTACAGCTTCTGTAAAGATCAGAAAGCCTAGTCTAACCCAGTCCTGAACGAAACCAGTTTTATTTGTTGCAGATTTAAAATGCCTTTTATTTTTAAAATCTCTCAAGTTAATATAGACTATCGGGTAACATAATCTTCCTCAGAGATATTGGAGTTCAATAACTTGGTGCGCAGTAGGCTTATGACTATTGACGGTACCCTGCAAGTTTACACACTGCATACACAGGCCTACAGATCTGGTGTGTTATAAATTGCATGTTTTAAATGACAGCGAGGCATGCTACATTTAGTTTTTATTGTAAAATATACATCATAACCCAGTACACAGTAAAATAATATTTTTGAATGGCTTGCCTATTGGCAGCCCATATAACCGTTTTAGGCTTAAATAGGCTAAGGAGATTTTTATTAATATTAAAACAAATGAATACAAACTAGCCACCCTTTGTTTTTTTCGTTTCCGTATATTTTTTATCAAACGAAAAATGCAATGAATTGTTGATTTTGGTTTTCATTTTATTAGAATTAATATAATTATTAGGCTACACAAATTCTACATTGGCTCTGATTGCGTCAGATATCCTACAGATAGACTTTTTGGCTCAAAGACATTTATGCCTATTATTTCAGTGCTGTATTTTGACAGATTTCGCAAAGGCTTCAGCTATTCTGTAAACTGGTAACAGCCTCAGTTTTGCAGCTTGACTTGTGCAGCATCTCCGTATCAATGTCTGGATGACAGCGAGAGAGAAATGAGATCAGACCTCAGATTCGATGTGTGGCCGTCACACGCGTCCATCACACGCATCCATCACACGCGTCCAAGTACTCCACAGCGTGGCTGGCAAGAAAGGGTCTAAAAGAAGAAAAACTAATGACATGGCGTCCTTGTTCACCTGATCTGAACCCCATAGAGAACCTGTGGTCCATCATCAAATGTGAGATTTACAAGGAGGGAAAACAGTACACCTCTCTGAACAGTGTCTGGGAGGCTGTGGTTGCTGCTGCACAAAATGTTGATGGTGAACAGATCAAAACACTGACAGAATCCATGGATGGCGGGCTTTTGAGTGTCCTTGCAAAGAAAGGTGGCTATATTGGTCACTGATTTGTTTTTGTTTTGAATGTCAGAAATGTATATTTGTGAATGTTGAGATGTTATATTGGTTTCACTGGTGAAAATAAATAATTGAAATGGGTATATATTTGTTTTTTAAGTTGCCTAACAATTATGCACAGTAATAGTCACCTGCACACACAGATATCCTCCTAAAATAGCTAAAACTATGAACAAACTAAAAACTACATCCAAAAATATTTAGCTTTGATATTAATGAGTTTTTTGGGTTCATTGAGAACATGGTTGTTGTTCAATAATACAATTAATCCTTAAAAAATACAACTTGCCTAATAATTCTGCACTCCCTGTATATATATTTAAATTAAAGCTATGACTTGACGTGACGTGAAATAAGCAATGACTTGAGTCTGACAAAAATGGACTTGACTTGCTTGAGACTTGAAGGTTATGACTTGAGACTTGCTTGTGACTTGCACATGTTTGACTTAAGCCTAGTTTATACTTCTGCGTCAAGTGATCGGCGTGACCCACAGCGCAAGCCTCGTGCGTAGCCGTGCATTTATACTTCTGCGCGCTGTTTCTGTTGCCTCTGCAATACACTTCAGAAACGCTAGCTGGCAGTAGGTGTTTATGTTCCTCTGTGTCGAGTTTCTTTGCTGGTGTTTTGTTCACTTCCTTAATGTACAAGTGGCTCAAACTCGCTCATTTTGAGGCGGGAACCGGCGGATGTGCAAGAACTTTAATCATTAGTGTTTAATCAATAAACACAAAACAATAGTCTTCATCCGGAGCTCCTTCACGGGACTCTAGACTTGTAAACACTCGCTGCATTGGGCGCGCGGCTCTAACCTCCGCCTACACTCGTCAGCGCTACCAAGCCGACCAATGACAGAGCTTGCGCTACGCGTACGCGTTACATTTTTTGAGAGGTGCGACGGTGAGGGACTATGCGTCCACGCGTAGGCTGCACCGTTGCATACGCGTGCGCTTGAAGCAGAAGTATAAATCAGCCTTTACTCCCATCTCTGCTGCTGACTGTAGATTGTGATGGGCCTTCAGGGATGGGCAAACTTGATCGTGGAGGGCCGGTGTCCCTGCAGACTTTTGTTCCAACACTAGTCAAACACACCTGAACACACTAATCAGTGTCTTCAAGATCACTAGAAATCAGCAGGCAGGTGTTTTTGATTAGGGTTGGAGCAAAAGTCTGCAGGGACACCGGCCCTCCAGGATCAAGTTTGCCCATCCCTGGCCTAAGTCATCACTGGTGCACTGCTGCATCTTTCCAGTTGCCAAAAAATGCAGAGTCATTATTACCTTCATTTCTGCAGTTAAAGCATTGTTTCGTAGAGTGTAAGAAGTTATTGCATTTCTGACTAGATTAGTTACAAAAAGAATACCTTTATAATCAAATGTTTTAGCAACTCCCTGTCATCATATAATTGCAACACATTCTTTTGTTCTTAAAAGGTGCGTGTATTCCTCTCTGCTGCCATTTTGTTACTACTAACTAGGTTAAGATACATCCCAAACACTCCTAAATAATTTGGAGCTGAGACCAAGTCTTAACATATAAGAACCTTTATAGATCACACTTAATCTTAAGTCTAGAAATAAAAGTAAAATGAAGTCATTCTTAGAATTGACACACTTAAGAGTAAAATTCTACACTGAGCAGCTTTATACATACGGCCCCTGAACTCCATACATGCAAAGTTTCTTTCTGATGCTAAAACCAAACTAAAAGTAAATTACTAGTTTATACCATTAATTACTGCTAAATAAATTTTCTAAAGGACTCTAGTTATTGAGCTATTCTATGATTGTCACACTTTTATTTATTTATTTATTTATTTGTTGTTTGCTTGTAGTCTATTCATAAACAGAGATGTGTTTCACAACACCAGAGTTTTTAAATGAGCTCTAAACTCCGCACACATTCTGTAGTTTCACTGATGTATTGTGAATAGTTTCTTTAGGATGCTAAAATACTTTTAAAGTAAATTACTTGTTTTCCTACAATCAGTTACCCCTAAAACTAAATTTCTAATGTACTATATTTGCTGAGTTTATTCAAAAACAGACAATTGTTCCATAATACCAGATATAAATGAGCTTTGAATAACTGAGTGTCAGTCAGTAGTTTTACTGATGTATTGTGAATAGTTTCTGGTGTCAAAATAACCATTGGTTACTACTAAATTCATTTTCTAATGTACTATATTTATTCATTAATTCATTTTCTTTTCGGCTTAGTCCCTTTATTAATCTGGGGTCGCCACAGCGGAATGAACCGGCAACTTATCCAGCATATGTTTTTACGCAGTGGATGCTCTTCCAGCTGCAACCCATCACTGGGAAACATCCATACACATTCATTCACACACATTCACTACGGACAATTTAGCCTACCCAATTCACCTGTACCACATGTCTTTGGACTGTGGGGGAAATCGGAGCACCCGGAGGAAACCCACGCGAACGCGGGGCGAACATGCAAACTCCACAAAGAAATGCCAACTGACTCAGCCGAGGCGCGAACTAGCGACCTTCTTGCTGTGAGGCGACAGCACTATCTACTGCGCCACCGCATCGCCTGTACTATATTTATTGACCTGTTATATTTTTATATTTATTGAGTAGTTTATTCATAAAGTGTTTAATTTACTTATATATTTTCTTCTTATGTAAGTGTATGGATACATTCATTCATTTGCTGTTGTTGAACAATAGCCAAATGTTTTTTAAGGAATAAATGTTAAGAAATTAATATTGTAATTCTTAAGTGCATTTATTTAAGGCCCTAGTCATTAGGATGTTTTTTTTTAGGTTCTGTAAGAAATGAGTCTGCCTCGACCCAACTTCCACTCTAAATGGTGAATTGATGCTCATTTCCCAAAGGGCTGACTTATGAGAGAAAAGAGAAGTCAACAGTTTGTTGTCTCTGCATTGTTTGAGGTGACTACATCTCGACCAAATGGCAACAATTGTAGAATGGGGATGGGTGAGGTGAACAGAGAACCATCTCATCAATGGTGTTGAAACGGCATTAACATAGAGAGATAGGAAATACAGCTGGGACAACAGCCAAGGAGCAACTTCATTTACATCTAAAGGCAAGTCTAAAGGCAACAGCTAAAACAGTATAAAGGTTTGAGTTTAAGAACGTTCAGGGTTCATTCTGACTCCGGTGAAACCAGGGTACTGCTGTGTACTTTGAGACTGCTATGCTGAATAAACATCTTCATTGAGATTTCTACGTCGTCCTCATTTTTTCTTACACTGGCGAGCCATCCAGCGAGGAATTCCAAAACAACAAAGGAGAGAAAGGTAAGAAAAGCGGGTTTTCTTATTACATTTTTGTTGTCAGGAATCCCCCTCGTTTAAAAAAATCTAGAAAAGAAGAATTAGGACAGAAGAGAATTTGTATTGTTCAGTTTTAGCAGAAGGAGTTCTTAAGCCAATTCTGTACAATTTTGTTTAAGATTCTAATGAAACTGAATTAACCCGAAGTAGTGTGGTAGCAGAATTGTATTGAATTGTTGTTTCTAAAGTAACTGAAGCAAAGGGCTGAACTTAGTGTTGATCTGTAATAATTCTAGTGGCAGAATTGTATTGAATTGTTGTTTCTAAAGTAACTGAAACAAAGTTATACGTTTCTAACATAAGTGAAACTGATTTTTCATAAACTGAAGTTTTCATAATTCTGTGGAAATTCTAAAGTAACTGAATTGATTTGACACAGTGTGGTCTCAAAAACAATTATATTTGGTAGGGTGTCTGAAACTGTTAAAAAGATATTTTTTCCTGAGGTTTTGCCTAATGTAATGTAGCAGTGTTTTAATTGTTAAATTACAACACCAAGGACTGATGTAGATTGGTTTTATCTGATAACTTACAGATAAACATTTGAAACTGTTTTGAGTGTAGTTTACAATTTGAGGCCTGATGAAGTTTGGCTATGTTTAATAGACACTGAAGTACAGACATTTTGATGGTCTTGTTTTTTTTTTTGTTTTGTTTTTTTTTTTTCATTTGCACAGGAGCAGTGAATAATTGTACCAACAAGTATTAAAATAACTTGATAATGTTCAGTCAGTAAAGAAATACAATCTATTGAATTGCTGAAGAGAACTTAAGATTGTGAAAATGGAAGAGATGATGGTTAAATACATTGCTAAGCATGGCACAGTTGGAATTTTTGATGGTATAGATAAAGTCGTAGATAAGCCATATGAATGGGCTGTCTCTAAATTTGAACATTTTTCCAAAATGCCAAAGAACAATAAAGGAAAGATTGCCAATGCACTTCAAGCCGTTCTTGCATCATACAAGGTTACTAGAAAGAGAGTAGTGGAGTTAGAAGCTGAAAATGAGAGACTCAGTGTTGGGGTAATTGCTTCAAAATATTACCAGGCTAGTGAAACATTGTGGAAGGAAGAGAAGATCAGAATGCAGAATGAGATTGCACGTCTGAAAACTCATAAAGACTTGTTGGCATCATCTGTAGAAACACTGTACAGTAATTTGGAAGAAGCAAGGGCTACTTGTAACTTCTTCATAAAGAATAGCCTAACAGAGAATAACACCAGTGAGACATTAAATGCAAATAGAGGTCCAGAAATGACAGACATTCAGGAGGATGATGATGAATGGGAGAAAAATTCTCAGTCAGTCAGTAGTGAAAGATTATGTGCATTTTAGTTCAGTTGCATTTACATTGAATGAACTCTGATTTGTTCAATTCTCTGTATGATAGAGTGACCTGTGTCTCAACCCCCACAAACTGATAGGTATGAACTAAATGACCCTTTTACGATAGGTGTGACCCTTTCACAATCTCAATGGGTATAAGCACAACAACAGCTGAAACATCTGATAAGGGAGTCCTGCTGAGTAAACACAGAATGGTTTGTTTGATGCTAGCATAAAGTACTGTCCCACAGACAGTACTTTGGGTTAAGTTACTTGAAGACCGACGAGTTAACATCACTGCTGAGGAACTGCACTATTTAATGTCTTCAATAAAGTCTTCTCCCCGTAAGAACTTTGGTCAGCTTACTTATTTATGTATTAGAGTCATCTAATACATTGGCGAGCCACCCAAGAACGGTTAAGCCAAATACAGCAAAATCTAACAATTTGGCGAGCCAGCCAGGAGAGACTGAAAAGAGGAAAACTCATCGACTGCAACAAAAAATAAACTGAAGAATCTTGGAGAATCTACTGTTTAAGCTGAAGATAAACGGATTTTGTTTGTGGAGGACTCCTGGATCTACATATTGCATCTGTGGACACACTTTATTTTAATCAACTGGATCTCATCTCAAAGATCCTAGTTTGGTGAGTGAAACTTATCAGCTCTCTTAAAGAACCCTTAAAAAAAACATTTTTTATAAGTAAGCATTAAAGTAAGCAGATCAACTGGTATATGTAGTGCAGTAATAAACAAAATACAGTGATAATAATGCTGAAATTGCAGGCTTTCTCTTGATATTTGCAGAAATTGTAAAGAAACAATTTGTTCCATTTATCAAAAGATTTTGAAAGAGCAGTGGCAATTTTAGGCTTAGTCCATCCAGGGTACTTGTAGGAATTATTTAAGAAACAATTTGGTCCTTTCTCTTGGAGATTGTAGGAATTGTTGAAAATAATTTGGTCCATTTTCCCAGAGGACTGTAGAAGCCATATAAAGAAACATAAAATAGTTTGGGACTTATGTTGCTGCAAGAATTAGGAATTCTTGACTGGGTGCTAATTCAGTAGCCACTATTTTAATTTTGAAAGAAACAGGGCCTTCTGAGCTAAAACAGAAATGTTTAAGGCTTGGTTCCTTTTCTGGAGTTTGTAGGAACTGTTAAAGAATTCTGGTCCAATCACTGAGATAATGCAGAAGCAGAGCTTGGTCCATTCTCAGCTGTGATTGTAGAGATTGAAAAATAACAGTTTATAACATTAGTATAAAGATTGTTTGGAGCCCTATAAAGAAACATAAAATAGTTTGGGACTGATGTTGCTGCAAGAATTAGGAATTCTTGACTGGGTGCTAATTCAGTAGCCACTATTTTAATTTGAAAGAAACAGAGCCTTCTGAGCTAAAACAGAAATGTTTAAGGCTTGTTTCCTTTTCTGGAGTGTGTAGGAACTGTTAAAGAATTATTCTGGTCCAATCACTAAGATAATGCAGAAGCAGAGCTTGGTCCATTCTCAGCTGTGATTGTAGAGATTGAAAAATAACAGTTTAGCACATTCGTCCAAAGATGGTTATGAGCCATATAAAGAAAACATAAATAGGTTGGGACTGATTTTGCTGCAAGAATGAGGAATTCTTGATTAGAGGCTAATTCAGTAGCCACCATTTTAATTTTGAAAATTCTAACTGTGTTAAAATATGATGGCATGAAACTGTAAGCTGTTTGCCTTCTGTTTAAAGATACAGTAAGATTTAAATACATTGTCTCAGGGACAAATCCGAAATATATGAGATAATGCTCAGAAAGAATTTTTAGTCAGAAGCTGTAGCTTAGTCAGACAATTTTAGGCTTGATTCTTTCTCTGGAGATTGTAGAAACTGTTAAAGAATCATTGTGGTCAAATCACTAAGATAATGCAGAAGCAGAGCTTGGTAAATTGTACACTGTGTTGTAAGTGTAGAGACTGTTTGTAGCCAAATAAGAATTGGGAGGGAAAGAATGAAGTGCTAATTTAGTAGCCACTATTTTAGCATTGAAACAATAGTTGGATTTGTCTGTGTATATGAAGTTGTCTTCAGTATAACAGACTGCTGTGAATTTGAATTTAAATAAGCACCTCTGATAGCTCTGACACCTTTTTGTTCTGTTTCACACCTCTGAGGGCACTGTCCTGTACTTCCCATGGCTGAGTCTGCAAGGAACTATGCTAATGGAGCTACTCTGAGACCAACATCAGAAAAGCATGGAACAGAACCTCCATGTGTTACCATTGATCAGATGTTGGAAAATCTGAATGCATATTTGGACAAAAGGCTGGGACTAAGGAAGTGTCGTGATGACGTGTGCAAAAAGTACAGCATCAAGCACTCAGAGAGTGGACTATGGGCATTGCCGGACATTAAAAGGGCTTATGGAAAGACACAGCGCTTATGCACAAACACCAAGAAGGATGGACTGTCAATGATTTTGATTAAGCAGATACTTCAGCATGGACATAAATGTGAGACTGACAGATTGGAACGTGAGAACAAAGCGGAGAAAGCTAAAGTTCGAGCACTGGCTGAACAATTACAAAATTTAAAGAAGGATAGAGAAAGACTGGAAAATGAAAATTACAAGCTATTGACTTTGATCTCCAAACAGCTGGAATCAAGATCTTCAAGCAGCTTGGTTGACAGTAAGGCAGATCTTTTCATCAACACCTGTGTTCATGACTCAATGAACTCAAAGATTAGATTAGCTCCTGTAATTGTCAAACACAGAAGGACTAACGTTGAAATTGACAATGAGGAGGGCTACGAAGAGAATGGAGAGAGACGAACTCGCACTGTGACGAAAGTGGTAAAGAAATATGTTCCATATAGGACATACCATCCAGCTACTCCAGAGCAAGTTGACAAATGGTCAAAAGAGTTGCCGGATGTATACAAACAACCACGGAAGGTTTGGCAGTTTCCTTAACGACTGCAGAAAATCTACAATTTACATCCACTAGACGGTGTGATGATTGTTAATGTCACACTAAGAGACAATGATCAAAAGAGACTCACAGAAAGTGTTGAAAGAAGAATTGGTGAATCTCAAGAGAACACAGAGGATGGATGGGAAGCCATAAAAAACTTCTTGTTTGAACTGAAACCTGCAGAGGTCAATTGGGCAAGAATTACCTCATGCATGCAGAAAACTGGAGAAAGTGTTGCAGAGTTTGAAGAACGCTTCAGACAAACATGGATGGAACATTCTGGTCTAAATACAAGTGAAGATCTTGACAAAGACAATGGAATGCCCCTGAAAACAGCATTTGTCAACGGACTCAAACCTGAGATTTCCAAAGATCTTAAAATCAGGTATGATGACTGGGACAGCATTGGAACCGCATTCATCCAGATTGTTGAATGGTCAGTTAAACTGGAGAGAACACAAGATGACCAAATAAGAGCTCTGCTATCCAAAAGTTTGTTTTGCAACAACAGAACAACTGAGGATGAGCAAAAAGAAAGCGAGTATCAGGGACACTCAAAACTACGAAATAAAGGAAGATGCAGAAATTGCAATGAAGAAGGACACTGGGCCCGTGATTGCAAGCTCAGTTTAAAACATCAAAGCAATGATGATGACCGCCTGTTCAAGCAGTTTCAGCAGTTAACCATACAACAAAAACAGACTCTGTTAAATGCTGTACAGCCGCAGGGAAACTGATGAACCTCTCTCTGCAGCACCAGCTAGTGACATCTTGTCCAAAAGCTGATGAACTTAATGTGTATGCAAACAATAAAGTAGAAGCTGACACAGAAGTCTCAACAGATGAAAACAAATTTGATGTCCTGGTAGATGGTGTTGTCAAACAAGCTGTAAAGGAGAGAGGTGAACATACAGCGGCATTAAGACAGCTTCGGCAAGACCAACAATCTGTTTTAGACAGAAAGCAGACTGCAAATGAAAAATCTACAAATGAAAAGCTGATGGACGACGCAATAAAACTGCATGATGGCAACCAATGCAGTACGGATGAAAAAAGACTATGCCCCTTTGAACATGCCCCATGCCAGCCCATGTCCACTGAAAACTTGACATCTGACAGCCTTGTCCAAAACGAAGCAAGACTCAGCCTGGCAGTACATGAGGACAATAATCAAGTTTTGTCACCTCTGAAGAGGGGCCACAGTTTAGTGCCCAGTAAAAGGGTAAAGACACGACAACCTCAGAAATTGCCACTAAAATCCAGTTGGGAAAGCTCACTTGAGAAGGTTTTAGTATCTGATTCAATAATTAATGTTCAGGGACTTGATGAATGGATCAACATGAGTTTGCCTAGAGACGAGGGATAGATGACAGTAGTGTTTTTCAGAGTCCAGATATGGCGGGACTAGAGTTTATAGGCTCTAGCTTGTCGCCTGAGGATGAAGACATAAACCCCCACTGATAAACACTGTAGTGTCCTGTCACTGTTAAATAGGGACAGTTTCTATAGGCAGTTTTACAGTTTCTTCGACATCTTTTTTCTAGGCAAGATACGTTTCCCTTTTCTTTTTTGTGTGATTGCAGGTGTTCCAGTGCTCCAGAGGATAACCAGAAACATATGACACTGCACCTAGATGAACACACCTGAACATCCACAGAACACAATCTCATCCGCTACTTCCACAACATCACAACTTCAAATAGAAATGGACTCAGGCATTCAAGGAAATGCAAACTTCATCATGACCTCTTATTTTGTTATTTTAAGTTATATGGCCTGTATTCAGATTGCTGTATACATGATTCATTTGTTTTATGATCAAATATGATCAGAGGAGGGATTGAAAGATTATGTGCATTTTAGTTCAGTTGCATTTACATTGAATGAACTCTGATTTGTTCAATTCTCTGTATGATAGAGTGACCTGTGTCTCAACCCCCACAAACTGATAGGTATGAACTAAATGACCCTTTTACGATAGGTGTGACCCTTTCACAATCTCAATGGGTATAAGCACAACAACAGCTGAAACATCTGATAAGGGAGTCCTGCTGAGTAAACACAGAATGGTTTGTTTGATGCTAGCATAAAGTACTGTCCCACAGACAGTACTTTGGGTTAAGTTACTTGAAGACCGACGAGTTAACATCACTGCTGAGGAACTGCACTATTTAATGTCTTCAATAAAGTCTTCTCCCCGTAAGAACAGCTTACTTATTTATGTATTAGAGTCATCTAATACATTGGCGAGCCACCCAAGAACGGTTAAGCCAAATACAGCAAAATCTAACAGTAGTCAATGCTCAGACTGTACAGTTAGATTTCCTATGGCACCAGTTCACTCTAATACCACCATGCATACTAGAGAAGCAGGGCTAGAATCAATGACCCATAACACGGTCAGAGGGTTTAACCCAAATGAACTAGAAGCTGTGATTGCAAATATTGGGAAATTTGATCCTACTGAACAAGATCCTTTAGATTTCCTAAAGAGGTTAGAGGAATATGCAGAGGTGTACAAATATACAGATGGTGATGCATGTGTGTTGCTAAGAATGTGCTTGCCTGAAACTTTGTCTGGGGCTTTATCTCAGAAAGTAAAAGACAAAATTGCAAACAAGTCAGAGAGGAAACAGGCACTGCTTGAAGTCTTAGGTGTGATGTCTGTTAACTGGGATAAAATATCTGAGACACACATGAAGAAAGGGGAACACCCAAGAGTATTTTCTGAACGATTGTTGGAGATGTTTAAAACATTCAGTGGCAATCCTGATATTACTCATGATGACATCAGTTTCAAGTCTGCTTTGATTAATAAGTGTGACCCACTTACTCATTCTGCTGTGACAATGCTTGTGACGCCACTCTCTGATTATAATGACATTATTGGTAAAATGACACAGTTTTACAACAATAATGCAAATTCACAGAGGCAAATGAAAGATGCGAGACATCCTGTTGCTGCCTTTGCAAGCAGAGAATATTCAAGCTCATCCAATGGTTTCCATCACGCAAGGAAATTTACAGGTGTGAATGCAGAGGGTGTTGTTCTTTGTTATGCATGTGGAAATTCTGGTCACATTGCGAGGAATTGCCAGGACAGTGCAAAATCTCAAAGCATTGTTTGTCATGCATGTGGAAAAAAAGACCACATAGCAAGACAGTGTTTAGAGAAAAGGAGGAAACACCAGGGAGTTGTTTGTTTCAGATGTGGAATTATGGGACACAAGGTAATACAGTGTCATGTTTCAGTCAAAAGAAAGACAAGTTATAAAGATTTACATAAGAAAATAGCCAGGCTAGAAAACCAGCTGGAAGAGTTGAAAGGAATGAAGGAAGGACCAATTCACACCTTTTCAGACACATCACTGCATGAAAATGACTGTAACTCAGTCTCAAGCAGATGCTGATGTGAATTGAAGGAATTGTTTCATGATAGTACAATATTTTAGAAAGATATTTTTACTATCAAAACGGGGGTGATTCTGTATAATTTCTGAGAAATTATTTTTAATTATATTTATGGTTTAAATGTAACTTATGATACATGTTTTAATGTAATTATTATTTTTTAAATAATGATATTACTGTTGTGTGATGCTTGTAGGTGAGAAGATTCTTGTGGGGGAAAGGGGGGGAAACCTCTTCTTTTATTCTCATTTCAGATTGAAAGGTGTGGTGAAAGATGATCCAGTTATGAGTGAGACAAGCAGGCCAGTATGACCAGTGGAGGAGATGATGAGATTATGCAAAGAACAAGGTTCTTCAAGAGAACAGAAGATTCAGAACCACAGGCCGGCCCAGTATTGATCAGAACTTTCAAGCCCTGATGAGAGCCAGAAACCAAGAAGCCTTGATCACAGAAACCAAAAAGAGATCCAAAGCTCCAGGCCCAGCATCAATTAGAATTTTCAAGATCCAGATGACATCTAGAAACTCAGAGATCGTGAAGAAGATCAAGAAACCCAGAGATGGTGAAAAAGATCAAGAAACCAAGAGATGCCACTGACATTAAGAACCAAGAGATGTGGATGAGATTAAGAACCCAGAGACGCTGATTAAGTTCTAGAAACCCAGAGACACAGAAAAGTTGGAACAGCTCAAAATGGAATACCAGTGACTGCTTTTTCAAGAAAGACTTGTTGTCCAGATGTAAAGACTGAACAGTGGAAAAGAGAAAGAGAAGCTCAAACCATTTTTAGAGACTGGGAAGTTAATGAAAACAAAAGGGCAAAATACGCACCCACATCGAAGGCCTAAAAGCCTAAGGACACAGACTGACACATGAAGAAAACAAATACATACATACACACATACATACATGAAATACATATTGATAGATTATATATTGCTGTACAAAAATGCATATGTGTGGATGTCGTCAGGTTGTCCACATTGAAAAAAAAAAAAAAAAAAAGGTTGCATACAGAAATGTAGAATGCATATTGCTGTCCATGAAAGCACACTTGGATAAAAGATGTCCACGCTGAGAAAGTGGACACAATATGTTTGTAAAAAAAGTATATGTTTGAAAATTAAAAAAGAAAGAAAGGAAAACACAGGAAAATTTACACACAATGTTTGTTGTGTAGTGAGTGCACATATGTTATCTAGTGGATACAAATGTGGTGTAGTTAATGTGAATGTTTAATGTTTCTAATGTTTTCTAATGTTTGATTTTTATGAGGATGTCAACACCAGACAGAGTGAAAGAAAAAAAAAAAAAAGATAAAGATAAAGAAAAAAAAAAGGCAAATGCTTGCACACACAAATGCTTGTTGTGTAGTGAATGTATATACGTTGTGTAGTGAATGTACATCTGGTCTAGTTCATGCAAATGTTTAATGTTTTTATTGTTTGATTTTTAATGTGGATTTAATTTGGATTTTAATGAGGATCTGCACACTGAGAAAATGGATAGTGAGTGAAAAAAAAAAAGAAAAAAAAAAAGAACAATGTTTGCACAAAATGGACAATGCTGTGCAATGATTGTACATATGGATAAAATATGTACATGCTAAGAAAATGAACGAGAAGAAACACACACGCATGCGCACACACTCACACACACACACACAGAAAGACACAAAAACATGCACACACAGACAGATGGACACACACACACACACACACACACACACACACACACACACACACACACACACACACACACACACACACACAATTTTCTCTATTGATTGATGTTCTTGCTCCTTTGGCTTTTGGCTGTAGTACCTTTAGACTGATACATTAGAATATTAGATGTCATGGTTCTCATGTGCTCCTCTCTTAAACCCAAGAAATTGTTTGTATTTTATAGTTCCAAATTTGAAGAAGAGACTATGACAACTTGCCTAATTGGAAGGAGCAATAATCAGTGTGCATGAGGTGATGACCCCAAGACGGGTAAGATTCTTTGGTGCCCAGCCAAGAACAACCTAAGCCAGGGCTTCACCGCCACTGGGCACCTGCCCATGAAGGGAGGTGTAATGTGTGAGAGAGTGGTTGTGATGCTTCTTTCTGGGCCAAAGAGCATCAGAGAGGGGACTGTAAGAAATGAGTCTGCCTCGACCCAACTTCCACTCTAAATGGTGAATTGATGCTCATTTCCCAAAAGGGCTGACTTATGAGAGAAAAGAGAAGTCAACAGTTTGTTGTCTCTGCATTGTTTGAGGTGACTACATCTCGACCAAATGGTAACAATTGTAGAATGGGGATGGGTGAGGTGAACAGAGAACCATCTCATCAATGGTGTTGAAACGGCATTAACATAGAGAGATAGGAAATACAGCTGGGACAACAGCCAAGGAGCAACTTCATTTACATCTAAAGGCAACAGCTAAAACAGTATAAAGGTTTGAGTTTAAGAACGTTCAGGGTTCATTCTGACTCCGGTGAAACCAGGGTACTGCTGTGTACTTTGAGACTGCTATGCTGAATAAACATCTTCATTGAGATTTCTACGTCGTCCTCATTTTTTCTTACAGTTCCCATGTGGCTACTTTCTGGTTCACAATAAAAAGAAGCAGATAGGGTGAGGGGTGTCCAAAAAAGAGCGTGTCCAAACTTTTGCATAGCTTATTTTTCAGTTTCAATTTAATATCACACATCTCAATACTGCTACACTACTTATTTCTGTCTGAAAAACATGACATCATCTAGCTTTCTCTAGAATCCAAATGGCATTTCCACTGTCACGCATAAAGCAAGTGATCCAGTGCGAGGCAGGGCCAGTCGCATTTCCATAGTCACTTCCGGGGCCTGATCGGCCCAAAGCAGGGCTTTCTTGGGGCCAGCAGCCGGCCTTTTTTCGGCCCGCCAAATACCTTGGGCCAAAGCGAGCCAGCTGGGGCTTTGGGGCGGAGTGAAAGCAAAGGCGGAGTTTGCAAGACGGTGTGCCGCTGTCATTGCGCTAGTTTTACCCATCACACACAAGTACAAGGGAAAGAAAAAAAACATAGCTAAAGGTCAGTTTAACAAGGTCTTTTGTTAGGATCGCCCTTATGTTTCCTTTTTAAATTTAAGGCTGTTGCATAAATTATTAATTAAAGTAGTTTTAATTAAATAAGTGATATTCCTTTGCTGCGTCCTCCTTGGTGTTTTAATAACACATAATAATCTTTACACCATAATAAAGACACAGCCGCCAGTAACCTCCAGTTGTCGAGAGTTTTTGTCAAGTTTAAAAAGTGTGTTATACATGAAACATGCACGTTTAGATGCATGTGTAGTATGTGTGTGAGAAACTGGGCGAAAGAGTGCTCGCTTCACAGCTCTGTCGTTGCCGCAAGTGGCTGGGTTTCTTTCTTTCTTTCTTTATTTATTTTGGAGATAATACAACAAATACAACAGAAAGACATAAAACTTTACAAATTACATGTCCACTTTTGTAGTGTCATAGATCTAGATAAAATAAGCTATAGGCTGCTGAAATCATTTAAAGAATTATAAATATCAGATATAATAAATACAAATTTAATAAATAAACCAATATAAAACAAACAAAAGCTATAACAATTTAGGTATATACAATACAAATAAATTAAACTATTTTAAGCCATTTAAACTTTCATTTTACAAATCTGAAAAAAAGATTTTAAATATAGAAGGATAATTAGAAGAATATTTTAATATTTTAAATCGTAATTATGCTTTGGGGAGAATCAGATATGCCATTCTGCCTAAACAAGGATGCTATAAAAAAACGTTTTATACAGAGTTACTAACAGATAAATTCTGTGGTTTTATATTATGGATTGTGCGCTGGGTCATCCTTCCGTTAGTGGCGAGACCACTCGATGTACGATGCCAACTCGTGGTTGGCAAGTAAACGAATATAATGAATGAAAAATCAAAGGCCTATGTGTATAGACATATAATGTAATGTTGTATAGTAACTTGCAATTTGCTTGTTTTGTCTCCATTTTAACCGTTTCGTGATGATGCGATGGTGTGCTTTGTCTGCCTGATTCCCGCTGAACTGTGCGGGTTCTGTGACGTTTGATTTGTGGGGTGTTCTGGGGGCGGAGTTTACATGCTGCGCTGCGAGTTACTGGCCTGAGAGTGGAAACGTGACATGATTTCGGCCTTACTGCTCAACCTCGCGGTCAATTGGCTCAGCCCGGCCCGATAAAAGCCCTGGCTTGCACTGGCCCGACAGTGGAAATGCAGCTACTGTGATCTTCTCTTATAAACAAGGAGCACATAACTATGCAGCCAGAGAGGGGTGTTAAAGTTATTGGGAAATGTACTGACACTGTACCAGTAGATATGCTGGATTATTGCTGTACTGCAATAACTAGACGTACTGAATTAAAGTGAATAAAACTATTTTGTTTCATGAAAGACATGAAAAGAAATCATGTTTTTGAGGCAAAAAATATATTTTCAGATATGTCAGCTGTTTTAATATTTTGGTATTGATATTAAATATATTATCTTAATTCAGATCAATCAGATGGAACTTTCTTTTTTTACTTTGTTAATAATGTACAGTCATACAAAGCTATTATTATCAGACCATGTAAAAGTGCAGAGTGGATAAGTTGAACAAGAGATTTTACCACCACTGCAATGTTACTGCAAAGTACCACTATTTCAAGCAGCAGGAACTAGTGTGTGTGTGTGTGTGTGTGTGTGTGTGTGTGTGTGTGTGTGTATACAGTGTATATATATATATATATATATATATATATATATATATATATATATATATATATATATATATATATATATATATATATATATATATATATATATATATATATATATATATATATATATATATAAATAATCAATGTATATCACGGTAGATTTTTTTAGAGTTTTAAACCCATTTCCGGTATTTCGATATTAATTTGCATATATATATATATATATATATATATATATATATATATATATATATATATATTTTATTATCTGTATAATATCTTATATATTATCATTTGTCGCTGAATGACGTTCAGTGCACAACCGTCAGAAAAAGTGTGATGTTACTTGCGTGATGACGTACATCACTGACACGAGCTGCCAGCACTCAGCAGTTGGTTAAGCTCCATGACCCTCGCAGAAAGTTTTAGCTACAAAATGAGTGCCCTCTGAATACAGATATGAATGAACAAGCGTCCACAAGTAAGAATGCAGACGAAATAGTTGATAAAAGAGGAAAGACTAATGCAGTGGTGTGGAAGTGGTTCAGCTTTTTAAGTTCCGATAAACGTATAGTTTCGGTGCTCTGCAAAATGTGCAGGAGAGTGGTGCCGACTAGCAGCGGGAACACATCAAATCTGTTTCACCAGATAAAACATACTGAAAGTGAGAAGATGAGGCATCATAAAAGTTTAAGCCAACCTCTCGACACCGAAACCAGCGGTGTCAGAAGAGAAGGCAATGAAGCAAACACAGATGCTATTAGGCACCATGTAGGATTGAAATCAAACTCCGCTTATCAACACATACATAAAACACGTGACGTGCATATACACCTATACTATTGTATGTTCAAAACATGTATGAAACTTGCGCATATACATATAAACTTGACGCATGCATACACCCACATACACACGCACGTAAATATAAACTTGATCCTAGAATATAATCGATCCTCGCATAAACACCCAAATTAACACTCACATTATACACAAACTCGCTGCTTGCTAGCATATAGCACTAGCAGTAATAGAGGTATTAAATCTGTTAAATAATGAAAATGTGTTATATAAATAATATAAAATATTAGTCTATATAAATAGACTGTATAAAATATATAAGAAATATTTTATGTTAAACCTTTAATTAGGTAATTATACACAAATATAAATAGACAGCCTTGTATCTACAGTTGAAGTCAGAATTATTAGCCCCCTTGTATTATTAGCCACTGTTTCAATTTCTGTTTAACGGAGAGAACATTTTTTCAACACATTTCTAATCATAATAGTTTTAATAACTTGGCTCTAATAACTGATTTATTTTATCTTTGCCATGATGACAGTAAATAATATTTTACTAGATATTTTTCAAGACACTTCTATAAAGCTTAAATTGACATTTAAAGGATTAAGTAGGTTAATAAGGGTAACTAGGCAGGTTAGAGTAATTAGGCAAATATAATGATGGTTTGTGCTGTAAACTATCTGAAAAAAACTGCTTTTATTCTAGCCAAAATAAAACAAATAAGACTATCTCCAGAAGAAAAAAAACATTATCAGACATACTGTGAAAGTTCTCTTGCTCTGTTAAACATCATTTGGGAAATATTTAAAAAATTAAAAAATAATTCTAAGGGGGGGGCTAATAATTTATGCATTAGGCCTGCACGATTCTGGCTAAAATGAGAATCACAACTTTTTTTTACTTTTCTGTAGGTTATTAAGTTATTAATTCTGTAGATTAAAAAGGTTCATTATAAAGGTTTAATATGACTAGGCTATTATTATTGTCATTTCTCAAACATATGGTAAAACAACACAAATAATATTAGGCCCATGTGTAGTTCTACTGTTTTGTATAGACTTTGAATGGTGGACTTGACCAGACTTCAAATGTGTCCTGGTTGTTAATTCACAGTAAAGTGATGACATCAGAATACAGCTATTCATAATTCTAAAGTTGAATTATTATGTTTAAGACATGCTTGTCATTTGTCATTGACAACATTATTAGACCATTTTTTTTCACTCGTAAAATTAGATATTTGTCATTATCAGATTCTCTCTTGCATTCAACATTATATAGGCTAAAGTAGTTATACAGACCCAATAATAATTTATTTTCATGCACAACATTTTGTTTTCACTATGAAAGAAAAAAACATCAAATGCTTGCCATAATCATAATTTTAAAATGCGATATGATCATTTAAATGATGTTAGTGCTTTGGTTTCACTTTCACTGCCGAGTGCCGCTCATGGCTGCCGTCACTTTGAAGAAAAAAAAACATACATGCAAATTATACTTCCAGTGTGGCTCCCAAACGATCGCTCTGTGCAAAAATCTGAACATAATTTACAAATTTATTACCTGTTATTCACAGCCTATGCAGGGTCCGTTTACTAAAGTAGACATTATTGGTAGGCACGCGCTCGGTAGTAAACAAAAAGTGTGTCAGCTCATGTGTGATTTTGAAGCCACGAATACATAATTACCTTAAAGGGTCACAAAACACCAAAACACATTTTTTGAGCTGTTGACAGTCATATATGTGTCCCACGCTGCTATAAACACTATTAGGACACATATATTTCACTAAAAAGTGAAAATTGGTTGTTTTTGCGTTATTTTGAGCAAATTCGTTCTTCCGGTTTGAAATGAATTTTTGAAGCTACGTCACGCCATAAGATACTTGCGTGTAAATCCAGAGTGACGAGTGGCTGTCTGTACCTGCGAGTACAACATGACGTCTCTGAGGGTGCGGCATTAATTCATGAGAATGACTTTGTTCAAACCAATCAGTGTGCTCTGTTGTGTATGACGTGCAACTTCATTATTATGCATGATAGCTTCGAAGACTGTTTACCTGTTGCAGTGTTCAGACGGCAGAGAGACGCCACATTGTGTTGCCAAAACAAGTGAAAGAACAAGAATTTAGAGACACAGTTCGTCAGTGTTGCATTTATTAGTGCGCTGTGTTTATTCTTGTGCTGCAATGAAGGTTTTGTTTGCATTTTCCCGCTGTGAGAGCGCTGGGAACATTTTTTCGGGAACATTTTTACCCGAGAGCTTTTCACATCTGGAAATGATGAAATCCGGATTTGCTGCTTGTCTCCTTTTAAAAAAAGACACAGTTCCAGAGTGATTGTCCTGTAACTACAGATTTGGTAAGTGTGCGATCAGTTCTTTGTTCATTCAGATGGCAAAGTTAGTTTGTATTGTCAGCAGTGCTCTTTCAGTTTTTAAAGACATACTATAGGCAAAACGATTTAGTTACTAAGTTTACAGTATGTTAATATCAGCGCAATATTATAGTACAATATTATAGACTAAAAGATCCTCTGTAAATGCTGCTCTCCGAATGTAAACATGATCAAACTATTCCCGTCGGGCAGGATTTTCACCGCATTTTGTGACAGGATAGTCTATACACACACAGCTTTCTGACGCTACCTACAGAGTCATCTAAGTTACCGAGAAATGCGGAGGATTTGTTTTCTCCCATTCGCCGTGCGGTATCAAACATTGCATTAAAACTCCACTCTCCAGCAGTTCCTCGCTTTCAATATCTCGTTTGTCACAGGCAACATGCAGGAAATGTTCCTGAATAAAAAGTGAAAGTGCCAAACTGCAGTTAAAGTCAACAAATTAATAATTTGGCAAGTAATTTGTTTACTGATGTCCCTGTAACCACAGTCACTGTCTTTCTCCTCTACGTCTGTGTTCGTTTTGCCTCGCGCGTGCCCAAACGGAAACTCCTATTTTTGCAAATCCTTCCCTCTTTCCCTCCCCCGACACTCCCACCTAAACGGAGCTGAACACGCCCACTTTTCCTGACTTTTTCCAAACTAGAGGTGTGAATACACCCTGCTGAGACAGGGGGTTTCATGGCCCTTTAAGACCGAAATGACATTTTGCGGTGAATTATACCATATAAATACAGTATGTGACACTTTTAACACCATTTGGAGGTGTCCATGTTGCTGAGCAACGAATATAAAACGTGAAGATATAAGTATATATGTATTATTGGTGTACCGTTATTGATGTTAATGTGCTGCGTTAACGCGAGAATCTTACCTTGATATTTTAGCGAGGGTATTTACTTTTTGTAAACTTTTTGTATAGTATAGGTTACTATAGCATATAACAAATTTGTTGTTTACATATGATATTGCATAAATTTGCATACATGTTTTATAAGCTATAAAAGGAAAGCTTCAGTTTGATGCGGAGTTATGATTATGAAAAATTGAAGAAAATCATTGGATTTGTTTGATTCGTAGACTATAAATATTTTAATAACAAATTTTCCAAATGGAAATAAAGGTTGGTTTGTTGGTATTACACTAAATCATCAATAGCTTGTTTGTTAAGTTTACGACGTGGCTCCAGGCAGCACAGAGGCCATCAGCATCAGCGCTGGTTTGAGTCAACTCATCTGTCAAACTGTGACCAAAAATATCCTTCTTTCATTTTGCTTCTTGGACAAAATACGTCTGTAGGCACGTGTGGTTGCACGTGTTACTATCCCGCAAGTTAACAAATATGTGTTGCACATCAGGGGCCGATCACGCTTTTCCGTTCCAAAAATGCGAAGTGCACTGCACTGCCTTTTATGTTGACAAGAAAAAGAGCACAGTGCTCTTTTTTAGGTCACTATAAACGACTGAATCAGCTGGTCTATTGTGCGCGAGTGTTGATGTCCATGTTTTTATAATTGTAATATATAATAACATTGTGATATTCATGATTTGTAAAGTAATACAGCTCCGGATAACTTGAAACTGCGACCACAACTCTCTCCTCCATCATTAAAAGTTATCCGTCGTCCTGACAACACAAACACTGCAGGCACCTTAATAGAAACCCTGCTCTGCTTTCATTTGATTGAAGAATGAATAAGACGCGACTGACGTAACGTGCTTTTCCGCTCAGGGTTGAGTTTATTTCAACCGCGAGCACACAGCATGCAACAGCATAAGGTGAAGCACGCAAAACACTCGCGGCCATTAGTAAACAATTCAAAAAATGCCCTTCTCAACGCAAAATGCGCGTTTGCTGTGATCGGTCCCTTATGCCTAGTTCACACTACAGGATTTTAAGCATCGGCAGATCGCTGTGCAGTTCACACTACATGACTTGATTTTGTGTCTTTTAATCACTGTGGTGTTCACACTACGCGACACTACGTAAATGATCCACAAGAGGGGGGTCAGACGCTACATGATCTGACAACAACTTGTTCGCCAACAGTTCAGTCAAGCTACCAAACCACAGCCAATGAAATTTTGAGGGAGGAGTCGTCATAAAAAGCTGAACACTATTGGCTGCTTGTGTGCTGATTACATCACTCAAGCTTTAAAGGGAGCATTTAAAAACATCATCAGTCAGCTGATGCATCAGCGGATCAATCACTCATCTGCAAAGTTCAAGTAAAAAGATACAGAGTGTTTTTAATTTTTGTAATTTTATAACTCTTTGAAATAAAACTAACATATCTATAACACCCTGACGTTTCCTAAATATCTGTGTATGTCTTTCTAACATTGTTATTTTTTTAAATTACAAAACAGTAAAGAACTGAGCATTTCTACCTTTAATTACCATATTGGTCTAAACGACTGCATGCATATCTGCTACTTTTCGCTGTGACTTTATATATGCATGTATTTCTTTACCTCGCAACTTCCTGCTAAAATAAACAAAGCTTTCTGATAGCAAAAACATAAATTTACTTCAGATATATATTTCAAAACAGCATATTCTGTGCCGCGAAATAGCTCCTGCTTGAAAGTGAAAATGAAAGCAAGGCTCAGACCATTGCATCTTCTAGTATCTTAACTAGCTACATATTTATAGGCTGTATTACCAAAAACGCTAATATTTTTAGGGTAATGCTGTCATGAAATATGATGACAGACATTCAAAGCTTAATTTTAATATCGCAATAGAAGTTTTGAATGTAAATATGATGTGAGAAAGGTCAGAATGATTATTATGGTAATTCTAATAAGTACAGAATTCTAGTTCCACTATTAATATAGCCTACTCTGTGTCCGTGTTAACAGAATGAAGCGAGTGCATGGATGCCCATTCTGGCCAACCACAGACGTTTCTGTTCAGCTCCTGAGCACACAGCCATTCAGTTCATGCTGATATGCTCTCTCATTGGCTGCAGCTCGTCACTACATCTGACCACATGTGGGGTCGAGTCGGCCGACTGCTCTGGAATATTCAGCATGCTAAATATTGGATTTCCGTCTGCGAGGTGTCGGCGACGCTTCAGCGAGCCTCTTTGACGCGTTGTTCAGTAGTTCACACATAAAGACTGCCGAGTGCCGTGCACCCGCAGATTTTTCCCCGATCACAGTCCGATCGGTCGGCGAGCTCGTTAACTTCCAAATCTAGCTCAAATCAGGCTTAAAATCCTGTAGTGTGAACTTATATATATATATATATAAAATACATATTAAATACAAAATTCCTGTAGTGAAGTTGTAAAACAGTACTTGTGGTTATTGTGATCCACAAAAGGTATAAAATGGGGCTGTTGCAATTTTTACAGATACTAATGTTTTTCTTAATGAAGTTTCCCAATCCAAACTCACTCCTACTACTCTCAACTCAACCTATTGTCAAATGTGCATTTATAAAAGACAAAATTCTTATAGCATCTATAACATCAAATCAGGTGTTGCCACCATCTGTAGAACTAAGTGACACTAGTATCAATGATATTAAATGTTTATCTAAGTGTTTTTGTTGCTGTGGTGATTGCTTGTTTTTTTATGTGGGGCTGATGGGGTAAATAAAGAGATAAGCAGAACTTACTGCTTAGACTCATGATGGCAGACCTCCAGTGTGGGGTCATTGTAAATGAATGGAGCTTCAAGATCATTCACTTTGACCCTGTAGATTCGGCACTGTTTGCTGTTCAATTTAATACGGTTCAGGTTCACCACTGTTGGAAAGATGGTCAGCTCCACATAACCCTATTCAAATAGACAGGCAGACATAATACCATGAGCTTTTAAACAATTCTAGCACATATATCAATGTCATAACTAAACAACATAACATTACCAATCTGACATTTTACAACTATATAAAATTAGCTTAAGTAGTTACTATAAATGCATGTGATTACTGTATCATGAAAACATGAATGTCAATTTTAATCTGTTTTTAATAAAAATGCTGCTAAAAAGTAATGCAATTTTTCCACATAAGTTATCGTGCCTCTGTTTATATTTTTAATAAACTGCATACCAAGTCCTTTACTATTTTCTGCTTCATTCACATAACGTTAATGTTCACGAACAAATGGAAATTGCATACTCACAATGACAGACTTCCTCTGAAAATTTACGTTGTTGATGCAGACAACCTGATGGGTCGTAAAGAGATAAACAAACAGTAAATAGCGCGTTAAACTCATGCGGCGCAAAAAACGATCATCAGAATTCATTCTGCTCATGTGCAATGTAAACACAACTGTGATTAACTTTAACGTTACTCAGTTTAGTGAGAGACACAACGTGTATTTGATACTTATAGTTTATATGGCCGTGGGCTCTCAAAGCCCTTGTCTTTCTTGCGGTTCATTCTTTCTTCGGTTTATTCACTTAAACCCTGGAAAAAAAAACATGAACGGTGTTTTGGTTGAATATGTTTTTAAAAAACTAAAAACAATTTCCTTTTGGCTCAAAAATCCCTTAAGTCCATTTCGTCATGTCATTATTTGTTAAATTGTTATTATAACATGTATCGACACAGTTTTTTTCTATAATGAAATTACCAACAAAACATTTCTCGCCGCAAATCTTTAGCCATGTTGTTGCTATGCTCTGCCCTCCCGCGCTGAGTTCCTGCCTGGATGTTGTTCATCTTCTTTTCTTCTTGACAACCTAACTTACTGGTGCATTACCGCCACCGACTGGAATGGAGTACGGATCTGAATCCACGATTCCATAATGGTGATAATTTATTACACATATGCCAGCGAAGGAAAATTTGTACAAGTTGCATGAGTATATTAAATTTTAATAACTATTTGTCTTCCTTGGATTGAAGCATAAAAATAATCAACGCCTGAAATAAAGAAAGAGAATATAGAGGCATTTAAGTAGTGTTTACTTTAGAATATTGATTCATTTTCTATTTTCAGCTTATCCCTTTATTAATCTGGGGCTGCCACAGCGAAATAACTTATCCAGCATATGTTTTACACAGCGGATGCCACTGGGAAACATCCATACACACATACAGTCAATTTTAGCATACTCAATTCATCTGTACCACATGTCTTTGGACATGTACCCAGAGGAAACTCACAGAACACAGGGAGAACATGCAAACTCCACACAGACTGCCAACTGACCCAGCCTGGGCTCGAAACAGCGACCTTCTTGCTGTAAGGCAATTGTGCTACCCACTGCGCCACCATGCTGCCCCAAAATAGAGAATAGAAATTCTTTTTTTAGTGGTCCAATCAGATTTCATTAGTTAAAGAACTTAAAACTGCCTATCCAATCAGATTCCTTTTTTCAATGACAATTTAATGTAATTTAATTCATTCATTTTCTTGTCGGCTTTGTCCCTTGCGGGGTCACCACAGCGGGATGAACCGCCAACTTATCCAGCACGATTTTACACAGCGGATGCCCTTCCAGCCACAACCCATCTCTGGGAACTTCCACACACACATTCACACACTATGGACAATTTTTAGCTTACCCAATTCACCTGTACTGCATGTCTTTGGACTGTGGGGGGAAACCGGAGCACCCGGAGGAAACCCACGCGAACGCAGGGAGAACATGCAAACTCCACACAGAAACGCCAACTGACCCAGCCCAGCCGAGGTTCGAACCTGCGACCCAGCGACATTCTTGCTGTGAGGCAACAGCACTACCTACTGCGCCATTGCGTTGCCCTGTAATTTAATTGTTCTAAATAAATAAATGTAATTTATTTAGCTACATAGTAGCCTAAATAAATTATGAGAAGAGTACAATAGTAAAATAATGCATAAATGCATCCGCAGACTCAGGGTGTGTACACAATGCATCCAATCAGATGATACGCTATGGATTATTGCCAGTCCATTGATCTTTTAGTCACATTTTTAACAACAATGAGGAAACTGCTTACATTAGCACAAACCCACGTAATAGCAGGGAAAGGGATAATATGGTTTCAGATTCTAGATAAGAAAAGGGGGAGAATTTGAGCACTTTTTTAAAAATCGGATGTTAATTTTTCAAAGATCCAACAACAAATATTCATTCAATTATTTTCTTTTCGGTTTAGTCCCTTTATTAATCTGGGGTCGCCAAAGCAGAATGAACCGCCAACTTATCCAGCATATGTTTTACACAGCGGATGCCCTTCCAGCCGCAACCCATCACCTAAGCAGAATAATTTGGGGGCCCTACCTTGCTCTATATTGGAGTATTGCCATTGCAAACCAGCCCACAATTATTTTTTTGGTTATTAAATACAATCAATGAAACAGAAAATAAAGCCTGATTTCTTCTACTTAATAACTGTCAGAGTGATTTGGACATTTTAAAGCAGCAGTGTTTTTGTCAACTAGCTTCAAAAATAAAGAATTAAACAATCTTTAATAAAAGAACCAGTGATTCCTACTTTGTGTCCTTCTGAAGTGTTTATAACATACTCTATTAATTTGGCAAACAGATTGAAGATTATATAAAAGATTCTAGGTTGAGTTTTTCAAAAGCAAAAACCCTGCAATAAAACGACACTGAACAATAATTAATTAAATGCGTTACGTAGTAATAAAATAGGCATTCTAAACTAATTAAAACCTAAAAAAAAAATACAAACAACAACAACAAAACAATTAATATTAATGCAAAGATTGATCCATAAATAATAAAATCAACAAGCAAATAATGTAAATATGAAACATATTAATGTAAAAAACAATAAAAAAGGAGGCAACAAATACTGGATTAATGTAAAAACCCAAACCCAAACCCAAACTTTATTATTCCCTTATTCAGTCTTTTTCCCTGTTCCTTACATTTGAGATGCAGGGTTTGGAGCTTATATTAAACTATGATTATTAATTCAATTAGGACATAACTTTTATAAACATGTCTCAGGAAAAATATTACCAGTTTGCAAAATATGTCAGTGAAAGACACTTCGGTACTGCATTTTTGTAATATGCGTTTTAGACTAAAATAACGGGTCTGTAAAACCAGGAAAAAATAAAATATTTCATATAAATAGACGACTTTAACATCATCATTAGCACTTAAAAGCAATGCCAAAAATGATTTTGTGCTTGTCTCTTCTCATCATATTTTTCCCCTCAGTTTTTCTACGCCTGAAGAATAACGTTAGTTTTGTTTAATTTTTGCGATCCAATTTACAAACTAAATCAACTATATAATAGGGCAAGCAATGAAGCAAAGGCCATGGTGGCTGTGTCTGTGCACGGATTCGTGTTCTTGTGTTGACCAGTCAGTCTCGCAGCTTACCTTGAAAGAGCAAACTTGAACCGCGAGAACAGAACGCATGTGAGAAATGAGTTGCTGCGAGCTTCCTGTTGATCCCAAGACCTTCACACGAAAACAAAACAGTTAAAAAAGTTTCAATAAATTTGGGTTTTTAATTATTTTTTAAGTGAAAATGTATAAATATTTAAGTACTGAAGCACTGTCAGTGAAGATAATTTGTAAAATGCAAATAAAACCGATTTTAGCAAGGAAATGGCTCACACCACTAGCGGGTTGTGGGGGCCCCCTAGTGGCCGCGGGGCCCTAAGCACTCATAAGGTGCGTTCAACTTCATGCAGCGCTGCGCAGATCGATCGAAATCTGTCTTAAAGCAGTGCATGCTTGTTAGAAAAGTTGTTCGGATTGACGATGCGCGGACGCCACGTGACAGCCACATGTGGCATCAAAGTACCGCGACAGCCCTCCGAGATCAGACGACTAATTCAGCCGGTGCAGCATCTGAAGAGCGACTGCTGGAGCTGGTATGACGACACTGATATTACACGATTGGCCAAGTTCACCGCATGACAACAACCATGTGTGTTTCGCATTTATTATTGGACAATTTCCGATTCACAAACAATTAACAATTGTAATTAAACAATTAACTTTTCATATCCCTTCTAAATATATATATATATATATATATATATATATATATATATCATGTTTATCAAAAGACTACAAATATTTTACTGCAGAATCATCTTTTGTTAAATAATCTGGTCATAAAGGCTAGATTGTTTGCACAGGTTTATTCTGCCTTTTATATACAGACAATTTACTGCATTCAGCTCCATGTACGATTTAAACGATATATTTTAGTGAATAACCTAAATATGAACTCAAATAACCCAGTCAACAAATTTCCTTTGGCCCTGATCTGGCCCAAATCAACAGCTGAGATGTGGCCCAGATCAGTTAATGTTCCCCGGCCCAGAACTGGCCCACATCCTTTTTAGCCAGAACTGAACCAAAGTAGTGCCACAACTCCACCAAACTTGAGCCAAGTAATATATTTTTATGTGTTGGGTAAGTTACTTAAAAAAACTAATAGATTACAGTAGTAAAAAGTAAACAGATTAGTAATAGATTACTTCATATAAAAATAAATCAGATTACTAATTACTTTTAAAACATATAAAATATACCTATAAAATACAAAATAAACTGCAGCTCTTTCAGTATTTAATATTCACTAAAAAACATTACAATAGGTTGATCACAGCAGCTTGACATATTCAAAAGACTTAAAGAGTTAACTCAAAACTTAAAACTCTCTAACCATTTACTTGTTCCAAACCTGTTTGTCTTTTTTTTTTTTTTTTAGAAGACATTTAGAGGAAAACTGGATACTTGTAACTATTGACAACTGCCGTGCTCCACGTTTGTTGCCATTTGTCGAGTTGCCGACCTACTCATCAATGAGGCACTATCAGACTGGAGGTTTTTGGATACCAGAAAATAGACTTTATTCTTACATAATAAAGCCTGAGAAAGTGCAAAGCAGACACCAGAGCATTCTGAAGTGTCTCCTGGACAATTTCTAAAGTCTCTGTGTTTTTACAATATTTATACAGATTTGTTGACACACCCCTAGGTGTCTCTTGTGACTGAGACCCTAGGTGTCTCAGTGTGTGTGTGAGTATGGTATCACAGACCTAAAGGATAAAGACAAAAATGATGTAATTATGACAAAGTGTCAATTTGAACTGCTACATTTAAAATGACCAGGGGGCTATTCCATAAAGCAAGCTTAGAGAAAAAGCCAGGCTTATTTTGGTAAGTCAAGTTTATTAATGGCGGATTCGGTTTCATAAATCAAATTTACGATAGTTCAAACTTAGTTACCCTGGCAACTTATGCTGGGAAACTAGCCTGGTCTGGGGCAGGCTAACTCTCAGGCTTAGTCAAGTTCAAGCGTAATCAAAGTAATGTTAACATTCACCTGCCATAGTTTGATGCCATTTTAATTTAGTTAACCTCTTAATAATGATTAAAACTTTATAGTCACTTAATAGTAAATATATATCTAATGGAATTAGTTGTCAAATATATGCAGTGTAACTTAAATTAAACAAACGGACCATCAAAATAAAGTGTGACAATATATTTAAATTCATATGAGTTATTCCAAACAAAACAAATACAAACTACAACATTTCAACTATATTTGATATTTTTTCAACTAAATTTTATATAGGTTCTGTTGATTTTTTTTTTCCTCGTTACTAAAATTGTATTTAACATTTTCCCCCAACATATTTATTTGGGTGTACTAATTTTTGCACTGTGATCTTCAGTTTGGTTTTTGATCAATTATTTCCAAATGTTGCTTAGTGAATAATTTAATGTATATGCACAAATATATTATTGTAAAGCATCCTGTAGAAAATATTAACTTAAAAGATAGATCTGCGAGGGGGGTATATATATATATATATAGCGTAATGAACCGCCAACTTATCCAGCATATGATTTACATAGCGAACGCCTTTCCAGCTGCAACCCATCACTGGGAAACACATACACTATACAGTTTAGCTTACCAAATTCAACTATACCACATGTCTTTGGATTTGTGGGGGAAACCGGAGCACCCGGAGGAAACCCACGCCAACATGGGGAGACGAAAGCACTGACTGATATAAGGAAACAGACTACATTTCTTAAATAATGACTTTAAAGCTGCAAACCCTGAGTGGAATAATCGGGAGATGATCCGGGCCGTGCAGTACGCTCACTTTAATGTAAAGATATTTTCCCACGGGGCGCGGGAAACACACGTGTCAAAGAGAAAGCAGCTATTTGCAGCAGTTTCGGGAGCAAATTAAAAATCCCACCGCTTGTGTGTGCACGACTCTTTGTTGTCATTTTAATGTGCTTACATTTAGCACATTTTGTATGTTACATTGAGGCTGCAATGCAATAAAGCTTTTCTTTGCAAGTAACAAATGGCAGTAAGCACGCATTCTCTCTCTCTCTCTCTCTCTCTCTCTCTCTCTCGCACGCGCGCGGTCAAGTACAATTTCTATCTACTATGACAAATATTTAATGTTAAGGCCTAAATAATGGCTTATATTTTAAAATATATTGCTACATATGTAGCCTATTGAGGCGATCTGCAATTTCTTGTCAGCCTTCTCTCTTGCAAGCCGTATTATTTTGTTATGTTTAAATTATTATATGTTTGAACTCTAAAAACTAATGCGGCTCACTCGCTGTGAACAGCTGTCTCATCTCAGAGCTCTTTCAGTTCTCGAAGTTGCCATGGTAGCACACAACATAATCGATGTATCTATGATCGACCTTTAAGGTTTCACGACAGAAACGTGCACGAGCAGTTATCTAGACTATTTAAACTGAACTCAGACTAGTTAGATCAAATGATCTTCAACTTACTGTTATGGAACCAAATTAAGCGTGGATGTTTAGTTTGGCTCACTGAAGTCAGGCTTTTGACTTTAATCCCGCTTTTCTAAACAACTTTTATGGAATAGCCCCCAGGTTGAGTTATAAAGGCAGACCAGTTGTAGGGTTAAAATTCATACTTTCTCAAAACTTCATAAACAGGTTCATTCTTAGTAGCTAAACATGTCAAGCTCCACAAGAGGGAACAGAAGAATAACAAATCCTTTTAGATAATAGTTTAAAGACTGTATATGTTTAAAAAGATCGCCTAGTCATAAAAATGCATTTACATTTATCATAGTTTTATACAGCCCAATAATCCCAGCTTATAATCAACAACACTTAGCTTCAAAATTCTTATCAACTATTTGTATATAATGCTTCTATAATGAGACATTTAAAGACTCCTATTTGAAAAGAGACCTGGGGGCTATTCCATAAACCAAGCTTAGAGCAGGCTTATTTTGGTAAGTCAGGTTTATTAATGGCGGATTCATTCATTTTCTTGTCAGCTTTGTCCCTTGCGGGGTCGCCACAGCAGAATGAACCGCCAACTTATCCAGCAACCCATCTCTGGGAACTTCCACACACACATTCACACTCATACACTATGGACAATTTAGCTTACCCAATTCACCTGTACTGCATGTCTTTGGACTGTGGGGGAAACCGGAGCACCCGGAGGAAACCCACGCGAACCCAGGGAGAACATGCAAACTCCACACAGAAACGCCAACTGACCCAGCCCAGCCGAGGTTCAAACCTGCGACCCTGCGACCCAGCGACGTTCTTGCTGTGAGGCAACAGCACTACCTACTGCGCCACTGGGTTGCCCTAATGGCGAATTCAGTTTCATAAATCAAATTTGCGATAGTTTAAACTCAGTTACTATAATACTATACATATTACTATACATATTATAATACTATATAATACTATACATAATACTATACATATTAAATATATATTAGATATATATGAGACATATTATGTTGCATAATAATATTGTCATTGTATTCATTTTTTTGTAAAATCTTTATGTACATGTGTGAGCATGGGGCACGGGTTAACACGAGTCCAAAGGCACAGGATAACACGAGTCTACAACTATGAAAAAACATGGTTTGACCAACTGATGAAACATCGTTTTGTCATTCGGAGCTATTCTATTCAGCGGGATAGTTTGTAGAAACATGTTAACGCGAGCACATGTAAACAACATGTAAACATGTTAACATGAGTCGATGGAAACAGGTTAACACGAGACGAGTTTACAACCACAACAAAGCATGTTTTGGTTGATAAAGATGTTAAAACAGACTCAATTTTGTATGTATCTGAATAGCTCAGTTGGATAGGTCGTATGATACGTGCGCTGAACCTTTTAACCACACGAGTTCGAATCCCGTTGATGACATGTAAATTATAATTTTTTTTTTAGATTAATTTTGGTTATATACTGTTCTGCTGCACAGATATTAAAATAAATAATGCTTACAATGACACTGACACCAAGTAATAAGAATCTTTATTTGGTATGGGCATGCCTTGTTGCTGTAAAAAAGTGACGAATCTGCCAATCTGCAAACGTGGATAGCCTACATCTGGAAAGGGACACCAGTTAACACGGTCACCAGTTAAACCGTAACACCGGTTCCTAATCGCTGATTTCATCATATAAATACGGATATATAACGTTGGTTATTCTAAATTATAATCAACGCATGTGTAAATCGGTGGATCGAGGTAATTCGCTAATCTATTACCATTAATTAAATTATTGGGGAAATTATTCGTTCATCTTCCTGAACGAAAAGATTCGAATCAGTTTAAAGCGAGTTGGTACACATGCAGGCATCACTAGTTGCGTGCAGATCGATGATATTGTATTATGCTCCTCTTCCGGAATATTTTTTCTCATCGTAGATTATCAGCATATGATTTTATCTAAAGGAAACTAAAGCAAGATTAAGAGTAGTCTTTGTCTCAAAAAGTAGAATAAATATATGATTAAAATGAACATAAACAAAGGAACACATTACTGAATTAATATATAACTGTTATGATGAGAATGAATACATAACATTGCATAACATTTGTGCAAAACGACTCAAATTTAAGCATTAAGTTACAATACTATTTATACCAAGTATTAAGATACAATACTATTTATTACCATTTTTATGTTTTATGTCCTTTTTACTCACACACACATACACACACACACACATATATACATATATGTATGTATGTGTGTGTGTGTGTATATATATATATATATATATATATATATATATATATATATATGTGTGTGTGTGTGTTTTTATATATTTATATATATATATTAGGAATACAACATTTTCTTAAATGGGAAATTGATTATTATAAATTATTTTTCTTTTGTTTGTAGAAAAATGCCAGGAACTTCAACATTTAGGAAGTGCCCCCATTTGTATGGAAAAACTCGATCGTGCAAATAGAAGATGCCCAAAGGTAAATAATGTAAAATAGGCTGTATGAAACAGCAAACATCCATTTTTATGAATTCAAGCCAGAGTAATTTTTCCCAAAATCAAATAGTCTTCAAACACTTGTTATGACTGACATAACATGTCATAGTTCCAGGGTCCAAGCACTCTATACTATGATGCTCAACAGTGTGCTTTACTACTTCTTGAAAATAGAATAATAGTATAATAGTTATAGAAATATGTTTCGTTTACAAATTTGCTCCACTGTAGGCATTTTCCAAAACATACTTATTGATATTTATGTTTGACTGTTCCTATAAATAATTTCCTCTTAGAAAGCTACGTTTTACAAATAACTAGATATTGCAGTGATTCTAGTGTGGTCACTCAGTCCATTGAGATTTTCTAATATATGATTACCACATTTAAGAAAATAACTAATAAAAGTTTAAGAAAATAAATTTTCACATGTTCATGCAGTAGTGACGACTTAAATAATAATTTATAAAGTCAATAATGAACATGCATAATTTCTGTTAAATGTGTACACTACTAATTAGGTTTGGAGCATCATGGGTATATTATTACAATATTCAATTTCTCTTAACTTGTTATCCAGTTAATTATATCCTTATTATAAGAGTGGTAGAAAATCAGCAATGCTTGATCAAATAGAGCACAGTTCACAACCTATTGTGTCAATCTCTTTTTCTCTTTTTCTATAGCTCTCTCTTGGTCTGTGTGGGGAAACTGCTGGACCTGAAGTTCAGGAAAATAGCACGGATAAAGGTGTTCTGGAGCCAAGCACAGGAATGGGCCAAAAAAGTCTTGAAATCAAGCAAAAGCTTTTGGTAATAAACATTTTATTCTTTCTCTTTTATATAGAATAGGGAATTTTATTAACATTGTGCAGGGAAGCAACAACTTTGCTGATGTCATGCAAAAGTGTGCAATGAAATCATCAACCCAAACATATTTTCAGTATATTAGAATCTACACAAAATCATGCTTTATAATGTTGTATGTAAAAAAGATAGACATGACATATCCTGCACAAGCTGGATATATCTCTCCTTACGCTCAACCTACTCTTGATCGTGGGTCGAGAGGAAAGAGAGAGATCATTGTTGAGTCTTTCTTGCTCAGCAGTTGCTAACCTTATTACTAAATATCTTATCTTGTAAGTCATGATTCAACTCCAATATCTTAAGAATTAATGATAAAAAATCTATTTGAAAATGAAATGCAATCACTCGTTTAAAGCAAATTCAGTAGCCTACATATTAAAAGAAGCACCCAAATATGCACAAATTATGTACCAAGTTTGTATTTTGCTCGAGTGGTCTTTAAATTTGTAGGATCTGGATTAAGTAAAGAGTATCCAATTGTTAACCATTTCAGAACTATCACCATGGACGGTGCCACACAAGATCGCACATAAGGAGTTATACTTAAGAAACTTCTTTAAGTTATGGTTCAGAGAACACACCTAGAAATGGTATACCTTTATTTAAAAAAAAACTTTGTATTGGTAGTGCACTAAGAGACGTTATCAGGTAGTGGGGTTCAAGTCTTTCTTACCTTGGAAATGTTTTTTATGGAAATGTTAAGGTGGAAAAACTAAAGGCCCTAAGCATTTACTTAGCTTAGAAATGATTTTAACCTGCAGTTTTTACAGTGTACCCTTGGAAGTTTTCTTCATCTTTGCCTCATCTTAAATTAGACTTGGTAAAGGACTTCGCTTTTTAATTTATGCATTGAAAAGACCTAAATCAACAATGTGCTAACACCGAGTATATTTAAACATCTTGGTAACTACCAACAAATTCACAAGAGCTTGCTTATGATAAAATGCACATCGTTTCCCATATTATTCCAAAGAAAGAATATGACCTTCATCAAAAGAACCAAGGATTTATTAACTGTATTTTGATATATGAACTAAATACAATTACACTGGTCAGTAAAGCCAAACATTTGCCAAATGAAATGGGATGTGTAGATTACTGATATGGTTTTGCTACTGTTTCATCAAGGTGGAATGGTTTGTATTTACAGAATTGTTCTTTTTTTCTTCACAGCTTGCCAGTTTCACAGCACATTGGACATTTTCCAGTACAATATGTGTGCAAGACACATGAAAACAAGGTTAGTAGTTATACAATATAACTGCATTGTGTGAATAAATGTAAACTGTCCTACAACAAGATAATTCTGCTAAAATGTATGCCTTTCTCAGAAAAGTAAAAAAAAAATGTTTAAATGTTTGAAGCTACAATGCTATAAATGCTGAACCAAACGTTTAATGTTTGGGTGATTTATATGTTGTCTGATTTTGGTTGGTTGTGTGAAGGATTTGAAATAAATACTTCTTAAATAAAAGTATAACTTTTGTTTTCTTATAGTGTCTTCCCAAGGGCTGTAAAGAAGTACTGGTCCATTGGCTCCCATGTCCATCATGGTAATCTCACATTTCTTGGTTAAATGGCATATAATTTGTCTTTAAAGGGACAGATAAAAACCTATTTAATTTAGCATGAATTGGGTGTTATTTACATTTATATAATAGGTAATTGGACCACTGTTGTAGGCTCATTTTGATAGCTCATTTTGAGAACGCTTTGTCACAACTACAGCTCAACTTATGTACTCCTTTTAAGTGGCATTTTGTTAAACGATCATTGATCCATAAATTATATGCTTTGTTATTTTCTTAAGTACTTACTGTCATAATTTAATATTCAGTTGGAATAGGATGAACTTTATATCACACACAATATGATTGGAAATACAATATGGGTCTTACATTTAAATGCAAACACGATATAACATAAACAGCCTTCAATGTCAACTACATTTTAGCTGTCCACCCCATTTTGTCTGGGACATTTGTAGAAGCTGAAAAGTGTTCATAAACCATGTCAGAATCTACAATTGTTTGTAACATATTTCAGAAACCAAACATATCATCTCTGTTTTTTTTTTTATTTTGCCATTTCTTTCAGCCAAAAGACCTGGCCCCCGTCTTGAGAACCACAGGAGAACAAAGATGGTGACTGTGTCATAAAGGAAGTCTACTAATAGTTCTGTTGTCAGCTTGGTGGTGCAAAGAAAATTTTCTTCTTCCCATGAAACTGAGTTGTGTGGACAATAAATTTAGAATGGAATGAAATGAGTGTGTAGAAGTTCATTCATTAATTTTCCTCTGCTTAGTCCCTGATTTATCAGGGGTCGCCACAGCGGAATGAACCACCAACTACACTGGCATATGTTTTACGCTGAAGATGCCCTTCCAGCCACAACCCAGTACTGGGAAACACCCATACACACTCATTCACACGCACACTCATACACTACGGCCTACACAGCATGTGTTTGGACTGGAGCATCCAGAGGAAACCCACACAAACACAGGGAGAACATGCAAACTCCACACAGACACGCCAACTTACCCAGCCGGGATTTGAACCAGCGACCTTCTTGCTCTAAGGCAGGGATCACCAATCTCGTTCCTGGAGGTCCGGTGCCCTGCAGGGTTTAGCTCCAACTTGCCTCAACACACCTGCCTGGGTGTTTCAAGCATACCTAGTAAGACCTTGATTAGCTTGTTCAGGTGTGTTTGATTAGGGTTGGAGCTAAAATCTGCAGGACACCGGACCTCCAGGAACGAGTTTGGTGACCCCTGCTCTAAGGTGACCGCGAAGCCACTGTGCTGTCCTGCTTAGATGTTAATAAAAAGTATTTTGTAAATTAAAGTCCTGTTGTAGGATTTGTTGTTTGGTGAAATTGTTGTAAGACAAAAAAATAACTATTTATACACTCTCAAGTACTAGTCTAGTAACAGTTTAACTTTTAGCTCTGTCCGGGCCCAGTGTTTGACACTGAACACTGTTTTTATAGAAGCTGTAGAACATCTTTAGTAGTGCTTTGGTCATATTCAAGGTATAGCCAATTTTGGTATTATGAATAAGTTTCTGTTAACACTAACCACATTACTGAATCAGTACACTATATTTTTCTGCATACAATGAAATCCCAAGTTTGTAAAATAATTAAAAGGAAAAACAGTGTGATCCAGATTTAACATAAAGTTAAACATATAGAAGTTAGTCAAAACGCACGTCAATTAAATTGTTTATATATTATATTATATATATACATATATATAATTATATATATATATTAAGAGTTTAGATGCAAAAATGCGTTTTTGTCAGACTCCTATATTTATGTTTAGTTGTTTCATTTTGAAGACCGTTGGAGGAGTGTATTCTTTGCCATCAACTCGGAATTACTGAACCTACAGACAGGAGCCTGATAAAAATGCTCATTTTTGAAGGAAATTTCAAATGGCTTTTAGAGGTTTTTGCATCAGAACTCTTCATATATATATGTGTGCATTCTTATAAAGATGGTGTAATGCACCAGATACTGGCATTATGTAAGGTTGAGTAACTCTGGCTGCTTTCTTGCAAAAATAAGCGTGCATTTAATTTCCACAGTCTTAAATGTATGTAAATTAGCTGTAGCTTTTAGTTCGTTGCTATGGTGATTGATGCGTCTAGCCATATTTGCATAGCTGTGATGTACGCGAAAATATTATTTTTTTCATTGATAACCCAATTATATTGTATGTTATTGTTAATGATTTAATTTTTATTATTTTTCTCTTAGATTCTTTAATGTATTTAGCGGAAAATTGCGGAAGTGCTTTGGGCTGTGGGCGGAGTTAGCGCGTTTTACACCTAATTTGTCTCAAATGTCTGAAATGAACCAACTTATTTACTTTTTGTTGACATAGCTAAGCTACGTGTCGTGTGATTACTTTTTTGATTGTACTAGATAGTTTATTTATGCAGTAGATATATCTTTTTGTAACCCTAATTTCTAACCCTAATTTGCAAACCAAAAAAACTACAAATATGGCGCCGATTTGTATGAAATATTGTGACGCTGCTAGTAGGAATTGTAGTTTTTTTTATATTTTTGTGTTTTACTTAGAATTAGAAGTTGTAAATAGTGGGCTGACAGTTTAATGAGGGGTTTATGGAGTTGGTAAACACAAATATGTTATCAAATTTTAAATATCTAATTGTTAAATGGGGTTAAATCAATTATAACCATATTTTACAGCGCCCCCAGTTGGTGCCCAATACTGACTGTACTCACAAGATTCCTGAGATCAAGAGCTCTCCATTACAGCTGGGACCATATGAGTAGCCTCTTTTTTTGCTGAATTAGAAACCTTCAAACATGCACCAAAGTACAGTTTTGATGGTCAGTATTTCAAAGCAGAGGACATGTAAAATGTTCATACCTACATATGCTACTCTTCAGGTCAATACCTTTGCAATAATGTATTTTGTTTGGTCTACAATAAAAATAAAATCATTTCACAGACACATGCCATCTCAGGTTTAGTTTCAAAGAGCACTTTGAATACTCAACATATAAATGAAGTTGTGTGTGTGTGTGTGTGTGTGTGTGTGTGTGTGTGTGTGTGTGTGTGTGTGTGTGTGTGTGTGTGTGTGTTTCTGATAATTAAACAGAATAACAACCCCACAACATGAGGAATACATGGTCCACAGGCACACACACACCTATCCTTCTGAGGGAATTCTCTAGGCCCTTACCCTAACCTTAACCATCACAGCTAAATATAAGTGCCTAACATAACCTTAACTTAACCTTGACCTTTAAATCATATTTTTTTTACCCTCAAACAGTTCTTTACATGAGTGTCAGATTGTCAACATATCTTCATTTTACTGTCTTGATCCTCTTTTTGTTGGTCCAATACTCAAATCAGCTGCACAAAGATTGAGACACACACAAACCCAGAGACGGGTTTTCATGTTTTATAGGGATTTTTTTTTTACTGTACATTATACATTTTACTGTATATTCTTCCTCTCCTATATCAAACCTACCCTTAAACAATGTTGGGTAATTTAATTTGAAAAATAACTATTTACCGATTACATTAATTAGTGTTTAAAATACTATTATTATAGGGTGAAAATAAATGTAACTACTTGACTTAGTACTACAAATCATAATAAATCCTAAAACAGACAATATTACCATTTAGTAATTTCTTACCTTATTAACTGCTTCTTAATCATATGCCATTGTCTGAAATGTCAAATGTAGTTGATCTGAAACTGAAATATTCTGCAAAATATCATAACTAATTTATGACTTCATTTTCTTCTTATGCTTGTGCAATAATATTCATAAATTCTACATTATTCATTTTAAAAAGTAGATGTTATGCACAATATTTTTGGAAAACAAAGAATAAAGTACTCTGCTTCTGTAAATCCCTTACTTTACTTTTCCAGTGGTTTAGTATTTTTTTAAACTAGTAATTACACCCAACACCTCTTGTGCTGTTTTTCTCTTTGTAGTGTGAGTTTGATAAATCTATCTTACTATGACAGTGTAACTGTGACTTTCAATGTTCCAACATCAAAGTCAAAGTCAAAGCTTTATTGTCAATTCAACCACATGTACAGGACATACAGAGAATCAAAACTGCATTACTCTCAGGCCCTAACATATAATATTGCAAAAAGTAGAATTTTAAAAAGGAAATAAAATAAATTAAATTACGCATATAATATAAAAATACAAAAAATACAATACAAAATAAAAAATTGTAAACAATACAATTACACTTAAAGACATATGGCAAGGAGTGCAAACCAGAGTTGTGCAGATGCAAAACAGTGTATAATACAAAAGTATAGTATAATGCAAAACAGTATATAGTGCAAAAAGCTTGTAAACATGATAATTATGATAAAGTGACAGTGTCTTAATAGTATACAGGGAGGTAGTATGAGATAACTAGCAGTAACATGTTAGTAGTTCAAGTTAAATCTTAAAGGGTCCAGTTCATTCTTTTCTCAAGACCTGGTTTTTGATTGACAAAAGTCAATCCAAAAGTTTAATGACAAATTACATTTGTATTTCATATATACAGGTATAAGCAAGAATTTACAGACATTTGAGATCCAAAAGTTTTGCACAGCAGAAACAATACAAACATATAGTTACTGATAATACAGCAGTGTAAATCAGCATGTTGCTACAAAAGTAAAAAACTGCATATTTCTGTAATCAGTTTTAACTAGGGCTGCACAATATATCGTTTTAGCATCGATATCACAATATGATCATTCGCAGTAGTCACGTCACAGGATCTGCAATGTCAAGTTCAGCTTTAGTTTATTTATCCTTCAGGAAATTTGAGTGGAATTATAGCTGACCGAAAACCATATTGTTGAGCGATTGTGAAGTTTAACCTTAATAGAGTAAAAGAGTGCTTGTTTGCTTTGTTTAAGGCCTATGACTGTAAGATTTCTAGTGCATTTAAATAATTTGTATACAAGAAATTATACCAATAAAAATTCATTTGCATTTAACTTTATACAATGAAGATCATGCAGTTTAATTTGTTTAGGTTTGATTATTCATTTTATACTCAAATACAGTTAGACTCACCAAAAGAAATAAATAAATTAAATTTCATTTATGCAGATTATCTATTTCCAAACTGAGCTATTCAAGTCATGTGGTGAAATAATTATAATCATATAGCAAATATCACAGAGAAAAAAAATAAATAAATAAATAAAATAAAATTCGCAATGTCTGATTTTTCCAATATCGTGCAGCCCTAGTTTTAACATCAATAAATTTAATGATTCCCTTTAGTTTTAATGGTCTTTAAAAAAACTCAAACTAGTTAATTTATTTAAAAATAACATTTTAAAAAGATGTTTCTAAAGTCCAGAAACCAAAGTGATCTGATTAAAAACAGTTAAGTCACTAGAGTTCCCACCGCTGTATCATTCGCATCCTCAGAGCTAATGTCATGATCCAAGTCCATTTCTTCCTCCATTTCTCTTTCCTCTTCTTCCATCAGGCTAGGAGTTGAGTCCAGAATACCTCTGTATGTGCATGCTACAGTGCTGCTGTTTCAGTCTGAGGTCTTGCAGTCTTTTCTTCAGTACACAAGAGACCCTTGGACCCATCCTCTGTGAATCCATTCGGATAGCCTACAAGTCCACACATAAAGAGTATTGGGATTACCGTCACACTTAATATTTTATCAGAGAGACCTTGTTTACATTACAAACACATTTTAAATTTAAAGACCAACTTTAAATATAAGAATAATTAGATGACATCGTTTTTGCTATGTATTAAACCAGAATAATTGCTTTTTTTTTTTACTTCACAACCATTTGACCTGTGAATTTTAAAGAGATCTACCCTTACTTTCTGTTTGTCCACACCAAAACAGTGGCCATCAGTGACTGGACCTTGGCTACAGAGATGTATGTATATGTGTGTGTGTGTGTGTGTGTGTGTGTGTGTGTGTGTGTGTGTGTGTGTGTGTGTGTGTGTGTGTGTGTGTGTGTGTGTGTGTGTACGCATGTACAGCTGCAGTCAATTATTAGCCCTCCTGTGAATTTATTTATTTGTTTTTTTTTTCAAATATTTCACAAATGATGAAAGTAATTTTTCACAGTATCTTCTATTATATTTTTTCTTCTAGAGAAGAAATGTATTATTTCGGCTAGAATGAAAGCAATTTTTTCAAACCATTTTAAGGTCAATATTATTAGCCACATTAAGCAATTTTTTTCTCCAATTGCCTACTGAACAAACCATTTTTATACAATGACTGCCTAATTACCTTAACTTGCATAGTTAACCTATTTAACCTAGTTAAGTCTTTAAACTGCAAAAGCTGTTTAAAATACTATTATCTTAAAAAAATATCTAGTCAAATATTATGTAGTCATCGTGGAAAACATAAAAGAAAGCAGTTCTTAGAATCAGTTAGTTAATAAAACCATTGTTTTATATCTTCTTTCCGTTTAACAGAAATATTTACACACAAACACACATACATATATACACACATACATATACACACACACATATATACATACATATATATATATAAATATATATATACATCTTTTATCAGAGTTGTCTCTAAACCATTGAACAACACCCATTCTTGTCTTAGGACAATTTTAAAAAGCTTTTTTGATCCACATAAGTTATTATGTGTGTGTGTGCATGAATGTATGCATGTATGTACACACATACGTGTGTGCGTGTGTGTGTGTTAGTTACATCTTAATACAACACCTGTGTTCTGTTCCTGTCAAGGCCAAATCATGTTCTCTTCTGCTTTGTTGGACAGTTACTGTAGTTTCTGTGTCCACATGGTCACCATTAGGTTGTCGGTTGTATTTCTGGATCTCTTCAAGCAAGCGTTTCTGTTCTTGGGCAGTCTTTTGACTAATCATCTGACCCCTTTTGTTCTGATTTGTAATATGAGAAAAAAAAGCAATGATATTACAAAAGTGTTGCATAGAATTTAACAAGAAGAACTAGTGTAACACCAATCTGCATCATTTACTAATACATACCATGCTACCTACAAATGGTAGTGTTTTTTTCTGACAAATGCTCACGATGGACAGCTGCAAGCCACGAGCAGCAACAGGACTGGCTGCAGCATTTCCTAAAGTAAAGTAAAGGTTAAAAAATACACTCAAGTTCTGTTTATTGCACACAGTGCAGCAGCAACAGACAAACTTCAGGACAATAAAGGACCGGACAACAAAAGACATACTAATATGCATTTATTGTGTGTGAACTTCCTTCATGATAAATTTCTCTGGAGCAGAAAAATAGTTCATTGCCCCATAAGCCTTACTGTAGCTGCACAAATAGGTGATAGTGATAGGCAATAGGTTTAGTGATTAAGTAAATTACCCTATAAACTGACAAAATTAACACATGGTGCTCTTGCAGATACAAAAAAAGAGACAGAGAAATCCTGAGGTTCGTAGCTGCTCATTGAAAAGAAAGTAGATGTGTATAAAACAACTGAGATAATTGCACCAGGAATGAGAACCAAAAATTGCCTTTTGAAGATATGGAGCCAGAAAAGAGAGCCCAGATTTTGGGGTCTAATGTGCAATTTTTTTATTACTGTTATTGCTTATCTCAAATTATATAGTTCGGTTTTACTCTGATTTGCATGGATCAATCATTCTGTTTTCACCTTAAAAAAACTTATTCCTCTTTAAGTCAAAATATAAACTCAACTTGTAAATAGTGTTCATCACCACACCATAATGTAACATTAAGCTACTGCTAGTTGCATTACACATTAAACAGTCCAGTGTTTATTTATAAAACATTTTACTTACCACTACTTGCCTACTGCTTGACATCAATAACCCACTGTTTTACTGTCATCACTGCAGTACAAATGGTCCTACACCGTCTTGAGACACTCTGTTGCAGCCAAGTCATTTTGTACTGTCTGCAAAACAGAAATACAAAATGTAATTTAATAAAATACTAATTTAAAAAAATTTCATATGTTCTTGCATGATGAAATACAACAACACATTTAATTTATATATATATATATATATATATATATATATATATATATATATATATATGAGAGAGAGAGAGAGAGAGAGATAGAGAGAGAGAGAGAGAGAGAGAGAGTCAGAATTATTAGCCTCCCTTTGTTTTGTTTTTTTCTTTTTTAAATATTTCCCAAATTATGTGTAACAGAGCAAGGAAATTTTCACAGTCTGATAATATTTTTTTCTTCTGGAGAAAGTCTTATTTGTTTTATTGCGTCTAGAATAAAAGCTAAAAGGAGTTAAATGATTACACATTTGTTTATAACGAATAAAACTAGCCTGTATCTCCTTAACAAATAAATCTGTGAATAGAAGAACAGCTTCTAGTTTGTGCTTATTTCCTCCTAACATTGTCCAAAAGAAATAAATATATGTCAGTTAGATCTGATATCGGACTGCAACTCAAACTTGAGTTGATTATCACAATTAAAAGCAAAGCTTGGGTCACATCAGATATGTGACTTAAAATTTGTCATTTTAATTCATTTATTTTAAAAAGGCTACAGTTACGTCATTTAACATGAGATTTCATTAATAGCTACAGAATCTTTTTTTGCAAACTGTATTGGTAAATTCCTAATTTTAATGTAGCAAATGTCTTTCTGCTGGGGACACTGACATTTGACTAAATCGTCCTTAATGTTTGTATATAAAAAATTAAAATATCCCAGAAATAGCCTAATACAGTGGTTTTCTGTCTTTGACAACACAAACTAAAAAAAAAGTCATAAATTATCAACAAAAATGTATTAAAAATATTAATTGGAAAATATGTATTTTTGATCAGGTTACACATTTTTTCCTCCCTGCTAATTGTAGCACTGTATTTATTAATTTAATTAATAATAATAATAATAATAAATCAATTTGAAACTCATTTACTTGCTTTTTTATACAATTTATATAATTTTATTTTAATACAATTCTTTATTATTTTAATACTTGTTTACTCATTTGTTTTACCTTATTAAATCAATTTTTGTGTCAATTATTTTATCATATCTATTTATTGTATTATTTTATGGATTCAATTTAGTTGTTTCTTTTACACTAACTTAAGTGATTTATTTTTTGTTTTGTTTTAACGTGGACTTTTAAAACGCTTGATAAATAATCTAAATTTTAATTTTGATTTTACCTGTTATGCTTTTCTCTAAATATTTTCACGGACTGTACCATGCATCTGCAAGCAACTAGTGATGCCTGCATGAATTACACTAAGGTGTCTACTATTATAGCAGCTCTCAGATCGGCTTGTATGTTGTATAATACCGATCTGACGTCAGCTATAGCTAATAACATTATGACAACAATTTGAGAATAAAGCCCATTTGCACTTATTATTATTTGCACGTATTACTCCACTGCAATGCTCGAAGTAACCATTTTAGCTAAAAACGTTAGCTAAGACTCGGATCATTTTACTGACTCGGATCATTGAATCCCGTTCAGCAAACAAAACGAATCCTTTCGCCAAAATTATTAAGGTTAATGTTACATGTTTAAAGCGACTTACATCGACCGATTTACGCAAGCGTTGATTACAATTTATAACGTTTATAACGTATTTTAGCGAAGAACAACCGGGTACGTTGTGCCAGACTCAGAGTTATATTCAAGTTCAAAATGCACCACTATAATTTAATCTGTACATCTGCCGTCAACCCCCGTGCTTAAACTTCCAATCATGTCACAACATGATAAAAAACATAGAAACTGATTAATTTATGTATCACCAGTGCAACAGGCTGTGAATGTTAGGCTATCAGCTGTGCTAACCGAACGACCACTAATCGGCACAATCTGCCGTTTCTAACACACGACTCCATGTGAAGTGATGCAGAAACATTAAATCGTTCAAAATAATACTGTTAACGCCGTGACTTCTTCACAAAAAGGAGAAAAAAAGACTTACTTGCTTCAATATGGACCCTCATCAGGTGAACTGTGCGTTGAACCGAGTGTTGTTCATGACGTCATCGCCGTAGAGTTGGTGCGTGCTATTTGTACGCATCTGCTCTCAACAGAAGTGAATAGGGAAGTATTAGCGTATCATATGCACTCAAAATATGGATTTTGACGTATGCATTGCACGCAAAGGAAAAGTGTAAAGTCGTGTTATTTGTACGCAGATTGATGAGACCGGGTTGGCAGACCTCATGAATCAGACCTTGTACCTCAACAATGGTAACAATTAAAATAGGCTCGTTGAGTTGGCCAAAATCTGCGCAGAATCGATCACCGGTGATCACCGCAAGATGCATGCCGGTTAGAAATTTGTCCGAGTTGCGTCCGCCTGGCTCTGATGTCACGCTGACGTGCGCCAAAAAACTCTCGCGATCGCGAGGCGGAAACCTCGGATTGAGCAGTCGGCAGCAGTTGCTCTCCAAAGACTGCGCCCACTAAAAGCATCATGGGAAACGGCTGGCTGACGACACAGCTGAATGCTCATTGGATGAGACTGACTAACTACACGTGATTCTCTATCTTGTTTTTACTAAGGTTTATCCTGGCTTTGTTGTATACCTTTTTTGTATTTTCGTTGATAATTTTAAAAAAAGTCATAAAGAGCATTACATGTGGTTATTTATTTAGATTTACACGCAAACAGAAACAAAACACACCTTTATAAAAACATAATGTGACCTGTCTAATATAACTAAATGTTACTAATAAATCAGTAGTATGTGCATGTGCTGTATTTTATTTCTCTCTCAGTTTAAAGTCCTGTTTGTTGTCATTTTCACTGTTTGTGTGAGTTTTGTATTGTAATTTTTATGCAACGTTATTCCATGAAAGTTAATCCAATACATACATGCATACATACAAAGGTAATCAGACTGTTTTGCCATTATGCCTCATCTTTGTGTGGTTTCATAAGTGAAAGGGGTGTAGTAAACAAAACAAAACACACCACACACACACACACACACACACACACACACACACACACACACACACACACACACACACACACATATATATATGTGAAGTCAAAAGTTATGTTTAATAGATCAAGAACATTTTCCCAGTATTTCCTACAGCCTATAGTTTTTATTCTGGAGAAAGTTTTAGACTGTTTATTTTAGTCTGGCTGGAGTAAAAGCTGTTTATATGCCTAATAAACATGTCAATATAATTAGCCCCTTTTTCTTTTAATTTCTTTATGTTTGCAGAACAAACCACTGTTGTCCAATGGCTTTTCTCATTTTTCTTTAACATAATTAATCTATAGTTAACTCTTTAAATTGCACTTTAGGCTGAATACTGCCTTGCAAAAAACTAGTAAAATATTATGTAAAATATATAATATAATATTGTCATAATGGCAAAGACTAGAGAAATGAGGTAGTAGAAATTAGTTTATAAAACTGTTGAAAACAAAATCTGTTAAACAGCATTTTACATATTTGATGCAATACCATTTTTTAAACTTCACAAGAGGGCTAAGAATTTTGTCTTCAGTTGTATTTCCTTTTATACCTTCTAATGCCCTCTATAGAAAGTCTGAAATGACTATAGAAATGCACCACTTGTTCAATAAAATGGCAAATTCTATAGAGACATTCAAATAAACAAACATTTGTCATGACCTGTCACTCAAAAACATCCTGCTATAGCTACTTAATTTATAATGTAGCCAAATGAGATTTCTTGAAAGCTTTCTTACTGTATAAGCTGTTTATTTTGACATTCCTTTAACATTTACCACTGTTGAATATACAGATTTTTATTTTAAATAAACCTTTTTAAGTAATGAGCTGTTCATCTTCTGTGATTGTGACCATCTTTTTGTAAAAACAGTGATATTTTAATTGCATCCACTCCCACATATAAAAATACTACAGTAATTTAGAGGAATACTATAGTGTTTTTGAACCATATTATAAAAATAGCCTATTTAAATTCTGTAGTTGTTCTGGTATCACAACAACTATAAACATAACCCAATACTGAAAAAACATGTTCAAAAACACAAGAATATTTACTATAAATCACCATAGTATATTTTATTGAGGTCATTCGTCCGCGATAGAAAACGCGAACGCGATCTCCACCACTGGTGACGTTTCCAGGCGGCAAAACAGCGAGATTCTGGAGGTGTCCGACTTCTGATGTATTTTTTGAGCCCTCCTCTTACTGCAGCCGCTTGCTCTCGTCTACATTGCAGTCAAGGCGAGGCGCACCTCAAACGAGCCTACTGTTTCATGCCGCAATGCATGCTGGGTGTGGCACAGTACAAATATCCCAGCATGCATTGGGGCATGAATAAATGATGTAGTTTAATGGTCTTACAGTTTTCTTTATTTGCGTTTGATTCTGCTGTTGTTTATGTTTAGACTTTCAGTAGCCAGTTTGTGATGTTTGTGAGTTAAACTGTTAATTTTGTTATTTGTCACCGTTGTTGAGGTTCATACGCTGATTCTTGATGTCTCTTTGAGTGCAACTTACACCATAGAGCAAAGTGTTTTGTCCAAGTTATTCTTAAAAACTTCCAGTATTCAATGCCACATGCAGGCATATATATAACGTTTATCAATAAATTAAACATTGGATAAGAGTAGTAAATTATTTTAAGTAAAAACAGTTTCTGCCTTATTAAATCCAATATGAACATCAGCAGATCTTATTAAATTTTTTTGGCTTGCGTGCTATATCGAAAGAGCTTTTTAAACAAAGTTCTTAACAAGTGCAGCAGCCAAATTAATTAATGTTAAAAATGTCAGGGCTCAGAGCCCAACTAAAGCAGACTCTGTTCTCCAAGATGGTGACGTAAAATGTTAACCTTTATCTCAAGAAGAACTTTAGTAGATGTTATACAAAAATAAATGTTTTAGTAATAAGTGTAGCTGCTGATGATGTTTGTTGAGTTGTTTAATCATCTGCTGACACCTTCAGGTTTTTTCATTATAAAGCTGTGACTGAAGTTTCAGTTTTTTGTTACTTTATGTTCTGTTCTTGTTTTTTCCTTCAGTATTTCTTCATTTGTTCATCGCTAATCCTCAATTATCATTTAATTAGTCATTTAATTGATTCATTTACTTCAGCTTTGCTCCCTGTTTCTTGAACACTCAGTAGTGTGGACACTTGGAAGTGTTCAATTAAAACTGAGGTATTTGCTCTGGGGTTTAAAGGGTTAAAGGTGTGAGAGGTAAAAACACAGTGTAAAAATGTATTTTAACAGTAATATGATGTTATTTTAAACTACGGAAGTAGACTGTAAAAAAACAGTAGATTGCTGGCAACCACAGCTGCCAGTAGTTTACCGTTAAATCAAGGAAAAAACAGTATTTTACTGTAAAACCTGAAGCAAATTTCTTCTATGTGTCACCGTTGTGGAGGAGAGTAGAGCCAGTGTTTGAGTCAAAGATGAACAATGAAACGCTGATGATATTCTGCATGTTTCTTTCCTTAAAGACAGTGGCCGTTTAGTTGCTGATGCAGTAAGAATCTCTGTTAATTCCAGCTTTACATGTATGTGTGCTGCTGTGAAATTTAAGACATTTGGGTTAAAAGGAACTTTTCAAATTAACTAAAATAAGTTATCATTATAAGTATGCTTCTAAGCATATATAGCACATTATTTCATAAACTCATACAGAAGTTGGCCAATTTGAAGCAGTCGCTCTCAATGAACAAAATTAATTCACTTGAGTATTGTGTATATCAATGTAGTCCATGTATTTTTACAGCAACATACTGTAAAATAACAGTACATTGCTGGCAACTGCAGCTGCCAGTAACTTACCGTTTTTTAACGGGACAATTTTTAACAGTGTATAGCACATGCCGCATGTCTTTGGATTTGTGGGGGAAACCGGAGCACCCGGAGGAAACCCACGCAAACACATGGAGAAGAAGACACAATATAAAGAAGAAGACTTCATTTCTTAAATAATGATTTAGGATCCGGGCTGAGCAGCAGCCTCACTTTTCCCACGGGCCGCAGGAAACACAAGTGTCAAAGGGAAAGCAGCAGTTTCGGGAGCAAATTAAAAATCCCGCCGCTTGTGCGTGCACAGCTCTTTGTTTATTTTAAACCTAATGTGCTCACATTTAGCACATTTTGAATGTTACAGGGAGCCTGCAATGCATTAAAACTTTTCCTTGCAAGCAACAATTGGCAGTAAGCACATATTCTCTCTCCCTCACACACACACACACGAGCACACGGTCAAGCACAGTTTCAATGTATTATGACAAATATTTAATTTCATGTAAATATGCATACATAATGGCCTATATTTTAAAATATATTGCTACACATGTAGCCTATTGAGACGATCTGCAGTTTCCTGTCAGCCTCTCTTGCTTTCTTGCAAGCCGTATTATTTGATTGTTGAGTTTAAATTATTATATATGTTTGAACTCTAAAAACTAATGCTGCTCACTCGCTGTGTCTCATTTCAGAGCTTTCAGTTCTCGAAGTTGCCATGGTAGCACAACATAATCGATGTATCTATGATCGACCTTTAAGGTTTCACGACAGAAACATGCACGAGCAGTTATCTAGATTATTTAAACTGAACTCAGATTAGTTAGATCAAATGATCTTCAACTTACTGTTATGGAACCAATTTAAGCGTGGACGTTTAGTTTGGCTCACTGAAGTCAGGCTTTTGACTTTAATCCCCGCTTTTCTAAAGCACTTTTATGAAATAGCCCCCTGGTCATTGTACCATCTAAACAAGCCAGTGTGCTTGCAACAAATTAAACTGTATTGTTTCATTTACCTTCTGTGGGTAAATGTTTTTGGTAACTACAATATTATTACTCCTCAAATTATTATTATTATTTTTATCTTAAAATCAATGACACAAGGATATTTACAAGTTCCCATAGAAGGTAAATAAACAATGTAGTTTAGCTTGTTTGTAATAACTTATTTTGATTGAAATAAAAACTCACTTCTGCTGCTATATGTTCATGGACCTCTGGACTGAGGGACCACCGCCTCTTCGGTTGAAAACCACCTTCAACGCATTGGTCAACCAGAGAATGGAGAGAATTTCTGCAAAGGAATAAGAAAGTGTATGAATAATAATAATAATAATAATAATAATAATAATAAATCCAAAACAAGAAATACAGCAACTACCTGATCTTCTGTATGTCCTGCTGGAATTGTTGGATGCTCCCCCTGATGTGGACTGAATCTATGTCCTTCTTCTGGAGTTTGGCATAGAGGATGTCCACATGTGGTATGGAAAAGTTGCAAAAAAAATTTAAATCCGGATTCTCCAGCAGCATGGCAAAGGCTCCTGCCCAGGGCTTGACGCTTACTTTTTTCAGGAGTAGCACATGCGCTCCTAAGTTGAAAAATTTAGGAGCACATTAAAGAATTTTAGGGGCGCAGTGAACATGTACTAAACAAATTGTGTTTTTTATTTAATAAAGGGACAAAAGGATACCTTTAACAACAAAGTGTTTTCTTTTTTTTAAATACAATACTACACAATACTTGAATACAAGTCTACTAGTTCCATTTAGACAGAAAGGATATCACTGGCCCAGCAGCTTTTGTAGGCAGGGCGTCTTGCCCGCTTTGAGCTTAGCCAGCGGTCCACAGCAGGACTAGGATCAAATTCCTCCAATGAAGGCCCCTCTAAACTGATCCGCATCAAGTCTTCTGTTGTTGACACAGCTAGGCAGCTTCTTGTAGAATTTTTTATCCGGTTTTGTGCAGAAAAACCTCGTTCACATTGAGCAGCAGAAATAGGGAGCACCAGCATGATCTGCACCAATTGTAGTATGTTCTATGGGAGATGATGACATTAAAAATTTATTACATTTTTAAAAATATATAGAGGTGTGTCTGGACTAATTTGGACTGCTTAGCCTTACTTTGTAATCTTGCTTGTAGGGGTCCTTTGTCAGCAGTATCTCCCACAAGCCAGAGTAGGTTTTGTCCCTGAAGTTCTGGCTCACTAAGATTTTGAGCCCTTGCCATTCATCCTGGATTTGAGTTAGGTTTCCCCCTGCTCTAAAACAGAACAGAACGATTTGAGTTTATGCATCAGGTGTCTCAAACGGCAATGCTATGCCTTAACAAATAAATTCTTACTCTGTTAGAGGCTTTTCAAAATTCTTCATCAGGTCTGCTATGCTGTCATCTCCAAAGGTAAGCAGGTTAGATTGTTCCTCTGGCCATGTATCAGGGTTGAGCACTCTGAAAGAATCCAGAATGGTTTGGATGCCCTCATCTTTCACCAAACCACCAAACCTTGCTTTGTTGGCATCCAGACTGATGCTGATGGCAGCTTCTACATGTCGCTTCAGCTGTGGATGTATGAGGCCTGTGACATTCCCTTTCAGTTTCATTCCCTTCAGAAGACAAACAAATAGAAGAACATTTAGGGTTAGTTCAAAAAACAAAAAAAAAAAACAAATTAATTGTCATCTTTCACTTACCCTAAAATTTTTAAACAGTTGTTTTTCTCTACTAAACACACACAAGAAAGAATATATTAAAGAATTTCTTATCTTACAGTACATGTTCAGCAGTAGAACTAAACTCATCGGTTTGGAACAACTTGAGGTTGAGCAAAAGATGACAATATTAATTTTAGTGTAAAACTAACCTAACCATTTCCCTTATCATCAAACTCTTCTGGTCTGCTTTATATGATTCTGAAAATGTCTATTTTAACTCTTAAAATAATTAGATTCACTTAAATCTTACACACTTATTTTCTCTAAACTCACCTGGAAGCTCATCTTGTCACCCCTTTGCTCAGAAAAGGAGCTCTGGATCTTCTCAAGCAAGCCACCTGGTTTTGGATTCATTTTTAGTGCCTCAAGTCTGGTTACTGTTTTTTTCAGTTCTGAGGTGGCTTGAGGGAGGATCAAATCATTCTTCTGTAGTGTGAGGCTAAGAGTAGCTAGCTCCTCAAACAGGTCACAAAGAAAGTGGCAAAATACACAGAAAAGAGTACTTTCCATTTCCATCTTTATCTGCAGAGTAAAAAGTAAACAGTACAATTAAGTTTGACCTTGTAAGTAAGATATTCCTTAGTCACCTGTTATTTTAATATGATTATGAACCTCAAGAGTTAAACATAACTTACATTCATAATTTTACCAGAAAACTGACCTTTTTTGCCCGCCCTTGAACTTCACTAGACGTGGAAGCTGAGGCTGCCAGATGCTCCATATGTTGAAGAACTACAGAGTATTGATCTGGGTCACTGGCAAGGTCCTTTCCCTGTCCATGTCGCAGGAACACCTTTAAAGCTCGGTGTATGTGGGGGATCCATCGAGTTCCTTTGACACTGCTGGGACTGCAGATGTCCACTCCAAGTTCTTGTCCAAGAGTGTAGAGCTCTCGTTTTGACTTGCCACTAAAGTGATGTCTTCCAAATTAGATGCAAGAGATCGTAGACTACTGCCACCTTAGGTTCTGTCTTCTGCAGGGTTAGTATCGCAAGTTCCAATCTGTGCAAGAAGCAGACATTTCTCAGGTTACACACATTTTTTATCTTTACACTTGTATGCACTGTTATATAGCTGCATGATTAATCTGATATAAAAAGCGCAGTCTTGATGCAAACACCCATGTAGTTTTATTATTTAAACTTTTAAAAGTAGTATTTTGCTTCAAATAAAGCTTGCATTAATTACTTGGTTGTGATTACGCTGAAGATTGGTGGGAAAATTGCAAATTTAAATTGTGATATTCAGTTTATTCAGAATTTTGCAGGGCTGCATTTACAAAAAGCACTTAATACTATTTAGTTGTATTAAGCTGTGTTGCTTAACTGTTTTTTTTTTCTCTAATATGATGACAGAAACATCAATCGTAAATACAAACCTGTGTGGCATGCAGTGGATTGGGATTATATGGCTCCCTGCCTCACTCTGCATGTGGGCAATCACACCCCCACGTGTGCCCATATTAACAGAGGCCCCATCTGCGCTAAAAGACACACATTTTCTTAGCCATCCTCCATCATCATCTGGGCAAACTGCATTAAATAATCACATAGTGAAAAATATATATATAAAAACTGACACTCAATTTTCTAAATTACAAATTACTACGGCTGTAAACTAATTAGGGAAAAATATTTCATTCATAATTTCATGTTAATTAACTGATAGCACCAACCACTGCAATTAGACTGTGTACCATTTCTTTTCAATGAAGAAACTAAATTGTAACATTGCTGAATTTATGATAAACTTCAATTATCAGCCCTAGCAAACATTTTATTAACTTTTAAATGTTATACAAAAATAATGTAAAATAAAGAGAGAAACAGATTCCTTACCAAGAGCATGTGAATGTTCAAGTCTCTGTTGTCCAACCAGAACGTTTACTGGTTTTCCGTTCTCCAAGAGCCGCACATACACGATTTCACATTCTGTGTTTGAGATGTCGCTGTCTCCGTCGATCAAAACGGACAGATACTGTGCTGCTCTCAACTTTTCTGCAAGGTTTCCTTTCATTGTGTCTGCAATTTGTCCAACCATTTCTGCACACCTTTATCATTGTCATATGTTGGATTTTTTATCCACTCCATTTTTCTTGTGTAGGGTAATAAGTGGACCAAACTTCACAAAAGCGATCTCCTCTTTAGCAATATAATACGCAATATTAAATTTGATTTTCAACTGTCGTCTTTTTTCTTCCTCAGAGAGCTGCACCTGCCTTTTTATAGCGGCCTGCATGTTTGTCGATAATTTGCTTTCTCTTGCTATATAGGTATCGCTGCAGAGTGCATGCCTCCGCGATTTACCATGTTTTTGTACCGTATCACGTTTAAAATTATGGTTGCCGCCAACAAATGCCGAGTTGCCCGCTTGTTTCTGTCCTCTGCAGTACTTGCAGTACATTAAGTTGTTCTCAAAAATTGTGGATCCATTGTGGATTAAAATTGTATTTCCTACCAGCAGTGGAGGATGAACTGCTATCGCGGCTTGGTCCCTCATTTTCCTCACCTTTCTCTTCCATATCCTCATCAGTAGGACTACTGACTGTTTTTGTCACGGTCTGTCTTGTGAAAAAATGACTAATTGGCTTCATAATGAATGTATGTCTATTCTCTGTTGATCTCTCGCTTTACTGCGTTTACCTCGCGGTTTTGTGTATTTTTTTTAATGTGGCGCAGACGCGCTTCCGTGGCTTGGCGCCAAGATGCAGTTTGTGTGAATCACGTAAGTTTTCCCCCTGCGTTATTGGTGTTTTATCTCGTTTTTTGGAAATAAAAACACAATAAAAAACATATATATATATATATTTAGGTTTGATCGTTAATATCCCCAACTGATTCACCGATAATCATAATTATTATTAAATTATAATTTAATAAAACAAATTGAATTATTTTGTGTCTTACATATTAAATAGGTTTATATTGCATTTTAAAATATCCATTTATTTTAACATATGAACAACAACATACAGAATACACAACAGAATATTGTCAAATCTTCACGCACCTGCAGCATCGAAAAACGGAATAAACTAAATAAAAAAAATAGGTCTGCACTAAATATTTGTATAATATATTCAATTAAATTACAAATGTATATTATAAAACGAAAACAATAACTAAATCTTTTTTATAAACCTACATAGGCTGTTTTTTAAATCTATAGATGTTTTTTTTTTTTTTTTGTGAGAGCAAAGAAGCAGGCTACCATAAATCTATTGCTCCGGGAAAATAAGCATTTAATTAATACTCCGCTGTAATTCTATTTCACAAACCCGTGTCAGCTGTTTTAATAGAAGTCATTATTTTAAATATGTCTTTGGCATCTGTTTAACTTCGAGCATGTGTATTTATATTTTCTCAGTTCAGGGGAGTGAATTAGTTTCAATGTCGGTTGGTTTGTTTGTTTTAGCACCAAATCATCAAAACTGTATCTGTTGAGTGACGGTGCGGTGCCGCAGCGCTCTCAGAGGGAGAGTAAATACCACCGCTCCGACTTGTGGTCATTTCTAAAGCAAAGTTTTGCTTTTGGTTTTTTCCACTTGTCCAACAAAACGGATGTGTTTTTGACGCGGATTCAAGAGAGAGACGATCACCATCAGGGCTGGTTTGGCATCAAACTGTCACAAGCAAAATCCTTGACAAAATACTTCTGTCGGGACGCGTGAACGCCCTGTGAGTTAATGTGTTGCATATTTATGCAGCAAAACTTAAAAAAATCGGCTATGAAATAATACTTTTCGACCGTTTAGCTGATACCATTAATCAGTTAAAAATGTAGGCTATCCTTTCAGTCATTGAGCTTCTCTAATAATAATAATAATAATAATAATAATAATAATAACCTAATTCGCACATGTGCTACTAAATACATTTTCCAGTTCGCACACATCTATTTTTAGTCGCAAATGCGAGTGAAATGGTCGCACTGTCGAGCCCTGCTGCCTCTCTGACAGCAACAGGGTCAAAGTCACCTGAGTCATTAATAGTTTGAAAACAGAGGATGAGGTCCTCTCTGTGCTCAAACACTGTATTGATGGCCCGGCTGTGGAAATTCAACCTAACTTTGCTTGATGTTGGTAGTCTATGGGCCACTACTTTATCAAGGACGTCTGTGCGTTTGGGTGATCTTGAAAAAAAGCTGGCAAATCCTCCAAGGTCAGAAAAAAAAATTCTCACTTTGGATATGTTAGAAGTGGCCTGTTGCATTATTAGATTGAGTTGATGTGCATAGCAGTGGATGTAATGGGCATTTGGGTACACATCTTGGATTTTTTTTTGGAACACCTGCAGTGGCACCCCTCGCTGGCTCCATCATAGGCATGGGAGATGTGTTTATTCTTTCGATCCTCAGGAAGGATGACAGAAAGACAGAAAGACGATCTTTAAGTACTGTGGAGATGGAATCAGCTGTACTTGAACGCAGAGGAATAAACTAAAAAAATCTCTCCTGTACGTTGTTTTTTGAGTCGATGTACCGCAGCCCAAGCACAAGTTGGCACTGTAAGGAAATATCAGTGATCTCGTCGGCCTGGATTGAGAGAAATTCGCTGCTCTGTGCTTCTTGAATTACGTCTTCCCTCACAACAGACAACATACAGTCCATACAGTCCAACAGCTCGTTCTGCACGGTCTTTGAAGTTCCCTTAAACACAGTGGCGTTGTCGAGGTGCTCTTTTAAAACTCTGTCAAGGGAAGCAACAAAATCGACCAGGCCACGGAAGATCCCGGGGTTATCCGAGCTCTCGCTCTCATCATGGCCACGCAAAGCCAGCTCAAACGCACCACAAAATTTCACACAGTGTATTATTCTAGACAGGATTTGTCTATTTTTCATAACCTCTTCATTGTGCCTTCTAATGCCAATCCTGTAGCCCTCATCTAGCTGTTGGGCAATGCTAAGTTTCCCAAAAAACTGGAGCCTCATAGCGTTGCCAAGATGGCTTCGGCTACTTTCATGCTGTTTGGATTTTTCAGAGAGATGTTTTAAATCGTGAACCTCTGTTGTTGTCCACAACGTTTCGGTGCCAGGACTTTGAAACAGCAAACACGGAAAACAGTAAAAGCGAGACTTACATCACAACCTGCCAGCAAACTCCATTTGTCATAAAAAGTGCTGGAAAAGCCCCGAGTGTACGCGCGCCCGCGATCACTTGACTGCTGGTGAATTTGCAAGGAAGGTCGATCTGGTCCAAGCTCCTTCATTCTTTTTTTTTCTTCATCCAAACGCCTTGTGAAGGGATAGCTTTGCAAAGATACAACGGAATTTTCCTTTATCTCGAGAAATTGCACTTGCTTTCACTATGATTAAAGGTCAGCAGTTAACTGACGAGCTGCTGCTGAGTGAACGGTCCAAGTGAGAATGGTCCAATCACATAAGGCCAATCATATAAAAACAAAGATGATTCGTTCTAACAACAAAAATGGGAGGGTTCGGGACGCAGAGCACTGCGCCCCAAGGACAATTTAAAACAGACCAATTAGAGCTTATCGTCATATCACATGCATTGCAAAAGTTCGTGTACCTACGAAATATTGTTCATACATTTTTTTTCAATAAATATTAGTATGACTACAATAAATGTTAGAATGTTATATGTTAAATCAATTTATTTTGTTAATATTTGTGATAATAAATATTAACATATTAAAGGGGTCTAACTTGAAGGGGGCGGCGCCAAAGCGCCCTCTATTGACCAGCCGCCACTGATCATGATAGCATAATAACCTCATAATATGTTACTTACTCTAGCTTCTGACACATATAGCTTCATATAAGTATTTAACATCTGATCAGTGCATGCTTTACATAATCAGTTATTTCATAGCGTTGCCCCTCTGCAGGTTTCTCATCTTACACACAGACATACCACAAAGTATTTTTACCACCACAGGCAGGCATGTGTGCTGCAAACTTCACACTGAGAGAATAAAATCTTCTTCACAATCATATTGAGAAATTGAGCTCAAGACTTGTAGAAAGTAGAAATGGCTGAAAGCAAGCACTCTTGGACGTACCTTGCACATGTTTACAAACAATTGGATAGCTCAATGCCTGTGACCATAAGGTGATTTGAATAGTCAAGCCTCTGATCAGGATTTAGATGCACTACCTTTGCGCCTCAACGCGCTTCCCAAAGTGCTCCACAGCAAGCTTGGCACGAGCGTAATCTGGTTTCAAGGCTTGGAGTTTTACATGAAAGTGGCTGAATCTAAGCACACCTAAAAGGTGACCTCCTCAACTTTACAAACAATTGCTAAACTCAATCCACGTGACCTTGACGTGACTTGTACATGTGATCTTCAGACCTGGAGTCAGACGCGCTCCCTTTTTTTGTCCCACAATGTCCTGTTCACGTTCCTCATCGACAAGCCAGACACGGGCATATAGCATTCGCAAGGCTGGGAATTTGACTTAAAAGTGGCTGAATGTAGGCTCTCCTGGAAGGTTTCTTACTCTGCTTAAAACAAAACGCTAATCCTAAAGCCCCGACATGATTTAAACGCACAAGCTTCTGATCTAGAGTCAGACAGACTACCTTTGCGGCACAAGGTCCATTCCAAAGTCCTTGAAAGCAAGCTGTACACGTGCATAATCTGATCTCAAGGCTAGGAATTTGAAATAAAATTGTCTCAAGGTAAGCACTCTTAAGAGGTGCCCTATCCAAGCACTCCTAAAAGGTGCCTTCCACCACTTTTAAAAAGGTCAAGCCTAACACCTCTGAACCTGACGTGATCGAAGGACCTTCTGATCTGGAGTCAGATGCGATACCGTTGCGCCACAAGTTCTCGCCCGCCGCAGTTGTCGACAAGCAAGACACGAGCATAAACGGAGAACAAAACCGGGTATTTGTCTTAACAGTGGCTGAAACTAAGCACTCGTAAATGTTGCCTTCCACAACTTTAAAAACAAATAGCTAAACTCATCGTCTGGGGCCCCGTCAAGATTTGAACATGCAACCGTTTGGACTAGCGACACGCGCACCGCAGTTACACCACAAGGTCCTTACCTTAACCCTCATCGACAAGCTAGACGGGAGCATAAACTGAGCTCAAGGCTTGGAATTTGACTTGAAAGTGAGCACAGCTTAAAGGTGCCTTCAACAACTTTGCAAACAATTGCTAGACTCAATCCTTGTCACCCTGAGGTAATTTAAACACGCAACATTCAGATGTAGAGCCAGACACAGTATTTTTGTGCCCCGCAAGGTCCCGTCCACTGTCCTCATTGACAAACCAGACAAAAGCATAACGTGAGCACAAGGCTGGAAATCTGACTTAAAAGTGACTGATGTAAGCACTCCTAAAAGGGGCCTTGCACTGATTTTAAAAAAAAGCAACCTTAACACCTGCGAACCCGACGTGATTTGAACACGCAAGCGTCCGTCTAATCTAAAGTCATGCACGCTACCGCTGTGCTCCAAGTTCCTGTCTGCCAGAGTTATTAAGAAGCAAGACACGCGCACAAACGAGGCACAAAACTGGGAATTTGTCCTAACAGTGGCTAAAACTGAGCACTCATAAATTTTGCCTTCCACAACTTTAGAAATAAATCGATAAAATCATCGTCTGTGATCCCGTCATGATTTAAACATGCAACCTTTTGAACTGGAGACTGACGCAATACAGTTACACCGCAAGGTCCTTTCCGGCGTCCCCATCGACAAGCTAGATAGGAGCATAACCTGAGCTCAGGGCTTGGAATTTGACTTAAAAGCGGCTGAAAGTGAGCACAGCTAAAAGCCAGCTCCCACAGCTTTGCCAACAATTCCTAAAGTCAATTCTCGTGACCCTTAGCTGAATGAAACACGCCACCTTCAGATGTGGAGTCAGACACGCTACTTTTGTGTCCCAGGAGGCCCTGTCCGCTGTCCTCATGGACAAACCAGACCCAAGCATAAGGTAAGCACAAGGCTTTGAATCTGACTTAAATGTTGCTGAACGTAAGCACTCCTAGATGGTGCCTTCCACTATTTCATAAATGAAGCCAAGCACTAAACCCGTGACCCCGACGTGATTTGAACACGCAACCTTCTGATCTGGAGTCAGACGCGCTACCGTTGCGCCACGAGGTCCTGTGCAACGCCGCTGACAGCAAGCTAGACGCAAGCATAAACTGAGCACAAAGCTGGGAAACTGACTAACGTTGCACCATGAGGTCCTTATCACAGTCCTCATCGACAAGCTAGACACAAGCATAAACTGAGCTCAAGACTTGTAGTTTGACTTGAAAGTGGCTGAATTTAAGCACACCTAAAAGGTGCCTTCCGCATTTTTACAAACAATTGCTAGACTCAACCAACGGGACCTGGACGTGATTTGGACTTGCGACCTTCGGATCTGGAGTCAGACACGCTCATTTTTTTGTCCCACGAGGTCCTGTCCACAATCGTCATTCACAAGCCAGACACAAGCAAATAGTAAGCACAAGGCTTGGAATTTGACTTAAAAATGGCTGAAAGCAAGCACTCCTGGACGTGCCCTGCACATGCTTACAAATAATTGGTTAGCTCAATGCTTGTGACCGCAAGGTGTTTTGAATAGACAAGCCTCTGATCTGGAGTTAGACGCACTACCTTTGCGCCTCTACGCGCTTCCCAAAGTGCTCCACAGCAAGCTTGGCACGAGCGTAATCTGGTTTCAAGGCTTGGAGTTTTACATGAAAGTGGCTGAATCTAAGCACACCTAAAAGGTGACCTCCTCAACTTTACAAACAATTGCTAAACTCAATCCACGTGACCTTGACGTGACTTGTACATGTGATCTTCAGACCTGGAGTCAGACGCGCTCCCTTTTTTTGTCCCACAATGTCCTGTTCACGTTCCTCATCGACAAGCCAGACACGGGCATATAGCATTCGCAAGGCTGGGAATTTGACTTAAAAGTGGCTGAATGTAGGCTCTCCTGGAAGGTTTCTTACTCTGCTTAAAACAAAACGCTAATCCTAAAGCCCCGACATGATTTAAACGCACAAGCTTCTGATCTAGAGTCAGACAGACTACCTTTGCGGCACAAGGTCCATTCCAAAGTCCTTGAAAGCAAGCTGTACACGTGCATAATCTGATCTCAAGGCTAGGAATTTGAAATAAAATTGTCTCAAGGTAAGCACTCTTAAGAGGTGCCCTATCCAAGCACTCCTAAAAGGTGCCTTCCACCACTTTTAAAAAGGTCAAGCCTAACACCTCTGAACCTGACGTGATAGCAGGACCTTCTGATCTGGAGTCAGATGCGCTACCGTTGCGCCACAAGCTCTCGCCCGCCGCAGCTGTCGACAAGCAAGACACGAGCATAAACGGAGAACAAAACCGGGTATTTGTCTTAACAGTGGCTGAAACTAAGCACTCGTAAATGTTGCCTTCCACAACTTTAAAAACAAATAGCTAAACTCATCGTCTGGGGCCCCGTCAAGATTTGAACATGCAACCGTTTGGACTAGCGACACGCGCACCGCAGTTACACCACAAGGTCCTTACCATAACCCTCATCGACAAACTAGACGGGAGCATAAACTGAGCTCAAGGCTTGGAATTTGACTTGAAAGTGAGCACAGCTTAAAGGTGCCTCCAACAACTTTGCAAACAATTGCTAGACTCAATCCTTGTCACCCTGAGGTAATTTAAACACGCAGCATTCAGATGTAGAGCCAGACACAGTATTTTTGTGCCCCGCAAGGTCCCGTCCACTGTCCTCATTGACAAACCAGACAAAAGCATAACGTGAGCACAAGGCTGGAAATCTGACTTAAAAGTGACTGATGTAAGCACTCCTAAAAGGGGCCTTGCACTGATTTAAAAAAAAGCAACCTTAACACCTGCGAACCCGACGTGATTTGAACACGCAAGCGTCCGTCTAATCTAAAGTCATGCACGCTACCGCTGTGCTCCAAGTTCCTGTCTGCCAGAGTTATTAAGAAGCAAGACACGCGCACAAACGAGGCACAAAACTGGGAATTTGTCCTAACAGTGGCTAAAACTGAGCACTCATAAATTTTGCCTTCCACAACTTTAGAAATAAATCGATAAAATCATCGTCTGTGATCCCGTCATGATTTAAACATGCAACCTTTTGAACTGGAGACTGACGCAATACAGTTACACTGCAAGGTCCTTTCCGGCATCCCCATCGACAAGCTAGATAGGAGCATAACCTGAGCTCAGGGCTTGGAATTTGACTTAAAAGCGGCTGAAAGTGAGCACAGCTAAAAGCCAGCTCCCACAGCTTTGCCAACAATTCCTAAAGTCAATTCTCGTGACCCTTAGCTGAATGAAACACGCCACCTTCAGATGTGGAGTCAGACACGCTACTTTTGTGTCCCAGGAGGCCCTGTCCGCTGTCCTCATGGACAAACCAGACCCAAGCATAAGGTAAGCACAAGGCTTTGAATCTGACTTAAATGTTGCTGAACGTAAGCACTCCTAGATGGTGCCTTCCACTATTTCATAAATGAAGCCAAGCACTAAACCCGTGACCCCGACGTGATTTGAACACGCAACCTTCTGATCTGGAGTCAGACGCGCTACCGTTGCGCCACGAGGTCCTGTGCAATGCCGCCGACAGCAAGCTAGACGCAAGCATAAACTGAGCACAAAGCTGGGAAACTGACTAACGTTGCACCATGAGGTCCTTATCACAGTCCTCATCGACAAGCTAGACACAAGCATAAACTGAGCTCAAGACTTGTAGTTTGACTTGAAAGTGGCTGAATTTAAGCACACCTAAAAGGTGCCTTCCGCATTTTTACAAACAATTGCTAGACTCAACCAACGGGACCTGGACGTGATTTGGACTTGCGACCTTCGGATCTGGAGTCAGACACGCTCATTTTTTTGTCCCACGAGGTCCTGTCCACAATCGTCATTCACAAGCCAGACACAAGCAAATAGTAAGCACAAGGCTTGGAATTTGACTTAAAAATGGCTGAAAGCAAGCACTCCTGGACGTGCCCTGCACATGCTTACAAATAATTGGTTAGCTCAATGCTTGTGACCGCAAGGTGTTTTGAATAGACAAGCCTCTGATCTGGAGTTAGACGCACTACCTTTGCGCCTCTACGCGCTTCCCAAAGTGCTCCACAGCAAGCTTGGCACGAGCGTAATCTGGTTTCAAGGCTTGGAGTTTTACATGAAAGTGGCTGAATCTAAGCACACCTAAAAGGTGACCTCCTCAACTTTACAAACAATTGCTAAACTCAATCCACGTGACCTTGACGTGACTTGTACATGTGATCTTCAGACCTGGAGTCAGACGCGCTCCCTTTTTTTGTCCCACAATGTCCTGTTCACATTCCTCATCGACAAGCCAGACACGGGCATATAGCATTCGCAAGGCTGGGAATTTGACTTAAAAGTGGCTGAATGTAGGCTCTCCTGGAAGGTTTCTTACTCTGCTTAAAACAAAACGCTAATCCTAAAGCCCCGACATGATTTAAACGCACAAGCTTCTGATCTAGAGTCAGACAGACTACCTTTGCGGCACAAGGTCCATTCCAAAGTCCTTGAAAGCAAGCTGTACACGTGCATAATCTGATCTCAAGGCTAGGAATTTGAAATAAAATTGTCTCAAGGTAAGCACTCTTAAGAGGTGCCCTATCCAAGCACTCCTAAAAGGTGCCTTCCACCACTTTTAAAAAGGTCAAGCCTAACACCTCTGAACCTGACGTGATAGCAGGACCTTCTGATCTGGAGTCAGATGCGCTACCGTTGCGCCACAAGTTCTCACCCGCCGCAGCTGTCGACAAGCAAGACACGAGCATAAACTGAGCTCAAGGCTTGGAATTTGACTTGAAAGTGAGCACAGCTTAAAGGTGCCTCCAACAACTTTGCAAACAATTGCTAGACTCAATCCTTGTCACCCTGAGGTAATTTAAACACGCAACATTCAGATGTAGAGCCAGACACAGCATTTTTGTGCCCCGCAAGGTCCTGTCCACTGTCCTCATTGACAAACCAGACAAAAGCATAACGTGAGCACAAGGCTGGAAATCTGACTTAAAAGTGACTGATGTAAGCACTCCTAAAAGGGGCCTTGCACTGATTTAAAAAAAAAGCAACCTTAACACCTGCGAACCCGACGTGATTTGAACACGCAAGCGTCCGTCTAATCTAAAGTCAGGCACGCTACCGCTGTGCTCCAAGTTCCTGTCTGCCAGAGTTATTAAGAAGCAAGACACGCGCACAAACGAGGCACAAAACTGGGAATTTGTCCTTACAGTGGCTAAAACTGAGCACTCATAAATTTTGCCTTCCACAACTTTAGAAATAAATCGATAAAATCATCGTCTGTGATCCCGTCATGATTTAAACATGCAACCTTTTGAACTGGAGACTGACGCAATACAGTTACACCGCAAGGTCCTTTCCGGCGTCCCCATCGACAAGCTAGATAGGAGCATAACCTGAGCTCAGGGCTTGGAATTTGACTTAAAAGCGGCTGAAAGTGAGCACAGCTAAAAGCCAGCTCCCACAGCTTTGCCAACAATTCCTAAAGTCAATTCTCGTGACCCTTAGCTGAATGAAACACGCCACCTTCAGATGTGGAGTCAGACACGCTACTTTTGTGTCCCAGGAGGCCCTGTCCGCTGTCCTCATGGACAAACCAGACCCAAGCATAAGGTAAGCACAAGGCTTTGAATCTGACTTAAATGTTGCTGAACGTAAGCACTCCTAGATGGTGCCTTCCACTATTTCATAAATGAAGCCAAGCACTAAACCCGTGACCCCGACGTGATTTGAACACGCAACCTTCTGATCTGGAGTCAGACGCGTTACCGTTGCTCCACGAGGTCCTGTGCAATGCTGCCGACAGCAAGCTAGACGCAAGCATAAACTGAGCACAAAGCTGGGAAACTGACTAACGTTGCACCATGAGGTCCTTATCACAGTCCTCATCGACAAGCTAGACACAAGCATAAACTGAGCTCAAGACTTGTAGTTTGACTTGAAAGTGGCTGAATTTAAGCACACCTAAAAGGTGCCTTTGTTGGACTCTCAAAGGGGTCCTTAGCATGCTCAAAAATGGGATGGAGGCACTCTGGTCAAATTTCAAAGTTTTATTTTAGATTGAAGACAAAAGAGAAACCAAAAATAACATTTACTGGCCAGGAGAGTTTTCAGCATCTCTGCCTTCTTTCAGAGATACTTCCCTTTTATACCATATCTGACTCCTTCCTCTTTTCTCGCCTTGCTTGCGCATGTTTTCTTGACGACCTCTGAAACATGTATCGGGGCCAAACACAGTTCATACATACTGTCACTTCTAAGAACTTCTTCTTTTTCTGTGCACCCTCACCCAAAAACAGGATGTGCTGCACTTGCAACACTTAGCACTTCTCTATTCTGTGCAGATAATATCTTAGCTGAACCTTTAGACAGTTTCACAATAATTCATACTTTATAGTTTGATTGTTAAAGCCTTCTCATACATGGAAAATATATAAAAGTTTTATCTTAACTGAAAAACACCACAAATCCCTCTCTTGGCCTCTGAAAGAGGCCACACATTATTCTATTCAATTAATCCTTAAACTAACACAATTATGTTTCATGTAGAAAGGTTTTTTTTTTTTTTTTTCTCAGTCAGCCCGATATGTCCAGATGAGCCTGGGTCGAAAACCTCAGTGAGGAAAGACACCCAGGCGACCCCCTAGTTGACGTATGGGCAGCCACAACATGTTCATTCTGGAACATCATACCGGGCTGTTATTGTACATCAACATTTCACACTATAACATTCAGAAATAAAATCCCTATAAATGCCCTATAAACCAGTGTGCTCAGACAGGACTGGGCCGAAAACCCCTGTGGGGAAAGGCACCCAGTCGGTCCCCTAATTGGCATTTTGGGCAACCACAACATGTCAGCTGAGTCAATCACACTGAAAATATCTAAGCTAAACATTTCAATAGACTCCTTTTAGACTTCAACTATCTACTTAACATTTCTTATAACACACAATATATGATGAATCAGCATCTGCAAGGAAGCACAATTAATAGAGAGAAACAACATTCATAGATGACACTCCTCCTCCTCATCATCGATTTCAGGGGATATCAACAGAGGCATTGTGTAAGGGGGTGGGACTCCATCCTTCTTTTCAATTGCAGTTACTATCACCCTGTTACACAATGACCTGATGCAAGGGATGCAGCAGCATCCACAGGTTATAGCCATAAACGTGGCAATAGAGATCAGGATGGATGTGAACATAGTTTTATATTTACCAAACACACTAGTCAGCCAATCATCAAAGGGGTTATCTAATGTTGGCTGTGGAGTCCATACTCCTGTCCATTTTGTAACTTTATGCCACCCCCCAGTACATGGCCAATAGGGTTCAAATTTATTCGGGCTATCCACAGAGATCTACGTCATAGCCTCTCCAGGAAGAGTTTTGTCCTTTTCAGTCAACTGCACTACACAAATCAAATGTATATGATGTGATAGACCCTTTAACATAGTCTAATTGAATTCTTCCTTTGTGTAATAGCTGAAGCATTTCTCACCATTCCCCGTTGCCCTCTTTGGTCTAGTTATCTTTACTGTGGCATTTTTCTTCTCCTGTTTTTCTCGCCCCAGGATTATTCCCACTATTATCAGTGCTATTACTCCTATCACTCCCATCACTTTCTAATTTTTCCACAATTTGATCCTCATATTTGGTCTCAGTTGGTGTCTATGTTTCCCAAGGAATTTTAATGTTGGCACGTTTTCCCAATCTATCTGTTCTATCCGCGACATCTATCTCATGCCACAAATATTATGATACTCGACTAAATGAACGAAAAAATCAAACAATGATAGGTTTATACAAAGATTAACAATGATAGGTTTATACAAAGATTTTAACAATAATAAGTTTATACAGTTTTTAGGGTAGGGTATAAATGGAAATTGTTATTTCTTGTCCTTCAAAGGTTTTCTCAATTAGTTCAAGCACGTTTGAGAATTCCAATTTATCCAAACCACACCCCAGCCGGGGTATTGATAGTCTGGTGATGTTCAATGTGTCACACCACTCTCTCATGCGTCTCAAACTGCTTTCAAAGTCCTCATATGTTGGCTTGTCTCTAGCTGCTATTTTTGTAATCAGATGAAAAACTATTCTGTCTGTTTCATGTGTTACTGCACAATCCCCTTTAGTTTTTTTCTGAGCTCTAACTTTATCCACCCCATATCTTCCCCTGAATTGTTTTGCTATGGCTGCTCCGAATGCACAATCTGCACTTACACAATAGGCTACTGCTTCCCCTTCTGGGATTGTAAACAGATCCCCTTCTTTGTGGATTATCTAATGCTTGTGTTGGTATTGTTGGGTGACTTGTGAGATGTTGATCTTCTTGTTGTGTGTCTCCTGAGTGTGGTTGTATTGATACTACACCTTCTACGTCTTCTCCCCCAGTCTCCCTCTCTTGGACCTGCGAAGCTAGGTCCACTCTCGTCTCCTCCAGTTAGTGTGGGAGGGTCAGTGGGACAGCACTGGCTCAGGTGGTACCAAGTGTCCCCTTTTTGTGTTGGCCTGTATCTAATATACAGTTGCTCCCATACATTGGTGTTGGTGCGTGTTCAGCTCCTACACAAATACATGCTTACACACTCCAATTAGTCAGATGTCCCCAATTAATCATCTGTTAATTAATCTCCCCTTTCGGCCTGGACCTATAGCTCCAGGTTGTTTTTACATTCCTATGTTGCCTGTCAGGTTAATCCAGCCAGCTTCACACCTTCAGCAACCTGTTCAGAAAAAATCTTAAATAAAACTGTTAGTTTGTTATAATATAATCTCTGCATAAATGATGCACTTCCAGTTCATGTCCAAGCTGTTCCAGGTCTCCTAAGTTGCCATTCTGTAAACAATTCAAAAGTCATTAATTACATAATTTTGTTCCATAATGATCTAGTACCCCTTAATATGATTTTTATATGAGGCCTCTATCCAATTCAATTTGGTCTGTGCACAGATATTTGCCAATTTTGTTTTCAAATTTGTATTCATTACATTCATTTCCCAGTGATTCTTAGTCTTACACCATCTCTAAAATCATGTTTCAGGCCCAGTGCCTGCTCCACTAATTAAAAATATTCATTCTTCCAGTGTTTACTATTATCTAATCTAATTTTCTAAAAAATTAATTTGTTTCTAGATCGTCATAACACTTAATCACTGCCTACCTGTAAATATAATTTAAGTCTATAATCCCTATTAGTCTTATTAACATGTATTTTAGTCACCAGTTTATGGTTATTTAAAATGGCTTATTGGTTATTTGGCGATCTCAGACACCACTCATCCCAATATTGTGGCCTGTCATCTACTAACCTATAATTTTATTTACATCCTCTAAATCTAGTTCCAGAAGTATCATAACACCTACTTAATCCCAATCAATTAGGTGTCCACTATTTTTCAGATAGTATAATATCCTAAAAATTAACATTACTCCCCTGTTAACTCAATAAATAAACTCAAAAATTTATCACTTTAAATTTTACATCAGTATGACCATATTTCTGCATACCCTATTAACCTCAGATTCAAATCTCTTCTCATTAATTGCTTCTAAATCATAAACTAAACACTTCTTATGTCTGTTGCTTACTTGTAAAATTTAATTCAAATTAAATCAGTCACATCTACGTTGATAAATCAATTCAAATTTTACTTAAAATAGAAATGTCTAAAACAGACTGCATACCACCTTGTCTAGGTGTTTCTATTTATTGCTCAAAAATATTTTAATACCTCTTCACTATACTGGCTAATTTTATACCGCTCCATCTTAGTATTTTACTAATAATCATTCAGTTTTTGAATTTGACACTACTTTAGATAATTCATTTTTATTATTTTCCTTCTGGCTACTAATTATTTTCTTTGAAATTCTCAGTCTAGTCTACAGTTTTGATATACTTTTTTTTTATAAGCTGCCTAAAATCACTTAATATTCTTTTTAGTTTCTTTCAGCTGTATTTTTGACTTCTTCACCATTAGTCATTAATATTTTCCTTTTACTGATTTCTTCACATGATTATCTGTGAAAAAAAAAGTCGGTTTTCCTAAACTCTCGTATTCTTTTTGTTTCAATTCTTTTTTTAGTATACTTTAGAACTATTAACTTTTAACTGATGATGTGAGTCCATTTCAATATTTTTTTTTTATGTTTCAATCTCTTCTGTTTAATAATCATATAATAATAATATATTTTTTATAACCTTATCTCTTTCTCTCTCTCTATAAATATTTTAAACATATTGTAATATCTTTTAAACTTCTCTTCTATTTTCCTTTTTCTATTATACCATAATTTGGACTTCTTTAATTCTTAGCTTTTAAGTTTTCCTTATACATTTTCTTCATTACATATTTGATCATTAACTCTTCAGTTAACCAATTTCAAACAGTCAAATTTAATTTTCTAATTCTTTCTCTTCATCGACCGAAGACTCAATTTTATCTCTTTGCTGTTTAACAGTCATTTCCTCATTTTTCTTCTAATGTATCTATTCTAATGTTTCTTTAGTAGCTGGTCTTTATGTTGTATTTTATTCTCTCTTTATCATTTCCTATTATTATTATTATTAATTTATTATTTCTCTAATCAACAAACTAACTGATCTATTGTCATAGTCATACTCATTTATTTAGCAAATTCATTTCTTTATTAATATATTTATTTGTATAGCTTCAAGTTCCATTTCAACACATATAACTATATTAAGCATATCTGTCATTATTTCTTCATTTCACTTGTCTTTTTATACTGCATTGTAATAGATCTGTTTATTTAGTAACTTATACTATATCCCTTATTATTATGTCAAAGTCTATCATTATTTGATCAAATATTTTTACTATATTCTTTTACTATAATTTACTCTCTTCTGCCTCTACTTCAACTGTTTCTTCCTCATGAAAAAGGCATGGCTCCTTTTTTCTGACTTCCTTTTTGTTTCTGCTAGAGCACTTCCTCCATTTTGCTCCTCGTCTGTCTTTCTATAGCTTTTCCAACAAATGCCAAAATCATGCCACATTAAAAATTACGACTCATTTTTTCTTCAGATTTTCCATTTCTTACCACTACAACATTCTTCTGGCCCACTATTGCCATGTTCTTTAACCTGTTTGTAAAACTCAAATACTCTGTTTCTCAAGATTGTAATCAATTTTACCGTTCAATCATTTCTTGTCTGCAGAGTTCTAACTCTTTCATGCGACTCCTCATACTTTTTGGTTCTGTCTGACTTTGTATTATCACGATAATTTTTTCCCATTGTTGTCCCAATGAAGAACATACATACTCCCCACATTCTCTATCAAATTCACCCTCCATAATTTCTTCGAGCGTTAGATGTTTCTAGACGTCCTTAGTTTTCGTTCCCTACTCTATTCTAAACCCTGGTTTTCTCTAATAACCTTTTTTCTAAACCCTAACTTTCCTTTATGCTGAACAAAACAATTTGTACTAGGATTTCTCCCAGTAATTCAATTTTCTCTTTTTTTTTTTTTATTTTTTTTATCCCTAACCAAGTACCTTCACAGGGAGAAGGATTTCCTCTGCAAAGACTATCATGAATGTCTCTGACCCTGGTTTTAAGATTGTTCTACCTCCGTCGAGAATAGAATTGCTCTTAATCAATTACATCCTGGGGAAGAGGGTTTCCTCCGGATTTCTCTTCGCAGAAAAATCGCCCCTATACCTTATCAAGAGTCTTCTACCTTCGTCAAGAATAGGATTGCTCTTAATAAATTACCTCCTGGGGAAGAGGATTTCCTCCGGATTTCTCTTAGCAGAAAAATCGCCCCTATACCTTATACCTTATACCTTGTAGGGACAAGGATTTCCTCTGAATTCTAGCAATTCACCCTAAGTCTTCACTCTATCGCGCGTCACACTCAACTTCTTAAAATTTCACAAAATTTCATTTTTTAACATATTATTTCTAGTTTCTCCTTCACTTCACATCAGGATTTACTGGATTCAACACTTCATTTATAGTAATCAATTGCAGAATTTATTTAAAAAGGTTTCTGCTTACCTTATTTGATAGGCGCGCCTTTGTGTTGAATTCAGTTTGTCCCTCTGTTTACTAAAATTCCTCCTTTTCCCATCACGTTGGGGTCACCAAAATTGTTGGACTCTCAAAGGGGTCCTTAGCATGCTCAAAAATGGGATGGAGGCACTCTGGGTCAAATTTCAAAGTTTTATTTTAGATTGAAGACAAAAGAGAAACCAAAAATACATTTACTGGCCAGGAGAGTTTTCAGCATCTCTGCCTTCTTTCAGAGATACTTCCCTTTTATACCATATCTGACTCCTTCCTCTTTTCTCTCGCCTTGCTTGCGCATGTTTTCTTGACGACCTCTGAAACATGTATCGGGGCCAAACACAGTTCATACATACTGTCACTTCTAAGAACTTCTTCTTTTTCTGTGGCACCCTCACCCCAAAAACAGGATGTGCTGCACTTGCAACACTTAAGCACTTCTCTATTCTGTGCAGATAATATCTTAGCTGAACCTTTAGACAGTTTCACAATAATTCATACTTTATAGTTTGATTGTTAAAGCCTTCTCATACATGGAAAATATATAAAAGTTTTATCTTAACTGA